>JACGCM010001002.1:0-370004 GCA_014058105.1 Kingdonia uniflora | reverse complement strand
ATTACTCCTGGTAACTCTGAAAATGAATTAAATTCATTTCCTAGATATAACACTTAAACAAGGGTTAACCATCAGATACGTTTAGAATTTATCAAGTCAATTATACTGCAATCATATTAGATCAAGTTTCAGAATTTCATCCTTTGTGTAGTGAATGTAGTTTATGGAATCAAGAAGTTTGATAATACTTTCAAATAACCTTAGCCTTATCTTGAGTATGGTGAAAGAAATCTAGAAGTTTGTTCGACAACTACTTAGTTTGTTCGCTATCTTTTATTGATCTTTCAGGGAAAATATTATCCACACAAATTTTCATGGTAAGACTTTTGCATTTGAGCTTTCATTGCTCTTTTATACGTGCAATTGTCCTCCTTCACATAGTTCTCAACTATACTCATAGAGATTCAATTGTATTTTTTTTGGTCTTACTTTCACATTGATTCATGGCTTGCCTCGAGATTAATAAAAATTTCCTCTTTCAGTTCTAAATCTTGCGAGGGGCCTGGAATTGTAATTTTTTTATTTTTTTTACGAGTATGTCAGCTTCGTGAAAGGAGCCAATAACTTGCAAAAATACATATAAACTCTTAGTATGAATTATGAGAAATGAAAATTTCCAAGATAAATGTCTCCCTCATTACAGATTCTTCCTAACCTGAACTGTTGATTAATCAAAAGGTGATAGTCAGTTTTAACAAAACTTGATAACATAACTACGTGAAGTACAATTATAAGGGTGATTTTCTTCTGAAACACATCTAATAGGATGGTAGTACCAAAAACTTAAAATCTTAACGCACTAACAATTTACGGTTTAAAATAAACCATAACCTTATAATTTTATCCCAAGTGCAACTCTAGGATTCTAAGAATGCCCAAAGATCATAGTATACAAAAAATGTGTCTACAATACCAGAATGCCTAGAATAATAACTTTTCTTGAAAAAGTTATGAAAATCTTATTTACCCCCACCTTCGAACAGAATCAGCATGTGTCCCCAAAGTTGCCAAAAATAAAAAATAATATAAAAATATTACCTGAAATGCTAAGGGTTGCCTCCCACAAGCGCTAAGTTTAACGTCTTGAGCCAGACGATGGTAGGTACCCCAAACAAGATAAGACTATGGGTAGAAATAAAGATACATATGTTTAATATGATGGGTCCCGTAGATTCATATCCTCACTCGAGCCCGTAAAATACTCGCAAAATGGTTTAAGTCTCTGCCCATTTACCTTATTAATGTGACCAGTACGAGGGTCAAGAATTTCAATAGCCCATGTGGGAAAACAATTTGACAATGAACGGCCCGGTCCAACGGGATTGAAGTTTCCAGGAAACAAATGAAGACGTGAAGAATACAATAAAACTTTTTGATCCACTTCAAAAGTCTTTCGCAAGATATTTTTATCATGGAAAGTCTTAGTTCTTTCTTTGTATATCTTTGCAGATTCATAACATCGTTTCAGAGCTCATCCAACTCATTGAGTTGTAGCTTACGATGGGGACCCAGCCGTTGAAGTGTCAAAGTAAGCGTTTTTATTGCCCAATAAGCTTTATGCTCAAGTTCTGCATGAAGGTGGCATGCCTTGCCGTAAACGAGTCGGTAAGGAGACATTCAATCGGGGTTTTATATGCAGTACGATAAGCCCAAAGTGCATCAATTAATCTTACAGACCAATCTTTGCGATTTAGGTTAACCGTCTTTTGGAGAATATTTTTGATCTCCCGATTTGAAACTTGACTTGCCCACTTGTTTGCGGGTGATAAGGTGTTGCCACCTTATGGGTTACACATACTTTTTAACAAGGGCAGCAAATTTTTGTTAAAATGTATCCCTCCATCGCTAATGATAGCCCTAGGTGTTCCAAATCGAGAAAAAATATTTTCTTTTAAAAATTAAGAACAACTGCACTGTTATTCATTTTCGAAGGGATGCTTCAACCCATTTGATACATAGTCCACTCCAACAAGGATGTACTCATATCCAAAAGACTTGGGAAAAGGGCCTATAAATCAATGCCCAAACATCAAAAGGTCAATAACTAAAATAGGGTGTAAGGGCATCATATTCGTCGAGAAAGGGCTCTCATTTTCTGGCATCTCTCGCACGTTTTACAAAATGCATGCGCATCGTGAAATAAGGTAGGCCAATAAAAACCGCACTGCAAAATTTTTGTCGCGGTCTTCTTAGAGCTAAAGTGGCCTCCACAAGCTTGGGGTGGCAAAATGAGAGAATATTGGTAAACTCAGACTGGGGAACACATCTCCTAAGGATTTGGTTAGTATAATACTTAAACAAATCTGGATCATCCCAAAAGAAGTACTTCACTTGACTAAATAAATGATTTTTGTCAGGTTTAGTCCAATGATCATGAATGGTATCGTGGCTAAATAATTAACAATGTCAGCAAACCACGGCAATCAGGAACTAATTTTACAGCCATAAGCTGCTCATCAGGGAAGGATTCCCTAATCGGCAAAGACTCATCAACAGACTCAATCACTATACAGAAAAGATGGTCGGCTACAGCATTGTCTGTGACCCCTTTTGTCTAAAATCTCAAGGTCAAACTCCTGCAAGAGTAATACCCACCGGATTAGCCGTGTCTTAGCATCTTTTTTTGACAAAAGATGTCGAAGCGCGACATGATCCGTGTAAGCAATCACTTTAGATACTATAAGATAAGATCTAAATTTTTTAGCGCATAAACAATGGCCAGGAGTTCTTCTCGGTGGTCGTGTAATTCAATTGGGCGTCATTAACGTTTTGCTAGCGTAGTGGATGACATGAGGGCATTTGTTTATCCGTTGTCCCAAAACAGCGCCTACAGAATAATCAGGGGCATCACACATTAACTCGAATGGTTAATTCCAAACAGGTGGTCTAATAATGGGTGATATTGTGAGCTGGGTCTTAAACTTATCAAAAGCTACAAGACATGGTGCATCAAACTCATAGGCCACATCTTTGGCAAAAGGCTGCTTAAAGGACGAGCAATCTTACTAAAATCTTGGATAAAACGACGGGTAAAAGCCTGCATGTTCTAGAAAGGGAACGGACGTCCTTGACATTTCGTGGGGGGGAGGTTAGAAATGATATCTATTATTTGGCCTGGTCAACTTCTATTCTTTTTCAGATATGATGCCCCAAAACTATCCCCCTTTTTATCATAAAGTGACATTTCTCCCAATTTAAAATAAGATTTTTTCCTGGCATTTGAGTAATACTAGAGAAAGATGATGAAGGCACTGTTCAAATGAGTTGCCAAATAATGAGAAGTCATCCATGAAAACTTCAAGGAATTGCTCTACCATGTCAGAAAAAATGCTTAGCATGCAACGCTGAAACGTCGCATGAGCATTGCATTAGCCAAAATGCATGCGACGGTAGGCAAATGTACCGAAAGGACATGTAAAAGTCGTTTTCTCCTGGTCCTCGGGTGCGATGGGTATTTGATTGTACCCAGAGTAGCCATCTAAGAAACAATAAAATTGTGCCAGCGAGTCGCTCGAGCATCTGGTCAATGAAAGGTAAGGGGAAGTGATCTTTCCTAGTGACGAGTTAAGCTTCCTGTAGTTTATGCAGACTCTCCATCCAGTGGCCATTCTAGTGGGTACGAGGTCGATTCTCGTTCTTTACAACGGTGATTCCGACTTTTTCGGGACAACATGGATCGGGCTAACCCACGGACTATCAGAAATGGGATAGATGATCCCAACATCAAGGAGTTTTAAAATCTCTTTCCGAACTACTTCGGCCATAGTCGAGTTCAATCTCCGTTGTCCTCCCTGGACTTTTGGCATTATCTTCCAAATTGATTTATGCATACAAACCGAGGGACTAATTCCTTTAATGTCTTTAATACTCCATCCAATAGCTTTCGTATTTAGTTATTTCCCTTAAGAGACCTAGAAAGACATACTTAAGGTGAGCGAGAAGATGTTTAAGCCCTATCTTTGGGGAGGTTACTTGAGCCTCGGAATGGGTTTCTAACATCTAAGATTTTATGCTCAACTTCAGGACTCTAAAATTTCTAAAGCCGAATCTAATAAGGTTTTACACCTCATGGATGTATGAATCGTCCTCACAATCTCCATCAAAGTGGGACAAGAATGTCTCTAAGGGATCTGAGGTACTTGACCTCTCAAAAGTGGTACTCACAAGACTCTGGATCATTACACTCAAGTGGTTCAGAATTAGAAGGGGAATGCGACGCATGAAAAATATTCAATCTACGTCATGTTTCTGAAGGTCAACTTCAAAATTCCATTGCGGCAATTGATTACCGCATTAGCTGTTGCCAAAAAGGGTCGACCTAAAATCACAGGGATATCGTCCTCAGGGTTTGCCACTGGCTTAGTATCTAACACAACAAAGTCTACTGATAAACAAACTGCTCAATCTGGATCAACACATCTTCAACTACACCCCTAGGAATCTTAATAGATCGGTCAGCTAGCTGAAGGGTCTATTAGTGGGTTTAAGTACTCCGATATCCAATTGCTCATAGACAGAGTAAGGAATGAGGTTCACGGCGGCACCTATATCAAGTAGAGCTCTTCCTATCTTACGGGTCCCAATCATACATGAAATAGTAGGGCATCAGGGTCCTTGTATTTTGGAAGCGATTTACGCAAAAGGACAGCACTAACATGTGTACCTAAGAATAGACGTATCACTCTCGTGAACATGAAAAGCCTTTTTCGGTACATGTATGCGCCGCTTTAAAGTACAAAGATCTTAAGGAATTTTGCGTAATTAGGAATATGTCTTATGGCCGTAAGGATAGGAATGTTAATCACACAATGCTTAAAAATCCCTAAAATCACCTCATAGACGTTGCCCTTCTTAGCAAGAGTTAACCGCAGAGGAAAAGAGCCAGCGGCTGAACATGTGTTATCGTGATTTCTCCTCACTCGCACTCGCAGGGTTCTTCTATAGGTTTACTTTGAATTTCCAGCTCGGGTTCCTTAGGCATTTTTACAAAATTATCAACTTTCGTACCGCCCTAAGAGAATGATGGCGTTGACTCCATCACGATTATAAGATCTAGGATGCTCAGTATTCCTTAGGATTAGCTTGAGTTTGACTGGGGAACATTCTTTTTGTCTCTCGTGCTTATCCCTGTTGCCATTTGACCTATTTGTCCCTCAAGTTTGGCAATAGATGACTGAGTTACTTGCATAAATACTTTAAAAGTATCTTCTAAGGACGTGGTTGGAGGAGGCGATCCTATGTGCGGAGGAGGAACATAAGGCACATTAAGGGGAGCTTGGTATAATGGATTTGGTTGCCACGAGGAACTAGACTGGTGGTGGTTTACTTGGTTGTACGGCTGATAAGGGGCACTACCAGAAGAACCTCCTTGGTAATTTCTATTTCCCGAGAATTGGAGTTGTTGGAATTATTATTCATCCACCATTGAAAGGTTGGTTATTGGGACGTTGATACAGACATTGGCCTGGTCTTTCTACCTCCTTAAACTAAGTATATCAGGGAAATCTTGGACCAGATGGTCCGAACTCTCACAACCACACAATTGGCATCGCCACATGGTTAACAGACGAAAGTTTTAGGGTGTCTCTCCTTTTGTCGGTCTTAAGTTCTCGATTTCTCAAGAATGGTTCTAAGAGTGGCAGACTCTGAATTAGAGTCCACTTGGTGCACATTTGCACGGTGACTAGGTATTTCCATCTCATCGTTGCCACTGGTAGGTCTTATCCGCTACATCATTTAAAAATGTCCAAGCTTCAGTGTCAGTTTCTCATCGAAGTACCCACGCGCATAGACTGAACACGAGCTCTAGTGTCATATCTTGACCTTCATAGAAAGTTTGAACTATATCAATCAGCTGAATCCCGTGATGTGGGCATCCTTGATCTAAATCCCTAAACCGTTATAGGTAGTCATATAATGACTCTCCTCGGTTTTGTGTGAAGCTATAGATACTCTGTCGTATCTTAGCAGTTCTGTGGTTAGGGAAATACTTTTTCAAAAACACATTAACGAGTTGTTCAAATGTGTTTACAGAGTTCTCCTCGAGAGTGCAGAACCAATCGCGTGCGTTTCCCAACAGAGAAATGGAAACACCCGTAATTTCAAAGAATCCTCTGTAATACGTTCGAAGTTTAATAGAAGCATATGATCCCTGAAGTCCCTAAGATGGTTATAGGGTTTTCAGTAGGACTACCATGAAATTTGGGGAGCATAGATAAGAATCCCAGTTTTAACTCAAAGTTCCCTACATTTCTGGGAATCACAATACATGAAGGTTTACTAACTATTGTAGGATGCATTCGATTGCGGAGAGTGAATCTCTCTGCAACAGCAAGTTCGGGACCGTTCCTAGGAATAGCAGGTTCAGGACCATTAGTCATATCAGTCTGACTCATATTGATTCTAGCAGTGTTCTTAGTCCGAGCTTGGGTGTTACCCCAATCTAACATACAATTCAATCAATAAATGCGAACACACTAAAAGTCCTAAGAATGATGCAAGCACTCAAGAATGTTTTACTGGCCTCTTTTATTAAGTTAAGTTGTGAACCCGTCTCAGGGTTCAATGCTCCTACCCTGACAGTAGATCGGTTCGCACTTGAGTTGTTTTTACTTGCTTTGGCGATAGCTCGCATGCTATCTAGTCACCTAGATGCACCTGTGCTGGAAGGCGGGGCGAACCGCTTAGAGTCAGTTATCCACACTAGCTATGTCAGGGAACGTACGTCCTCCAGCAAACGTAGCCACTTATAAGGTTTTCCTAGTGAGCGTGTTGCTCCAAGTCCGAGCGAAGCCTTTTGATTAACTATGTTTTTTTATGGCTTCTTATCTAAATTTTTTTTTAAGAGGTCGGGACTGTCGATACCGAAAAGATTAACAACCGGGTAATGAATTCCTGGGGTCCTAATGCATGGGCACGCATGGGTGATGAAATCCCGTTTTGGTTTACCCTTATCTAGGTGTTATTGCAAAAATTAAACATTTAATCAATCAAACATATAGTTAAACAACGATGTACCGCGACAAGGAGGGTGGGTGGAAAAAAAATTACCTACAGGGCGGCCTTTTTAAGGGCACGTTTGGTTACCCTGGTGAAACCGTTGGGAAGGCCTACTCAGGATCATTTGCGAAGTACACGTTGAAACGATTTCTGGCCTGAATAGGGGTTCCGATGCTGCACCTGCAGCAGATTACAATTTCCTCACCTTACAAAGCGTCACTCAAATAATAATTATTACATAAACATTTCTCAATCCACAAACTATACTAAAAAATAATAATTAAGAAACTAAAGTCTTCGTCGTCTTCGTTGCTTTTTTTTGAAGTACTTGAAAATCCAGATTCAGCACCAAAAAGTCAGATTCACGGCAACCAGAACTAGTTCCCAGCAGCACCCAAAAAATCAGTTATCACCACCCATAAGAACCATGATTTGACGACGTGATGACCTTGAAACTCTGTGATTAGAATTGAAGAGAAACCTCATAAACCAATAACTAAACGAAACAATGCAATCAAAGGGAAAAAAATTGCCGTGAAATCAAACTTGAGTCAGAAAAGCCAAATTCAAATGTCAGAGCATAATATATAATCACAACCTCAATCTCCAGAGAACTGTCGTGAAATTAAAACAAATTAAATACTAATAATCACGAAAAGCATCCCACAGACAGATAATAACAACTAATAATACCAACTGCATAAACCCATAATACACCGCGATCACCAAAATCCAACAATACAAACTCTAATTCAGTCGAATCAAACCGTGAAATCAAACCACAGAGACCCCAAAAATTAGCAGAAACCCAAACAATGATGAACATAGGCAAAATGTATCCACATACCCCATCGGAACCCTTCAAATCATAACCATAAAATACCAAATTGAAACCCGCATTAATCTGTATCACAACCCTATAAATTCATATCGAAACCCTTGAGATTGGAGCCCTAAAAAAATCGAAACCTTGGAAATCCTAATTGAAACCCAATAAATCAAAATCAAGCATATTGAGTGAGAACATCAAAACTTAGGGCTTTTATTTTCCCCCAAATTAGAGCAAAGCATAGTTGGACGGTTGTTCGTGCATCAATCTAAGTACCAGCGATGTTGATGATGATGAAGAAAAAACGAAAGATCGCCTTCTTATGTTTTGACAAAGCGAATCTGCGTGAAAGAGACGAAGTCGGTAAGAGAGTACCAGTGATTTGAGAGAGATGATGAGAGATGATAAATATGTAGAGTTGGCAGATGAATATGTGAAGAAGAAGTGGAGAGAGAGAAGGAGAGAGATAGAGAAAAGGCAAAGCTACTGCTGTTGCTGTTGTGAGTTTGTGATAGAGAGATGAAACAGATAACACAATACGCCTGACAAACAACAAATAAAATACAGAGCAACAGATGAAAAAAAAATCAATATAAAAAGAAAACTCGTCAAACGCAACACTAAATTAATACAAGAAACACGATTTTAAATCGGTTGCATTCCCGGCAGTGACGCCATTTGATAGTCCGTATCAAATCGGGTGTTGAAACATAGAGGGTTTCGTTCTCAAGGATGCAAAGATCAAATCGTGAATTAAAACTGGTTTTCATTCATTGAAAATGGTTTACATCAAACAAAAACAAGAACTACCGTAGAAAAAGGATAAAAAAAACTAAAAGATAACTCTCCCTGGTTATTTACAACTCTCTCTCTTAACCTAACTCCATCCCTCATCTCCCTCAACAACCCTCATTTTGTGGAGATCTTTTAGCCAAAATCTTTTACTAAGTCTTTCAGCAGTTGTTGACTAGTATTAGGCCATCTCCAGCAGCTTTTTAACTTGTAAAAGTTGGGCTATAAGACCGGTTTGGTTGCAATTGTCTTATTACCTGCAATAGTCAAACATACTTTAATTAGGCCCAGTGAAACATAAAACAAGATCCTATATAATGTGAATTGAATGACAAAAATAGGCATTTTTCATGCCTATCAGTAACCCTATTGTTGCAAATACCGAGATCGAGAAAGACAGATTTGGTCCAAATTGGGTGAGATAGACAAATGGTTTGATTGGAATCACCTCTTATGTGCTATTTTTTACTAATTGAGAGAGTAAGACTTCAATTTATGATGAGCGACATTGTTGCAGATATATATATAGATAAATTGATCCAGGAGGATCTAGGAGAAACTGAAGTTTTTACCAAAGTTATTCAAACGAGGTTGAGAGTCGTTCAAACGACTTGAACCTTTGGGCCAAAGTTCCAGGGGAGGTGTTCGATCGTTCGAACTACCTATGGGTTCATTCGAACGACTATCGTAATTCCAGTTATAGTTTAAGAGTTTTAAATACCTTTTAGAGTTGGATTAGAGTTGGATTTCGAGTTGGATTGTAACTAGGACTTGTAACCTCTATAAAAGGGCAAGCCCAGGCTAAAGTTAATTATCTAGACGTAGATTATTGTTTTAGAGTTTCTTTTAGATCTGAAAAATTTGTAACTAGGGTTTGTAACCTTCTAAGACTAGGCAATGTTAGATCTAGGTTAAACTCATTTTTTTAAGCAATTGAAGCTTATTTTTCCCATCGAATTTGTGTTCTTCAGACTTTTCAGCTAACTAGAGCTTCTTCATTGTATTGTGGATTATAGATAGAGATAGGGAGAGTAAAAATAACGATATCTGAGCATAGAGGTTTGTTTTCAAAATTATGGAAAGGAGAGAGAAAAAAAAAACTCTCACGTGAAGAGAAAGAGAGAGGGCATGTCTCCTCTCTGCCAAGTGCCAACTCATTTCCACCTAATACAATTTGGTTTCTCTTTTCCACCTCCTCCATATGAGGACCATTCATCTCTACAGATATGCTGTGAGAGTTGAGTGTAGCATTTTTGAGTGTATGGGAATCCTTTTAGCAAACTTATAAGTGAAATTACAAAAATACCCCTCAAATCTCTATAAAAAAAATTTAGAGTTACCGCCCCCAAAATTCCCTGCCACCGCTGACCAATAATCATATCTCCGCCATTGTATAATATGATATGTTAAAATTTATGTCCCAATCCGCAAAACTTCTTTACCTCACGACACCCCTCTCCCCCAAACTTTTTATCTTCTATCACAATCTTTCACCCCATTTCTTCCCTCTGAAATTATATTTGCTTGTATTTAATGTATTTCGAGAAATTATGTAATATTTCTATCAATCAATGATCTAGGAATAAGCATAAACAATCAATAGAAGACACAAACAATTGTTCACCCTGTGAAAACTCCTTACTCAGGAGAAAAACCACATGCCGTCGACAACCAAAAATTTACTGATTAAAAAGAGTTGTAATTTGAATTACACTTACAGACTCGATAACCTCGTCTCGTGATTATGAGATTATATATCTTCTTATCAAAGCTTCACGCCCTATCTCCTTCGTTCTCGCAACGACATCCTTGATCTCACAACAAGGATCACTCTTCTCGAATCATTTTAGAACATAACAATATGTGGGAAGTAGAATTAACTAATTCAACATTAACCTCAGGGTTTTAGGTTTTTTATTGATCTTGATTAGTCTCTGTGATAATAAAGCTCTTAAAATAAACTTTGTGAAAAAACTCGGTAAGGAGAAAAACGAAATAAGGTTTGTTTAAATACTAGAACAGTTTTTCCCAAGACTCGTTCGAACGAGACCCAAATTCATTCTAACGAGATCCCCAAATAAGCCTACAAAAAGAGGCAGTTTGAAACTCGTTTTAAAAGGTTGTCTTTTCCCAAAAGTCGTTCGAACAAACAAAAAACTCATTCGAACGAGAAAGTAAAATAAGATTAAAAACAAATGCAGTTAAAACGTTTTGGCTTTTCCTTTATCAGAGTTCTACTTACCAACTTCCTTTCTCGGCCGTTGGTTCTAAAAGACTTGTCCGGCCATCTTACTTCTGTCACCGTTTTCGATAGAGATAAACACATGACTCCACATACACGAAATGAGACAAACCAAAACCTTTCACCCTAATCATCAACGTTTCCTCTATTCGTATATTGAATCTCCCCCAATAGAGCTTTAATAAAGCTAAAAGCTCTGAGCTTCAATCTCTATTCATCCAATCTTCAATCTTCAATCTTCAATCTTCAATCATCACCTACAACGAAGATCGTTCACAGCACCGTCCTATACTGTACTAGACTACTACTACACCAAGTGGCAAGCATATATCCATGTTGCTACTTTACAACACACCGTCCCGTTAACACAAATAATATATATATTTGTTTATTTTGCGCTCAAAAATAAATAAACTTATCTCTCCCGAAACTCTCAATTGATCTTGATCGTAAAATACGGCTTTTTACATGTGAGTATGAAACCACGGAAATCAGATGTTTCATCAACGCTATTAAATTGAATTCGAAGAAATTATCGCAAGATGGGTTGATTTAATTTTAGGATTCTGGTGAAAAGATGTCCAAATTCGAAGAGAATTGCAAGAGGCAGAAGTTTGTCTGATTTATTCAATAAGGTATGAATTCCAATTTTGTAAAAATACATTTTTTTTGCTTCCAGTGTGAAATTTATTACCCAAACAGGTCCTTAAGATGGTAGTTAAATTTATTTAATTGATATATGAAAATGTTTACATTGGTTTCAGATAGATGGCAATTTTAGTAACACCCCAAGATGGTAAGGGGTCTCCAGGAAAACATTACTACTCAATGTGGCAAACCTTATTCGAGATCGATATAAAATATGTACCAATTAAGCCTATAGGTAGAGGAGCATATGGTATAGTTTGTTCTTCTTTGAATAGGGAAACAAATGAGAAAGCGGCAATCAAGAGGATAAATAATGTCTTTGAGAATAGGATTGATGGGTTGAGAACTTTGAGGGAACTTAAGCTTTTGCGGCATCTTCGTCATGAGAATGTTATTGGTTTGAAAGATGTTATGATGCCTATACATAAGAGAAGTTTCAAGGATGTTTATCTTGTTTACGAATTAATGGATACTGATTTGCATCAAATTATCAAGTCGTCACAACAACTATCAAATGATCATTGCCAATATTTTCTCTTCCAGGTATGTTAGCTTGTTCCCTAAGTTTCCCACTTTGTCAGTGGGAAGTTACTGATCTGTAAATTAAATCACTCGTGATTTCAAATATCATGATGTTTGGTGTACAATATATTCTTCATTTCTACTCGGCATATGTATTTGTTTATCAATGGACTGTAAAAAGCTAAAAATGAGCATTGGTTAACTGAGAAATTAGAGAGTTGTATATAGAAGCATATATTCAGTGTCAATGAAGGATTGATGTCGTCTTCTTGGAGATGGTTACAAAGAGCATTTTGAAGTATCTGAATTTCGTACTTAACATGATACTTCGATATACTCTGTGTTAACTACAAGAAGAAATAGATTTAAAGTTCAAAGCACTGTCGCCTATTACAATTTCTCTACAATGAACATTAAGTCAAATTTATGCATTTGGTTTATATCCGAAATTTATAGAAATTTTTTGAATGCAGTTGCTTCGAGGCCTGAAGTATCTCCACTCTGCAAATATTCTCCACCGAGACTTGAAGCCAGGTAACCTCCTCGTCAACTCAAACTGTGATCTAAAGATCTGTGACTTTGGCTTAGCGCGATCTGGGAATGGCAAAGGTCAGTTCATGACAGAATACGTAGTAACTCGTTGGTACCGAGCCCCGGAGCTTTTACTCTGTTGTGACAACTATGGAACCTCTATAGATGTTTGGTCAGTTGGGTGCATTTTTGCTGAACTTCTTGGCCGTAAACCGATTTTTCCAGGTACTGAGTGTCTCAACCAACTTAAGCTTATAGTAAACGTACTTGGAAGTCAAAAAGAGCCAGACCTTGAGTTTATAGATAACCCGAAGGCGAGAAAATACATTAAAACACTTCCGTATTCAGCTGGGACCCCATTAGCCAAACTCTACCCAAAAGCTAATCCTTTAGCGCTTGATTTGTTGGAGAAAATGCTCATTTTTGATCCATCCAAGAGAATAAGCGTAACGGAGGCACTTCAACACCCGTTTATGTCATCTCTTTATGACCCGAGCCACAACCCTCCTGCGGAGGTCACAGTAAATCTTGAGATTGATGACGATTTGGGGGAAGAGATGATTCGGGAAATGATGTGGGAGGAAATGCTCCATTACCATCCTCAGACTTCGTTAGAAAATGTGCAGGCTTGATGGTTTGAATGTGTCAGACAGACATAATGAGTCCATTGAAGAATGGATTCCCACAAACCTGATATGGGTATGTCATAGAAGTATCCTAAGACTTGCTCTTCATTGTTGTTTATAGGAGTTTTAGACTTCATCTTAGAAAATATCTGAACTTGTATAAATGTGTGGTTGTTGTGTGAATGTTTATGTGTATGCTTAATTTTGACAATAAAGTTTTATGTAAACATATTATATGGTAATTTGGGGTATGGAATAAAACTTTGTAGAATTTTGGCTGAATATTCTTGATTTACTATTATTGTTGTCATTGGTCATTTTTTAATTATTTTTTTGTCAATTATCGTTGATATTGTTCTTAACACTTCATTAATTCTCACACTGGAATACTATTGGTTATTTGGGAATCAAATTATAAGGGACTAGGTGAGTCTAGTGGCGGGAACAATTGTCGAATGTGGTCATCGCGATATTGGGAAGAATTCAGTATTTGTGACAAACCAAATGAGGCGAATTGGGAGGGATACAAGTTAGGTTGTTGGCTTGAATGGGAGGGTTGAGAGTAGCTTTGAGAATTGGATTGGGAGGTTGCTTAAAAGCTTGATGACATGGTTTTGCTTTAGTTTGATAGAGTTATTTTCTTGAAGAGATATGGGGTGTGGGGATGGTTTTATGAGGGGGAAAAGAGTTGTCTAGATCTAACCGTGCAGTTCTGAACTGCGCGGCAAGTAATAGTCATTGTCACCCTTTGAATATGAGCCATACACGTGGCAACATCTTAGCAGCTGGTCTGTCACGCAGTTCAGAACTGCGCGACATATTCAACCAATCAGAACATGACACGTGGTGTCCCCTTATTGGTTGCCTTTTTCAGCGCAGTTCTGAACTACACGACATGATTATTTTAACAACCCACTCTATGGGTCTCTGAACCGACCCTCATGGTGGGGGTTTTTGTTGAGAAAATTATTAGCTAGGCGAGACAACCCAACTACTGGGTGGCCGCCTTGCAAAAATGAAGGTTGGTTGCCTCCACCTAAGCAATCGACATTACTGTTGCATATGCTCTAAGGGTGCATTTGCCAATTTAGAATGAAGTTTTGTAGTCGTGAAACAATTGGGGCCAACTTGCATTGGATACATAGAAAATGGGAGTTGCAACGCGTAACAATGCAACTCATACCATAAGAGGCACTGTTAGTTCGATACAGATATTTTTTCCGATTTTGATAAATCCCAAATCCTTTTAATCTCGGGTGGTTATAACTTCATTACACTGTTTTGCTAATCTCATTACGCTTTATAGTCCTCCTCTTTCAAAAGACGAGCACCCCAACAAAAACTTCGTTTATTCAGTATTTTGGTTAAAAACATATTTGTTAAGTTTTTCACGTAAGAAACATCCATAAAAATAAAAAAAAATAAAAAAAAAATTGAAAAAAAAACCCCAACAAACTTATAAGTTGACTCTAGCGTTGATGGGTAATAACGAAAGTTGTTGGCATTGCGTTTCTATAACATACAAAACGCTAGGTTCCTAGCGTTGTGGGAAAAAATAGGGAAAAACTTATATAAAAAAAACTCATGAGTTTCCAAAGCTAAGAGCCGAGTGTTGATGGGTACTATTGAAAGCTAATTACCAGCGTTTTTATAACATATAAACGTTAAGTATCCTAGCGTAGATGGGAAAAACCCTAAAATAAATTTTTATAAATTTCTTCTCAAAAACTTATCTAAACATGAATTTTAACAAAAAAATTCACAATCACGTACTCAAATTGACTTAATCATTATCTCTATAAGTTTAATTTTGATTATAAGTGGTGTTGTCATAACTTTTAAATTTGTAGTTGAGATATGCATGGAGAAATAAATTGAGATGAAGAAAGAGGACTAAAGAAACACAACGATGATGAAAATATCAAAGGGGTCCTAGTACTTTGCTTGAGTTTGAAGAACGAATTGAGGAAAATGAAAATCTTGGAGAGAGAGAGAGGTGGATAAATCGTAAAGAAAGGAAGAAAAATCGTAAGAGAGGGAGAGAGAAATTCATGAGAGAGGAGTTTTTTATTTTTTATTTGGTTATGATCGGAGTCCTCTATTTTTGAGTTATACCCAAAGGAGGACTCTCTAAGTAGTGTTTTAGTAAAAAATGGCAGTGAAGTTAGAATGATCCTCTAATCTGAGAGATGGTCCCTAATAGGATCGTACTAGAGGTGGTCCGAGTTTACAAAGTTTACAGTGGAACTATAGTTTGAAAATGAGATTCGTTAATTCGGTATAAGGGAGACTCTTTATTGTTTCTTAAGTACATAACACTTATTATATCTAATGAATTACAAACAAAATATACACCGACATTTTTATATGGGTGTGTACGTAAACTTGCATTTCATTCTGTATTTTTGTCGATATCAGGGGCCGTAGTTGCAGATAAATTACAAGTACTCTTATGGCTCATACACGTGAGGACCTGCCAAAGGCATACAAACTACAGTGAGGACCTGTATGTGCTGTCTTCTTTTATGCCCCCACAAATCACCCACCTGATCTGTTTTGCTCTTTTGTGATCTCATTCTCTATTTTACAAGTAAACATTAACTTGTAAAATGTCAAGTTGATCAACTTGCAAGTAACATCTACCTCAGTTTCCAATATAAGCAGTGATCATAGTGATCCCATTCTCTATTTTATAAGCAGAAACTATTGAGTACATTAGTTGATTCTCTTGCTAGTGATCATAGTGTTCTTGGAAATGAAGGCAAGTTGCAATTGCAACTTGTGTTAGGAAGGAAATGCTAGTTGCATGACAGCACAAGAAATACTATAAGAGTGATAGTTGCTGCTAAACTGTTTGTTGGGTGTAACACTTTCTGTATGATTGTTTGATGAAACTCAATCTCCTTTTAATTGAGAAATGGTCCCGAAAAGGAGTTTACGTACACATAAAGAAGATGGTCCTTGCTTTTTTTGATAATTTCCATCAAGTTGAAGCTTAAAAGTGGGACTAAATCTCTAACAGAGATCAAACAAACTATGGAGTAGAAAAGAAAGTGATGCTAGTACAATAACCTCATGTAAAAGTACACAGTGAACTGAGCCCCTCTGCAAAAGTTAAATGTTCTTTCAGTGGGTTCCTACAAACCGCCCACAAGATCTGTTTTGCTCTTTTATGAATGACAATTTCAGATCTTCTTCACTTGCAAAATCACCCTCAATCAAGTCTCAACTAATTTAGTTTCACAACATTTCCCCCTACAAGTTTTAGAGCAATTATTATTTTTATTTTTAATGGTGACCGTGACAACGAGCTCCATTTTCCTGTCTTTGTCTTCAAATTACAAGACAAAAGGCTCCATTCAACCCCAACAATTTACCAACATCTGTCTCTCAAGACTCCCCACGCGCCTGTTTGATATGCACACTTCTATTGATTGTGCACCTAGAAATGGTCAGGCGCGCGAGGAGTCTTGAAATTTCATAGATGTTGTTGAGATATATAGTCCCACATTCGCAAATCAAACAAATATAAAATTGGACTTACCCTTGACAACCTTGGTAGAATATTTTGGTAAAAGAGTAAATGCAACTAAAATCTGGTACAAGTTGCGAAAGAGAGGTGAATTTGTGTTGAAAGTTTTTACCATTTCAAGTGTTGTTGCAAACCAGCTGGATTTGGACGGTTATACAAACCATCACATGCTTCATCATTTCCCAACCCATCTCTACGGAGATCTCTCTCTCTCTCTCTCTCTTTAACTTTTGATTAATTTTAATTGTGACGTTTGAGCCTTTTTTGTTCTATAAAACCTCAATCTCCACAACCCCAATAACCTCTTCCACTTCTCTCTTCCCTTGAGTTACTAATTCTTTACTGTTTTTGGTGGTTTTGATCTCTGGGTGTTTTTAGAAATCTTGATTTAGTTTGAGGCTCTGTTTTTTTCTTTTTTCTTTTTGGTTGTTGTGAGGAGGACTTAATGCAGAATACATTATTGTTCTTGATGTTTGAGATTCATGTCACCAGTTCTACTTCTCTCTGAGTTTATTCTGGCAGGGTATATGATACATTCGACACATCGACGAAGCACTCATCAAGTTCAATCTTTCTCTGTTGTTTTCCTTTATTGGTTTTATGTGTTTTCATGAACTATCTCTTAAAAACTCATCTCTTCTTAACCCCTCTCTCTGTTTTTACTTATTAGCTAGTTTTTAAATAATTAGTCTGCTCTGTTTCACTGTATTTCTTTGATATAATAGTAACTATGGCTTCCTCGAGTGGGAATTCTTCGGGTTGTACCGGTTCCGAGGAGGACCCTAAGCTTATGCTTGACGAAAGAAAGCACAGGAGAATGCAATCTAACCGAGAATCCGCGAGGCGATCCAGGCAGAGAAAGCAAAAGTATTTGGATGGTTTAACATCACAATTGACTCAACTCAGGAAAGAAAACAATCAGATTCTTGGAGGCATGAAGATCACTACTCAGCATTATGTGAATATTGAGTCTGAAAACTCTGTTTTGAGAGCTCAAATGGGAGAGTTGAGTCATAGATTGCATTCTCTCAATGAGATCGTTCAGGTTTTGGATGTAAACTATGATAATGGCGGGTTTGAGAGTGAGAACTGTGTAGTGAACCCGTGGAACTCGTTGTATGTGAATCATCACCCCATTGTTGTTTCTGCGGATATGTTGGAGTATTAATAATGATCTATCTCCATGGTTGTGTTTGATGTGGAGAAGATTAATTAAGTCATATTAAGGGTTCTTAATTTTAAGGGGAAATAATTATGTTGTAATGAGGGATTAGTAAACTTGTTTGGCA
Organism: Kingdonia uniflora; assembly: GCA_014058105.1. Lineage (NCBI taxonomy): Eukaryota > Viridiplantae > Streptophyta > Magnoliopsida > Ranunculales > Circaeasteraceae > Kingdonia > Kingdonia uniflora. Next base: position 351,994 of record JACGCM010001002.1, on the reverse strand, counting down.
AGATCTGCATATATAATGTTGTCCTCCATATTTATATCAATGAAATAATTATCTCCCTTATATTAGTATCTCTTTTTCTTCTCTACTTGAATGAAGCTTTTTCTTAGAGCATCCACATTAGCGGGCACAATCGGATATTCGGACGAGAATTTAACGTTATGTTCAACCAGAGCAGAAAAAAGAAAAAAGTGGCAGTTTTGTAAGAAGAAAAAAGGACGATTTGGTGTTTACCCCCCAACATGGATATTCGCGAATTGCTGGGAGAAGGACAACCTCAAGATATGGGACTGGAACAACTACAAATGCTGCTGGGAGGGGAGAAACTATAACTACTGTAAGGGGCGATAGACTCGAGGAAGAGGAAGGGCACACTTTTAGCCTCCAAGAAGGACAATAACACCAATGTTTCAACTCAAGATCTCAGATAAGTAGGGTTACAAACCCTAATAAAAAGAACTACCAAACTATAACCTCTAAGCCTTGAGGCTTTGTATAGCCTGGAAGTCCATTTTGTTGAGTTTTAAGACTCAAGTACTTTTGTGTTTGTGTGATGCTTCCAGTTACTTTTTTGAGGGGATTATGGTAGTTCAGACCTAACTAGAATGCATCTTTTTCTGTTAAATTGGTGTGTAATCTCACAATTACTATTTATGCTTGAAGACTTAAACTCCATTGTTAATGCTTGTGGTTGTGGTATATTTATGTTGAAGTGTTTGTGTGCATGTTTGTGTGGTTTGAAGTTGTAGGTTTTACTATCTATGAAAATTTGGGGTGGTAGTGATATGTTGCAGGTTTTGCTATCTTTGATAGTTGCAGGTTTTACTATCTTTGAAAATACAGGTTAGTAATGCTTGTTTTATTTAGTATGGCTTTACAGTTGCAGGTTTTAATATTATGTGTTTTTTATATTTTATTCAATCATTTGGCACTTTGGGGAGAAAACTTATGTTGAAGGTATTACATGATTGTCACTTTGGCTGGTTTAAATGTATGCTTCTAGACCAAATTGTATTGAACTTAGACATTAGAAGAAATAGGGTAAGTAGTACTAAAAAGAGAAGTTATTTATTACAAAACTCACTTAGTACACATATTACATTCATCCAAGTCTTGTTTTGCCTTTAAACTCTCTACAAAACTCACTTAGAAACATAGTCACATAAACCTTCAAATTTGGTTCATCAGCTTTAACTTTAGCCTTCAAGGCATCCCTAAGCCAATAGAAGTGTTTACACTCGATGTTAATACATTTAAGAAACTTTTGCCCTTTGGTTGCTTCAGTTCTAGAAGTACATAGATTCATTGGGGCCTCACAACCTTCTCTTTCACAATTTGCAGTTCTCCATGGCATTCTTTCCACCAATGACCAAATGCCCCACATCCAAAGCATCCTCCTTTGAAAGAGGACTCTGGAACCTCCTCCTCTGAAAGTTGTGAGGCCCCAATGAATGGGGGTAAACACCAAATCTCCAACACGACTTTTTCAATGAAAAAAGAACAAGTTTTTGACATTTCAGCTTTAGCATTCAGGCTTTAGATTCAGTCATTCAGCAATCAACATTCAAAATAAATGGTATGTCTCATGAAATCGTGGAATAAATCTATGTATTCTCTGCGCCAAGTGAAATGGCGTGGCCTCACTCATAGAGATTTGCTGTTTGCAGTCCATGAGCTCCATTTCCTTGCACAATTAAACATCTCAAGAATCAAACTTTTACTAAATCAATTAAAACAAGGGACTTTTTGTGCATGTTATCAAGTAAAATAATAAACTGGCAGCTTAAACAAGTGAAGAATACATTTATTTTTGACAACTTTTCATGTGGTTTATAATCTTAACAAATATTTTTTCCCATGAAAGTTCCAACATTTGTACTTCACCTCAAACATTATTAACAAATTAAGAATCTTTTTTTTTCAGCTACATCACCCACTTGCTCATGGAGACAAAATCAATCAAATTCCAATCATTAATTTAATATTAATCGCTTCGTAAGTACTATTTTCTTTTAATTTTAAGTTCAAGAAAGTTAGGTTTAAGATTGAATAGTCTTCTAAATTTAACAATAATTAACCCGACAATTACAATAATTAACTCGACAATTACGTCACTGGGAATTATAGCCGAACATGTGTTGCAAAGCACATAGTGATGGGGTGCCAGGTTAAAAGCACCAATATATGTTGAACCTTAATTATGTATTGATTGCATATTTGATACATGGCATACAAATACGTGTGTTGGCTTATACATCTATTAGAGATATTAAAAAAAAAGTGCTTCTTACTAAGGATTTTTGTATCATGCATTGTTTATGCTACGAATGGTCATAGGTATTTGTCGTCCATTGGGAAATAAAGTGTGTTGGGCTGTTAGCTACTGTCTATGCTTTATCATCGAAAATGAGTTAAATTGCTCACTACTATGCACCAAAGTTATCATCGGAAATATTTGACTTATTTTAACTTAAAAAGCCAAATCATATGAGCTGTTTTATGATTGTGGAACTTCCAAATCATTTGGCAAGTTTAAATTGGATGGTTTCTATGGGTAGGTTACAAGGTTTAGCTTAAAAGCTTAATAATTCGGCTAGAGTAAAGCCAAATCATTTTCCGGAAATGCCAAATCATTTGGCATGTTTAACTTCAAAGCCAAATCATTCAGCAAGTTCGATTTTGATTCGACATTTTCAGAAATAACAATATTTATCAAACTTGCTTAATGATTTGGATTTTAAGTCAACTAGTTTTATGTTAAAACCCAATCATTTGGCTAGTTTGAATTAAATGTTTTTTCCGGAAATGCCAAATCATTTGGCTTTTTTTGACTAAAAAACCAAATCATTCGGCAGGTTTGAAATAAATGGTTATTTCTGGAAATGCCGAATTATTTGGCTAGTTTCAATTAAATGGTTTATTTGGAAATGCCAAATCATTTAATTAATTTTAGGTAAAAGCCTAATAATTCGATTACTTTGAATTAAATCTTTTTCTGAAAATACCAAATGATTTGGCTAGTTTGAAATAGATTTTTTTCTTCCGGAAACGCCTAATTATTTGGCTTGTTTTGAATTAAAATCCAAATCATTTGGCAAGTTTAAATTAAATGGTTATTTCATAAAATGCCAAATCATTTGACTAGTTTTAATAAAATGGTTTATTTCAGGAAATGACAAACAATTTGGCTAATTTTAGTTTAAAGCCTAATAATTCGGCTAGTTTGATTAAATGACTTTTTTTGAAAATGCCAAATCATTTGTCTTGTTTTAAATTACAAGCCAACTCATTTGGCAAGTTTGAGTTAAATAGTTATTTCTGAAAATGCCGAATAATTCGGCTATGTTTTGATTCAATGCCAAATCATTCGGCTACTTGAATAAAATAGTTTTTTTTTCCCATAAAGGCCAAATCATTTGGCTAGTGTTGACATAAAAGTCATATCATTCGGCTACCACAGATACTACAGTGTTAAACTTTGATTCCAGATTCCAAAAGCTTTATACCTACATTTGGCTTTTTTTTCTTATTAAAGTAGCACGCATCGATGTTAAGCCAACGCCTCATGTATCTAATTTACGATGAATAGATAGTTAAGGTTTCAAATCCATATTTTAGTGCCACTAAGAAGCATAATAGTGGAAATTCGACATATATTGGTGCTTTTAACTTGGCAAGACTCTCACTGTGTTCTGCAACACATGTTATGCTTTAACTCCCTATGATGTGATTGTCGGGATATTGTGAAGATATGACCGTCAAGTACGGGTTAAGTTATGGATGGCTTCTAATAATGTTACCTTTTAGACTTCTAGTATTCGATGTCCCTTGGTAATATACCACGGTGTAATGTTAGCATTATATAAACAGTGTTAGAGGCCATTTGTTTTTTTATTGATTCTGAACACTTAATCTGAAGCCAGAATTGTTAACGCTAAACCATGTAGTTTTTTTTGCTAAATCTAAAGTCTGATCTCTGTGAAAAATGTTTAATTGTCAAAAATACCCTATTTTCTTGTTTTTTGTTTAGCATGCTTTCCCATCTAGAGTTTAAGTTGAACACTCTTGACAATCAATACATGATGCACACAAAACAATGCAAAATACAAACACATTAGTAAAATCTAAGGAACCCATTTTCGAATCGAGATCATGACCCCATTCCCCAGCGCAATACCATAGAAACCTTAATTAAGCACATGATCAAAAGCTTTAATATTTTATAGATAGGTCTTTCCACAAGTTCCAATTGAACAATATACAGTCATTCCCAAATCATTTTAAGCTCCCTAAAAAGTTCGGTGCCAATAGATTGGATATAATTCGAAATCTAATTCTATTTTAGGATATGGATGTCATTTTTTCCAATCCGAACCCAATCCGATCCGATTAAGGAACATCTTAAAATAATTTCGGATGGTGCCTAGTCAAATTCGATAAATATCCGAGCCGAAGTTATATATCAATTTAGTAATAAATTTTTATTTTAATATTTTAGAATAATTAAAAATATATTATATACAATAAGAAAATAATTTATAATACATCCAGATATGTAGTTAGTTATTTAAACACAAAAAAGTTATGGGTTGAATCCATTGTATCAACATTTTTAGTCATCCAGATTCGGATTGTAGCGAATCCGGTTGGAATCCAATCCATTGACAGCCCTAAGCAAGTTCCCATCATCTTGTTTATCCCTTTCAAAAATACATGCTTCATTGTTGACGATGAAATTAACCCATGATAAATTAGCACCATTCGCTTGAAAATTCAGATCTATGTTTATATGCATTTGTAATTAAACCCATGATTGAGAAAACTAGCAAGCCGATGAATCATGCTAATAAAAAAGAACTCAACAGAGGGTTAATATTAAACTTGATGTAATCTCAACTTTCCACAAGGATAAAAAAGGTATGGTTGTTAATATCGACACAAGATTGTGTAGATAGATCAATGAAAGTATTTTGCTTTATTGGGATAGAGAATATGCAATACGAGCGATCTATGAGATAGAGAATACAGAGATGAGGGTTGTTTCATATGATGTTATAATCTCCAAAAGCTTTGGGGTATTTTTGGAAGAAAAAAAATACTTAAAATTCTGTATAGATTACTGTGTAATTCAGGACATTGATTGGGAAAAAGCTAATTTTGGTTACTTATTGAAACATGCTCGTATCAAGGTGGATGACAAAAAGATAACAAATAGATAGTACATCACAAATATACAATCACTCCCTCACTAATAAAAAAAATGGAGCTCCCCTTAATAAACCTTCTTCCAGTAGAGAAAATATTTCAAAGCTTCACACATCACCTGTGAAATTGGTGGCAGTAATATCGGACTTGTCATTTTTCTCACACGTGGTTTCGTAACCAAAAGTTGTGAAATTGGCGGCAGCTACCGACTTGCCCATTTTATAATGTAAGAATAATATGAATATCTTGAATAAATACTGAGGAAATAAATATACTCAGGTAAAAGTGAAAAGACCGTAAAAGAAAGGATCAGTCGAGGAAGAGAGAGTCACTAAAGGTAGAGATGATCACTCGAGAGAGGGGAAACATTACTCAAATAATAGATAATCACTCGATGAAGAACGAATCACTCGAGGAATAGATAAGTACTCGAGGAAAAAATTACTGAGAAAGAGATAACCGTTGCAGAAGGAATTCAACGTCTTCACCCGGTTCGCAGAAGAAATTGCAGCTCGCAACAAAATATGATAGAAAATATCATATTTAGTGATAGGAATATAGACCTTATCAACAAAATATGATAGAAAAGAAGAAGTAAAAAAATTATAGTGATTCAAAGAGAAATTACTAGAGAAAACGATAAAAATTACCAAGGCTTATCAATTCTCTCTAAAAAAAACCTTAATTTTTGAACTACGGCTTGTGAACTAGGCGGAAAAGAAATAAGATAATCACTAAAGGAAAAGAGAAAATTACTCTAGGAAATAAAAATTGCTTGAGGAGTGATGATTCACTCGAGGAAAAGAAACATCTCATGATCGTGATGGAAGGTAGTTAACGCCTTCATCCAATCCAAATGGAGAAATTGCATCTCGCAACAGGTACAAAGAACTAGGCTGAGCACGGGTCGGTTCGGATCGGGTTCTGCCCAGAACTGAAACCGAACCGACCTAAATCGGTTCATAGAACTGAGAACCGAAATCGAACCGATTTGAGTCAGTTTTAGACCCGAACCGAACCGATTTGTTAAATGACAAACCGACTTGAAACCGAACCGAATCGATTTACTGTTTTTTTTTTTTTTTAACACAACAATTATCACCTAAAATCAATTAAACTTGTTGACAAAATCCAAAATAGAAAAATACTAATAGATCTTTGTTTTTCTCTCACTAAATAAACTCATTGATGTAATCCTCACGATTTCCAGCATTTCCACCTTCGACATAGTGGTTCCTCTTCTTCTTCAAGCCACCTTCGACATAGTAGCTTTCAGAGCTTCATTGGTGGCTGTCGATTTTCAGTTCTTCTTCCCAAAATCCCTCCTGTTGCTTCTCATCTTGGGAGTTTAATTTTCTGATTTTTTGGAGTTTTATATTCAAGATCAGATCGAACAAAGAGGGGATAAATTCTTCGCGAAGGAGGCTTGGGGCTTCTCTCTCTTCTTTATTAGTGTTGTTTGAAGTGGAGAACTCGACATTAGGGTTTGAAGTGGAGAAGAATCGCAAGGGATTGTTGTTGTTACAAGGAATGCAGATCTGTGTTGAGGAGAGATAGATTTTCAGTGCTTACTTTCAGTGTTTCTTACGGGTTCTCGTTTGAGGAACCGAAACCGAACCGGTTCTTGTCGGTTCTGGAAAACAAAAACCGAAACTAGTCTTTTGAAACCGAACCGTTTTGCTAAATACGGTTCGGTTTTTACGGTTTCTTGCTCAACTCTATGGCCTACATCCCTGCAAAACATTGTGGCAGTGAATCTGTCTTAAGTGAAATTCCTAGACGCTTGAGACTAACCAATTTCGATTGTTTTAGGTCTAAATCGATAGGTCCTAATTTTTTTAAATTAATGGTCTAAACTTAACCTAAATCAAGTTGATTATGTTATCTAATATCAACAAGCAATTGGAAAATAACCAATAAAAAGATAAGTGCAAATTTTTTTAACCATGTGATAAACTTTTCTCAGGAGAAAAACCCACAGGTCGCTGTCGAATCACCCGACAGCTAAGCAATCCACTATTAAAATCAAATAACAAGTATTCAATTACTTACAGACTCGATAAACATATCTCATGGTTACCTCTCTTCTAATTAAACTCTTCGCAATCAATTTCACGTTCTCGCAATGCCTTTCCATTTTTGCTATGCTTCGCCTCGAATAACACACCAAAGCTTCAGCTTGAATCGCTCAAGTTCTTCAATCCATGATTAGGGTTTCTTGATCAATGATGATTGATTCAAGATTTGAGTGTTTTAATTTTCTCTTGAATCTCTTAAGAATAATCTCTCCATACTCTAAAAAAACAATCCCTAGAAAAATAGGTTTTTCGAGAAGTGAGCTCTTAAAAAAGGAAAGTTATCTTTTATTAGAAAACAAAAATCACGTTCTCTGTTAGAATAAAAATCAGGCTGAGCCAATCTATTCGAATAAAAAAAAATCTATTTGAATAAAAAAAAACATGAAGAAACAGGCTAAGCCAATCTATTTGAATAAAAAGAAATCTATTCGAATAAAAAATAGCCTGAGACATTTTATTCGAATACAATAAAATCTATTCGAATAGAAATGTTTCAAGTTTTATTCGAATATAAAATGGAATCTATTCGAATAGAAGTTGTGTTATCTTAAAAAATATATTTTCTATACTCTATAAAAATACACAAGGAGTTTGAAACCCACTTACCTGTTCAGTGTCAATCCAACTGTAGTCGCTCAAGGTGCAATCTCTGACGACGAGTAACCACGAGATAATGCTGACATCTAAACTATACACGGAATAAAATAAACTCTAACTATGGATGTTTTATTAAGTGTGTATACACTAGACTCGATCATCTCCTTAAGAGGTGTTGTTTGTTTATGTAGATTGAATAACATAAATAAATTATAAGAGAAAGTTTATTAACTCTTTAGTTGATTGTATAATACAATCTAACCTCTTTTATATAATAGGAGTTATCTAAGCTACTTTTATTCCTACCCAATGTGGGACTAAAGTAGATATGTGTAGTTACATACATATACTCCAATCACTCCCTTACTGATAAAGTACTAAAGCTGATAAAACTTATGTCAGACCATTCTTTTGCAGTAGTAGAACACTTCAATGATTCACATATCACTTGCGAAATCGGCGGCATTCCAACTTGCTATTTTTCCCACACGTACTAGTGAAATCGACAACACATACCGACTTGTCAGTTTTCCCACTCGAGGGTAATGTTAATATCTTGAATATACACTGAGGTAAGAGAATTAGTCAATGAAGATGATTAATTAAGGAAATGTTGAGGAAATATAAATATTTAAGGAAAAAGATATCTACTGAAGGGAAAAAATAATTCACTCGATGACAAAAAAATCCACTTGAGGAAGAGAAAATCATAATCGTGGTGGAAGAAATTGAACATCTTCACCCTATCCAAAAAAAAGAAATCACATCTCTATACTAGTATATGTGTAGATGCACACATACACTCCAACAACCTTTACTAATAAGTTGTTTTTTCTCTAATGAAAAAACAAACACAACTTATTCTAAATTTAACTTAATTTGTGTCAATTAAATCAAATAAGTTAAAAACAAACAACCTCTTAGCATGTTCGCAAGCGTCTGCAGTTTTTCATCGAAAATAAGATATATAGACCCCTCCGTATTAACATTTTAAACTCTTGAACACAATGGCATTTTAGTGCCTTCTCTAGCGCAAAAAAGACCTCATGATGTCGATCTTGATTAAAAGTGGCATTTTCACCACACTATAAAGATGCCTTCCATAAGGCGTGCCCATCAACACGATTTGGTGCCTCCAAGGGAGAAATAGCCATCTTATGGCAGGCTTTTTAATTTATCCCTCACGCTCCTCGAGTTGGCGTGTCTGATAGCACTATTGACAATAAACTAAGAAATCATTCGTGAATCAAATTATTGGAGTTAACGCTTCTACGTCACGCCTATCTTATATGCGTACGAAAAAGGCGAGCCTGCGAAACCTAATTTCTTCACTTACAACATCAGATCTGCAAACCAGACTTATTATTATAGATCTGATCTGAGGTATGCATCCATCCATAAACCCCATTTCAGATCTCTCTCTCTTTATTTTTATTTCTTATGTTATCATTTGTGTGTATTTAGGAATGATGGTGAAGGACACAGAGTATTATGACACATTGGGTGTGAACTTTGATGCTTCTCCAGCTGATATTAAGAAGGCGTATTACATTAAGGTAACTCATTTAATTTTAGACCCTCATTACTAAGGGTATTAGTCTTACACATGCTATAGTTTTATTACTTCAAATAAAATCCCAAATTAGTGACTTACTGATGCTTTTGGGACTTCAAAATATTATTGACTTACTGATTTGCGTAAGTTACCACATTAGTGATCTCTTGTAAGCAATTGGTGTGTAGTAAGTAACTGTTGACGCCTCTTCGTTTTAATTGTACATATGTTTATTTTTACGTTTTTATCTTACAAGTTTAGTTATTATTATGTTCCTTTTGATAGGCAAGGTTGGTGCACCCAGACAAAAATCCCGGAGATCCCCAATCTGCCCACAAATTTCAGGTACTATATTTGCGTTTCACTTAGTTTACTTACTGAAATATGATCTAGAGTCTTCATCGGTAGTGTTTTTAACTTATCATTAAGTAATAGCTAGGAGATTTTTCTTACTTTTTTTGCAAGAAGTAAATAAAAAGTGAGGAGATAGGAATTTCATTTGATCTTATATGAATATTTCCTACTTTGTCGTATATGTGTAGGAACTTGGGGAGGCTTATCAAGTTTTGAGCGACCCTGCTAAGCGTGAATCCTATGACAAGCATGGAAAATCCGGCATATCTCAGTAAGTTGTATTTAAACTAAATATAAGGTGTCTGAATGTATTGTGGACCATTTCTTAGACCTTAGTTGGTATTCCGGAAAATTTCATCGACAGAAGTTCCCCTGGTGCTTTGAAATGGCTAACTTGTTGATATTAGGCTTTTCAATTGTAAGCACTAGGGGAAGATGTATTGTGATGTTCTGGAGAGTATATACTAAGCAGGGTTTTAGAGCATCTCTAATATTAGTGGAATGTAAACACTCCAAATGTTGGTTTTACATTTTTTTTTCTTTCTTCTTCAGTTTTTTTTATTGAAGGCCTTTGGCGTCCCACCAATTTGAATAATGCAGAATCTCGTAACAGTGCCTAGAGAGGCTAAAACTCCATTAACCATTCGTTTTTCCTCTCACTTCCTTTTCATACCTCTCACCTCTACTCGTTGCAGTATCATCTACATCAAAATGAGTCAATGCGAGGGAGCCACCCGCTTAAGTGGTCGTAGACGTGTTCATCGTCGCAGCAATCAAGAAATAGGTCTGTTGAATACAAATTTTGCGATTCCGCTGCCTATTAACGAAAATTTTGTTCCACGCATTGAAGATTTTAAGCGCTTGGTAAATATAGCACCCGGAGAAAAGCATTTATATACCAGTGTTGCTGATACTCCAGTAAGTACTGTCAGAGTTTGTGTAGATACACTTGTTTTTGGACTTGTTGATTTTGCTTATGGTGTTTGATTACATCAGACTCGAAGTTTACGGTTTCGTGGTGGATGGCCGGGAGTTTGCCGTTGGTACGAAGAGTTGAGTATGTATCCTAGGGTGAAATCCTTAGTTGATGGCATGGGTTTGAGTAAATTCCTCCGAGTTCGTTTAGGGCAATCAGATCAAAAAGTGGTCACATCACTTATTGAGCGTTGGTGGGACACAACTCATACTTTCCACTTTCCTTGTGGGGAGTTGGGTCTCACACCACTTGATTTTAGTATGTTGACGGGGATAGAAATTGGTCAAGGAGACCCAGTGCCATTTGACAAATCCTTAGAGAATGTTAATGGTGCTGCGCGATATTTGCCTGATATCACTAGCGAGGATATCCATTCAAGTGCCGTTAAGCTCAAGCACCTGAAAACCTATAAACAATATCAAGGGAATCCGGCATATGATGAGGTTTGCGCACGGGCTTTCCTCCTATACCTAATAGGGGTATTATTTTTCAACAATAGCATGAGCACGGTACGTCTTGGTTATCTAGCAGCACTTACTGATTTGCGAGGTAAATCATGCCACTATGATTGGGGGACGTCCATCTTAGCATTTCTGTACCAGGGTCTCGATAATGTAGCGAGGGACAAAATCAATAATGTACTCGGGTTTTGGCATATATTAGAGGTAAATTAATTTTAGTAATGAGTAATCTAAACTGAATTTTATAACTTCTATATTACGCTATTAACACAATTATTTATACAATGTGTAGTATTGGTACTACGAATATTGCCTCACAGGCCACCCGTTATTAGTACCTGGGGAGGATAAGGATGGCACTTGGCCTCGTTTGGGTAGATGGGTCCATATGAACAAGTTGAGGGTTGCTAACCAGACACACCACAATCTTGGGAATGCTAGATTGCAGATAGAGCTTAGGACTCTCGAGAACATAGAGTGGCAACCTTGGAGGGGATCCAAGTATATAGGGCTTCCTTTAATTCAACGAGCCGAGGCGTTTAGTCGAAAGCGTGTCTTACTGCATAATCCTTCATACGGGCCAAAGTGGTATCTAGGTGATCGTTGTTGGCGCCAGATGACTGGGACGGAGTCTGTACCAATGGATCCGCCTGCTGGCATGACGGAGTCTGAGGAGATCTCTGATGCCGAGGTTGAGGTTTTACGACAACATAACTTTATTGATGCTACCCCATTTGTGGTTCTTGGGATTGATTACAGGGTTTACTGGAGGAGAGTGTCGATGGGATATCTCTTACCAGCTTATCACCGTGGGGTGAATGTCGATTTAGTTGGACATGGTGCATTTCGGGAGGGGCTACGAATTCCACGCGCTGAAGGGCATGGCTACATATCAAAGGTACATGAGGACATGGAGATCCCAGAGGTATCTGAGGAAGACCCTGGATGGTTTATGGAGGTAGCAGGCGTTGGTGGTGGTGCCACTTCTAGATTTCTTCCAATCCCTTCCATGGATGATACGGAAACTATCGGGGTCCCTGTTCCAGATACCCTCACCAGGGTTAGTTCTTCTGTTACATTTTGACTTTCCTCGTTTAGTTTTGTTTTCGTAAGCGTCTATTTGATACTTTTTCTTATCTATAGGACGAGTTGGCACATCGGTACCTTCAGTCTCTTCGTTTGTCCACCGGCATGAGGACTCTTACACTTGAGCATACGAGAGAGATATGGCTAGAGGTTAACCGTTATCGTACGCTATACGAGGATGTCCAAACCCGTTATCAATATATGGAGCAACAATTAAAGAGATTGGTATGTAGGATTTATATCCCAGTTTTAACAATAACTTGAAAAGATTTTCTTTTAATCGTGTTCTTGTAAACATGTAGGGTGTTAATATTCAGATGCCACCAAGGCCGAGAGATAATTCTACACCGAGAGTGACCCGGGGAGCGGCACAGGGGGGAAGGAAAAGAAGTAGAAACAGTTAGAACCTGGTTATACAATGTATCTTTCTAATTTTTTCTGTTTGACTCATTTGTATCGTATTCGTAATTAATAATAGTTATTTTGGTAGGGCTTCTTGTTGTTAGACTCCATAAGATGAAGGTGAGAGAGGTAGTTCATATATAGACTAGTCGAGAAACGCACCATTGTAGTCCTTTTCGCACTTAATTGTAGCCACTACCATTGGAGATGCTCTTAATTGAAAATGTCATTGGATGTGTAAAATATTTATTATATCATAGTATTAAGTTGATTAACATATCTCATAATTTCAGGGATTCGATCATGGATCCTGGTGTTGTATTTGGGATGCTGTTTGGTAGTGATTTTTTCGAAGACTATGTTGGGCAGCTTGCATTAGCTTCTTTCGCATCTGTGGAAGCTGAGGAGGAGTCGCAGGTTCCAGAAGTCCGTCGCCAACGAGTTCAGGATAAAATGAAGGTACCAGTAATCTGATAGCGCTCTCAATATGTTAACTATCCAATTCATATTAACGAGTCCTCAAATCTTGTTGAAGTACAGGTATTACGGAGGGAAAGAGAAGATAAGCTTATACAACTTCTGAAAGATCGCCTTCAGCCATTTGTTGAAGGTCACAAAGATGAGTTCATAACGTTGGCCACTGCAGAAGCCCGCCGTCTTTCACAAGCCGGTATTACTATTTTTTGCTTAATAATTATGAGACAATCTCTAAGAAAACCATGTCATATTTTTCTTATTAAAATGTTTAAGTATTGAAGACTATATATTAAATGGGTCGTTTGTCACGCCCCCAAAATTGGCTTCTTAATAAACTATTAAGAATGCGAATTTTGAGGTGTAACGTCGGGCATTCTAAAGATGAACCCTAAAAGAAGTAGTACAATTTAAAACAAATCGTAAATTCAATTACAACACTATGAAACTACGTAGTGGAAACAAAATCTAAAAAAGATAGAAATGATTACCAATAGGTAACTAAAACGTCATAATTGGCAAGTCAGCTTGCTCCAACTCAAAGTCATCGCTACTGCAACGATTCACCCGAAAAAGTATATGCGCAAGGCGTGAGCAAGCAACGCCCAACAAGTACAAATATCCAAGGTCATAAGACATGATATACCAAGATAAACACAGAAAAGAGACATGAAGAATCCAACGGAATTATATGAGAATATCAACCAAGCTACGAGTCCTAAGGAAGGCGGTCTAAGTAAAACTAGAAATCCCAATACGATAACAATGATAGCCTAAACTTAGATCTAACTACTACAACCTAAGAGGTACGGTAGATGTGGAAAGAGAATTAGGAAGTCAAGTACACAGGGTCATTTTTAATTCAGTGGGACCACACTCTCGCACCCTTCTGTAATTAATAGAAACGTATCCTTTATTGTCGAGCTAGAGATTGGCGGATTCCTTTTTATTGAGCCAGGAATTAGCGGGTAACGCACCTGATCAGGGTGTTCAAGGAGTTTCAACCTATAGGTCTAAAGCCTGATTTATTTTCACTTTTAGGGATTTATGCCCACGGGGAGTATTCACAAAGAATATCAAAGCCGATAGGTAACTGAGGTATAATTTGGGGCTTGCAACCCTGGAGCATTGACTAGCAGTAACCAAATATTTTGTTTAGGGATTCAAACCCAAGGACCGTAACAACATAGCCCTACTGTGTACATTAACTCAAAGTCGCCCAACAGAATGGAAAGGAATAAGTTTGAATCCTAGAAGAATCAAATGATCTGTCTGCCCCTGCCTAAACAACATCTGGGACTATATCAAAAGACCTACCGCTCTTACAACCAGGTGATCTATCTACCCTCACTTTAATAACAAGGGGGGACTCTATCAAATGAAGTAAAGCTCCAACGTCCAATGATCTATTCGTCGACTAACAAATACGACTATATCGAAAGAAAGTCCTAAACATGAAAGCGAATCTAAGTCGCGACTACTGAATCATGGAAATCCATAGCTATGTTTAACTATCACGGAAGATATACCAAGGAATCATCTAAATTCTAGAATAAAGGATTCACCCAAATGTCAAAAAGGATCCGCGGTCTCTCTTAGACAACTTAACCTTAGAATACTAATCTAACGAAGAATGATGTCATCACTACACTATAGTGCCCAACATAGACTTGTTGATTCTTATACTAACATAATGTCTAACAACGATTATAAGACGACTCTCGTATAACCATTTACAAATAGTAAGAAAACTAACGGTGCCCAACCACTAAACCAACCAAATGAAATAACCCGCAATTAACTCTGTCCACAAAGACTATGCACCATCAATATCCTCAAGAAACTAACATGAAACTTAATAGTCCAACCTTAATAAAGCGTTCAACAACAACCGTACTTACCACCATTAATCACCATGACATATTAATGACATTCCATCTTTATATTCTCAAAACTCAAATCTAGGCATAACTAAACATGTCATACAGTCTAAACCACAAATTCATTACGTACAGTTCAAGAGTTTATTAACCACTACTAGTATTCCTATCAATGATTCAATGTCAAGATAAAGCTATTAAAGTTCTGAGAACGATCACTATGCAGATCTAAACTCTAGACAATACATCATTGTGCAAAAGTCAATAATGTCAGCTATCCTATATTTATGGAAGTATATGAGAATGTTATTTACTCGATCCTAAACCCTTTAACACCCTAATAGGATGGAATACTCCACAACATGACAAGATGAAATGATCCATGACTAAACTCCTACCATAATCCAGATTGGAGTATGGTAATATATATCCTATATGAGCATCACATCAACACTTCATACAATGAGTACTACTCCTAAGTTGTAACAATGAAATCAAGCTTAACAGGAACAACTAAAGCCTTGCTAGCAAGTCCAGATGCGTCCCTACATTCAGTTCCAACCCAAACACCACAACATCATCCTATAGTGATCTAAGGTTAACTTGCCTGATGAGTTTCTCTAGTCTTTCTATTTATACAAATATATCCTTAACATGCTACTAAGGTTCAGCTTACTGGCTCACTGATGGTGAACATTAATATAAAGAATTAAGATGACTTCCTTCATGGTAACCCTTTAAATAATAGCCTGGTCTATTACAAAACTAAAGTTAACTATACCCAAATCATATATATAATGTTTGCTAAACTATGACCATACCAGTTGCCCTTAATTCATGAAATTTCCATCGAATAAAAGATTAATGAAATAGGTCTGCAATGCATTCTAACCCCGTCAATACAGATTTGAGATGATACTAGCTTATCTATGAAATTCCATTATAACATTGGCGCAAATACCAAAACCTAAACAAATAAGTAACCATGCTCAAAGTTTGTGATTACTATGTTCTAATCAAATCATATGGAGGATAAAAACACTTGCCTTTTAATCGAACCTGATGAAGGCAAAGAGGTGGAAACGAGGAACGAACAACAACAACAACAACAACAGTGCATCATCTTCAAGCTATAGAAGACGGATGGTATCTCTCTCTCTCTAGGATTAACAATGGAGAAGAAGGATGAACCCAATTTAATGGTGAAGGTTTTGTCGATTAATGATATTTAGGTGCAGGACTTTACCAGTCGAGAAGTGGAGTTTTCAAAGCTAGTATGACTGGGTATTTGCAGCAAG
Source organism: Kingdonia uniflora (assembly GCA_014058105.1). Lineage (NCBI taxonomy): Eukaryota > Viridiplantae > Streptophyta > Magnoliopsida > Ranunculales > Circaeasteraceae > Kingdonia > Kingdonia uniflora. Next base: position 335,631 of record JACGCM010001002.1, on the reverse strand, counting down.
GAGAGGAGAGAAGAAAATCCGTATAATGTGGCTGGTTTCCAGGGAGAAACAAAGGAATATAAAGGGGTTTTAGTTGATGGAAAATAGGAGAAGTATTAGGGAAATTAGAGAAGAATGAGGCATTTGATTCTCCAGAACTCTTCACGTTGGGTAACAAGTTGAAAATAGAAGGCTTAAAAGATTAGGATTCTATGAGACAGGGAGTTACCTAACTAAACAAAGACAATACATAATAAGGCCGCAAGCAGAAAATACGGGTCACTACATCGTTAGTCATCTCAGACAATATCTTACCGACGGGTCCTATTATATTGGTATATCATTCACTTGTTTCGACATTTTAGTAGCATATGGGATGTATATGCCTCTATGGTGCAAACATGGTTATGGCATCTTAGGAAAGATGATATATATCACAATTCACAATACTTGCAGAATTTCCAAGGAAACGATATCAATCTTAGTGCGGATTTGACCTGTCTCGGTAAACGCAGTGCAGTGTGTACTGTGATATACATCACTTCTAATTTACAAATGTATCATGAAATATCCATTATACCGGTCTTATATGTCTGTCCTTTTTTACTTTTAATTTATGTAAGTTTTATTATAAAAGTGAAACAAAATATTATTGTACGACCTATCAAAATTTAGTTTTTCTTAGAATGATAAAACCTGATATTCTTGACTCTCAAGTTTCTTAATTTATCATGCTCATCTCATAGTTGTCACCGAATCTTTTGATTTATTCATCAGTCAGATTTTGGACAATGATTCACACGCTTTGTTTCTTCCTGTCAAATGGCCCTCCTATGAATTGTTTTAACCTGTGATTTGCAGCCTTTGGTGAGGCTATGCTACACACCATTGGTTATATTTATACGAGACAAGCTGCAAAAGAACTTGGGAAGAATGCACTCTTCATGGGGGTTCCGTACGTAGCAGAGTGGGTGCGAGACAAAGGTCACAATATAAAATCACAAGTAACAGCTGCTTCAGGTTAGAGCTTATGTGCAACGTACATTTCTTGCTTTGAGCTTTCAAGACTTAGTTGTCTAACTTGTTGAGATTCTTGAACATGTAGGTGCCATCTCTCTCATTCAAATACAGGTAAATCTTAAGAAGTTGGAGCACGAAGAGAACATGGAAAAAATTATTGATAAGAAAGATGCCATGGTTAACTCTCTTTGGAAGATTAATGTGGTTGATATTGAGTCGACTCTCTCACATGTCTGCCGAGCGGTGAGCTTTCCTCTATAGTTTTCTTACTCTGCCGAAAATTAAATATGTTAAACTACCATGACCTATTTGGGGAATCTTGGGCATAACTTGCAATGCATATATGTATGATTCATTCCATATTCTCTTACATCCCATTTCATAGCAGCTTCTCTAACAATGCACAACTATGGTGACAAACATACTATAATATCTTGAAACAATGCCCCAAAGATGCTCGAGCTGATATCGACTTGCTCGTTTTTGTGAAATGTAGGAATAGTTCTAGTGGGATACATAGAGGTGCATGGTATTGGAATATCCAGTATATCACTAATAAATGTTAGTGAGAATGCACACTTCTATGAAAGTTAAAGTTCTTGAAAGGATGAGATAAATTACTTCTGATACCTAGATACTTATTGATGGCTCCAATCAGACGGTATTGTTCTTTTTGGGTATATCTTGATTGGTTAGCATGGATAGGGGACGGCATCTCACAGGTAGTACTTTTACAACCTGTTTCACGGCCCACCCCAATCGTAGCAACTTCAATTTTATTTGGGTTCATGTGATCCGAGAGGTATGCTAGTAAATTGGCGTTCTAAGGTCTTTGGGAGTTGTTAGACCATCTTCATCAGTTGCGGAACGTGGAGGGAAGTCCCCCTTCTGCATTCAGGCAAAAATCATTCTCTCATGTGCGGCACCATTCCTAGTGGCACCCAGCCTGTGGCATTTATTTACCCCGTTGTGTTGTTCTATACGTCCCTGTTGCTGCTGGGTCTGTGGTAATAATCAGGCGTCAGTCATATGACCACCCTACCTTCAACATCCCCTCTCTCATTTCTAAATATTGGAGCAAAAAGTACAACTCCCCTGGAGATGCTGAGGTAAATCTCGTGCACCTCCTGAAACTACTGGACATGTTCTTGTCAGGGATTTGAGATAAATTCCCCTAAGTGCCTTACTGATCTCGTTAAAAAAACAGGCCTACTTAATCAAAAATAATAAAAACCAAGCAGAAAATGAATATTGTAAAAGTGTAACTATAATGTGGAAGTGTAAAATTATAAACCCTAAAAAAAGAAGAAAAAAATTGCATCATGATGAGAAGTGAGAACACATGCAAATCTCCAAAAATGCTAGTCGTATCTAAATCATGAATGATTGTTTATTATCTTTCTGTTTCAGGTTCTGAGAGATTGCAGTGTTTCAAAGGACGTGCTCAAGCTACGAGCTAAAGCATTGAAAAAGCTTGGAACAATTTTTCAAGTACGTTTCGTATTATTTACTATTCATATTTCTCTCATTTCTTGGTGCTTTGATAAAGGACATCAAATTACTAGCTCATTTTTTTGAGATCAAATACAAACTTTTATAGCATAACTGTATCCAAAGTTTAATTGATGGATACCATGCTGGTTTGAACACTAATATTTGCTGAAAGTTCAAACTTACACGCATTAATCAGAGGTGAGAAGGCTATATTTTCAAAAGACAACCTACAACACAGCTAAAGTCAAATATTCGGATCTGTTATGTCTTGCAATTAAATGTTAGTTTTCAATGTATTATGTAAGTGGATTATCTAACTGTCTTCTGAAACTTGATTATCCACTTCAACTTTTCAGGGAGCCAAAATCATGTACAGGAGGGATAACAGTCTGCGTCACGAGACGGACATAAAGATTGAAGGAGAGCCATCATCAGTCAAGGCGTCGTAAATCATTTTAGGTACTTGAACTCGTCCTATATGGTTCGTACGTGTGTGCTGTGTGATAAGCATTTATTTGTTGTCGCTTGTATTCCAAACTTATGTATTTGTGAGTGTTTATTCTTTTCATAATTCTGTTACAAAAGGAGTTCAGAAAGAACAAATTGTTGATGTTTCCTCTATCATACATATGATTGATTGAGTTGCTATGGTGAAAAGTGAAACTGAATTCTTTGTGCTAATAGAATCTCTCTTGCATTGTTCTGCTATTTGATTATTTCATAGGGTTTGGAAAGTCTCGGCTCATTATTTTGATTCTTCCCCTATCCTTTGTTGTACCTGCATACTAAAAGTTGCGGTATGGTGATATCAGGCGATTAGTTCCAATATTCATGAATGTATTTTCAGGCATTCTCAGAAGAAGAAGAAATGTATTTTCAGTCAATACAATCTGAGCTCAGACTAGAAATTTGTTAAAACTCTTTCCTCTCAACAGTTCACAAATTATATGATCTGCGAACTTATTCTCCAACATCATGTTATACTGCCAATGCCCAATGCCCAATGCCCAATGCCAAGTAACCCACTATTATCGTCCAAAGGGAAGATGTTTTTTACCTACACAAATACACAAATTGCATACAAACTATTTCCCAGCATACATATTTTAGGTTTATTGGATGCTACTACAAACTAAACTAAGAGTAGATTATAGATAGAGATCATTAGAAGGAGGGAGCTGTCTATGAAATCCTCTTTATGACAAAGAGGAAAGAAAGAAAGATTTGTTTTAGAGGTTTTGTTAGTGCTTCTTCTCTTTTATTCTCCACAACTAGTTTCTATTTAGTGGTGTATTTGGTATGTTGATTTTGTCGTTAGGGATAATTGAGAGCACTATCTATCTAAAATCCTATTTTATGCTAGTTTTTGTATATCCACTGTTTCAAGGATTGAGTTTACAACAAAAAAGAGAGTAAATGTGGGACTAAGTTTCAAAACCTGTTTCCAAAAGTAGTAATTTTGGACTCTTTATTTCTACCAACTTATCTTCTAACACAGAATAACACATCAGTCACTCTATCCATCATTCCATTTTTATTTTGTCATGCTATTGTAACACTTCGAGGTTATACTTCTTAGGAGAAAAATAGATTCCAATGAAACTTCTTTGATACAAGAAGTTATTTGTAGGGGTTTAGGAAGTCACTTAAATCCACTAGAATGATAAAAACTGTCATTAGGGATCCCTTATTACTGAAGCAAATCCTGCAGATAGACTAGTTATGTTCAGTAAACCCTGAAAGCTCGACTCAACATGATCCTAACCACTCATGGATACTAAGTAATTAGCAAGGTTGTGAAGATATAAGGTGGGTCGGCAGGCATAAGATAAATGATCTACCTAATTGATGTTAGATTAGTTAAAATTATGTATAATTGTCCACTAACTTTATAGACTTAATGCCCCAACAACAAAAAAAGTGCTCTCTTCCACCTTTTTCATTTGTGTTTTTATATTAATAAAGCATGGAGACTGAACTGTATCTAAGATTTCCACCCTTGCTCTTTAGTACTTTGTCATAAAGAAAGAAAGAGAGGCAAACACTTAAGAGACAGAGAGAGAGAGAGAGAGATCAAAGTTGCTATACATGTTTCTCATGCAGCTAAAGAAGATTACTCTTCTATTCTTGGTCATTACAGCTTCACTGTTCTCGACTTCATTTGCAGGTTAGTCTGTGTTAACCTCTCTTCTTCTATTGTAAGCTTAGGGCTTATGTTCTTCAAGCTTTGCCATTATATCATCTCAATGATGATAATTTCTTCATTCATACTGCTTTTGCAGGTGGACGATGGAGGGTTGTGGATAAAATAGATGTGGAAGTAAGTACAATACTTTCTCTTATATCTCGTGTTGTATGATCTAAACTATGTTCTATAATTTGTAGGTAACAACAAGGAAGTCTACAAGGCACCAAGATGAAGCTGAGAGCAGTGTAGCTCATAAAAGACTTCTCAATGATGACTATGGAGTCTATGATGCTGCACCAACTCTTGTCAAACCCCCTTTCAAGCTCATCCCCAACTGATCATAGCCTTCAATCTTCATGAGTACAACTTGGAAGATTGGCGTACGTAAATACCCAAAAGAAATCATATGAAATATTTATATGTACTATATATATATATATATAAGTGAATCATATGTTTCATATACTAAGTTTTGTACAAGTTTATGTATTGGCGTGAACTGTGAAGTATATGTTATGGAATGTTTCAGAAATATATAATGAACTAGTAATTTATAGAGGTTGTTAGCTTATACCCACCACTTGGTTCCTGATAATAGTATTTACCCCCCATATTTGTTATTTATGAGGGTTTACCCCCCATTTTTCCGTTAGTCAACGGTCTTTGACTAGTTTAAAAAAAAATTACTGACCATTTTACCCCTCACGTGACAAACATGTGACTTCAACTCATTCGACTTTCAACTCGTTCGAACGACAAGAGTAGTCGTTCGAACGACAAAAGTTTCATGACAAAAATTCCAGGGGACTTGATTCCTCGTTCGAACTACTATAATTTTCGTTCGAACGACAAAAGTTTCATGACAAAAATTTCAGGGGACATGATATTTCGTTTGAACGTCATGAAAACTTGTTCGAACGAAACGGAATCTTTTCCAAAAAAAATACACTGCAGCTAGGAAATGGATAAAACAAAGGAAGTAATGGATGAAAAGGAAGAAATGGATGAAAGAAAAGAAAAACTATATATTTTACAAGAACACAAACTTATCCACAAAAAGCTCTATATTAAAAAAAAACTATATATACATCCACAAAAAAAACTATATATACATACACAAAGCACCACTAAATGCATTCAAATGTTAAATATGTCATCAACCCTAGCTCTACCACTAAATCCATTTTCTTCTAGGTTGAACAAATTCTTTCTTGTAGGGATTTGAACTTGAAGCTTGAGCTTGAGACTGTTGGTTTTGTGACTGCCTTGGAGCTCTTACTTGTGATTGAGAAACTTGTGTATCACCTTGTGAATGCCTTGGAGCTTGAGAAGTAGATACTTGAGTAACACCTTCTCACTGCCTTGAAGCTTGAAAAGTTTGCTTTGCTCTACCCCTAGCTCCCCCTCTAGCTCCACCTCCCCTTGTACCAGTTATGCCTCCAACATTCTCTCCTCCAGTTCTTCCTCCCACTGCATTTCTTCCAGTCCTCCCTCCACCTCTAGCTCCACCTCCCCTTGCACTAGTCCTTCCTCCCACTGGATTTCTTCCAGTCCTCCCTCCACCTCTAGCTCCACCTCCCCTTACACTAGTCCTTCCTCCCACTGTATTTCTTCCAGTCCTCCCTCCACTTCCAGTTCTACCTGCATCTCTTTCACCTCCTGCATCCACTTGTAAGCTAATATTTATCATAAAATTAGCCCTACTGGTATTTGTGTCTAGTCTTTGTCTAGTTCTAACCACTCTTGGGGTTGGTACTACAGGTGGACCCTTACATGTTGTTTTGTTATGACCAAAGCATCCACATGTACCACATCTTTTATGAGGCCTTTTTTCATTTGGATTATGTATCCTTTCTTTTCATGGCCTTCCAGGTCTTCTCACTAATGGTGGTGGAAAAAAGTAAGGAGGTTGAGGCTGTATGGACATAAACAAACAAAAAAAACTTTAAAAAAACATATGGTATTGGGACATATAAGAGTTAATTATGATAAAGTTATACCTGTCCCCATTCTGAATGATCAACCACAGGATATATAGCATCTTTTATGTCTTCACATATGAAGACACTTTGTGATATTCAGAGACAAAACTGCCAGTTAACCAAACATTGTCACATATGAACATATTAGGTATTAAAATAACATTAAAAGTACTTTAACATGGAAATAATACTAAATAATACTTACTTGGCCCATGAATATCTATAAGGTACTATAACAGACACAGCATGGACACATGGAAGTCCAGTAACCTGCTACTCATGACAATCACATTCATGTGTTCCTAAATTAAATCTCCATTTCTGCCCACTCACTACAATTGCAACATATTGGCCAGTTATACCTTGGCCAGTATTACCATCCCCCTTCTTAGTCCCTTCAATCCTATATTGACCATATTGTCTCTTTAGCTTATCAATATGTATTTGCGCTCTAGGTACTAACACTAAACCTGCATTTAGAGAAGCATAACAATTATATATATATAAGCATAAAAATTATATATTACCAAATTGTAAATTAATTAAGTTAATCTTAGATTTTTCTTCCCAGTCCTTTGCTTTTTGTCTCCTATCAAACATTAATTTCATCAACATTAAGTTCAATTTCTCTAGTGCTTTATGAAGTGGTTTATCCATGATCTTAAGAATCCAGTTGTTGAAAGACTCAGAAAAATTATTTGTGATATGTTCACACTTAGCAGTGAAGTCAAAGTGGGATCTAGCCTAATGCTCAAATGGCTCTTTCATCAACCAGTCATGTGCTGATGGGTTGTTCAGCTTTAGTTCATCTAACAGATTCTTCTTCTCTACCTGTTTATATACTCTTGCTGTTTTCCAAACCAAACTCTCCAAATGTGTACCCCTGTAGACCTTTTTCATATTCTTATACATGTGTCTGAACCAAAACATGCCATAACACACTAATAACAGCTCAAGTACTTGTGGTTTAAAAAAGAAAGAAAAAAAGAAAGAAAAGAAGTTATACCTGTGGTTTGCAAATGGAAATATGTTTGTAACTGCATCAATAAGTCATTTATGCCTATCTGAGATAAAAGTCAACTTTGTATTATGCAGAACAAAATAGGGATGCATTATCTGCAGAAATGAGTGTCATGTGTCTTTACACTCAGACCTACAAAAGTATACTCCTAATGTGAAGAGTCCATTGTTACCATCCAATTCAATAGCTGATAGGCACACACCCCCATATTTACCCTTAAGAAAACATCCATTAAGAAATCCATCAATACTTGCCTTAAACATCACACATGTCCCAGTCCACTGGCTAGTATCATGGTATTTGCTAACAACAGCTATGCTCCCAGGATTTGAATGCAATATCTGCAGACACAACTCTGGTTGCATGATGTATCCCTCATCATATGAACCTACTATCTTCTCCTTGCAGATTGACCAGGCATTCCAGGCTGTATAATATGAAATGTCTACACCAAATTGTGTTGATATCAAGTCTTGGATACCTACTTTCTTCTCCTTACAGATTACCTCACAGACCTTATCACTGACTCAACTTTTTTGGCCACCCAAGTAGCATTTGCCAATCTGTTCTTAGTTCCACTACTGCAAGTATGCTTAAGGTTATTGTTTTTTCTTAAAGTGAATGTGTGACCATCAGTAGTCCTCCTGGCATAAAACATCCATTCACAGTTTTCATCAATGCAAAACAATCTAACCCTGTAATTTTTATTTTTTTCTTAATAATACTCAAACTTATTCATTATTGACCATTGTCTAATGTATGCCCTGCATTCATACACAGTTGCCCACTCCACCCCAACTCTTAACTCACCATAAGTAGGTTGAGGAGGTACACTATGAACTGCATCCTCTTCTTTAGCAAAGATGTTATCATACTCCCTAGCTAGATCTCTAAACTCAAGATCACATCTGTCTATGTTTTCCTGAGTGGGACCATCATCACCATCTTGAGATGTATGTGTAGAATAGTAGCCTTCTTCTGCATTTAGATTATCTGGATCTAATTCTGACCAATTATCAGTGTTTACACCCATATTCCCAACTCCTCCACGATGCTCTCCATCAACAGTGTTTCCACCCATATCCTCAACTCCTTCGCAAACAGTGTTTCCACCCACATCAGTATTTTCTATAATAACCTCATCATCACTAAAATATAATGGTGGGAGCTCATCTAATGCCTCTTCAAGTAGCTCAGATGATGGTCTTATTTTTTTAGTTTTTGGTTCACTCCTTGTTGTACTTTCCTTTTTTCTCTTCCCTTTATAAACTTGTTCTTGATCTTGGACTCGTTTTGGAACTTGGACTTCAACTTGAACTTGTTCTACATCTTATTCGTCAACCAATTTCAAAAGAGTTTTTTTCTTCTTTAACCTTGGCTTTGTGACTAGCTTTTTTGGCCTTTGAGCTTGAATATTAGAAACAATTGGCTCCACAATAGGTTCAACCTGAGTTGTAATCTCTTCAATAAGAGCATCATCATCCCTATCAATTAAAAGGACTTCAGGAATTGCATCTAGATCAATGGGGTACCTATAACAATTCTATCAAAAAATGACGGGAAGGCATGAGAAAGTCCAAAAAGTGTCAACCTCAACACCAGATTCAATTACTGACTTTCGAAAGTAACAATGGAAGATAAACAAAAAGATGTAATTATGCGGCAACCTCCTTTGCTTTTCCCTTGGCTAGGGCTACAACTTTTGTCTGAACTTCTGATTTTTTTCGAAATCCGATCCGATATTTTCGATTTCAGAGCCCTATTTTACAGTTTCTATTTCCGAAAATTCAATTTCCGATTTATTCCGAAAATTTTAGGATCGGAATCGGATAGCCTTCTGCTATTCCGAAATTCCAAAATTTTTGATCCGATTTTTCCGAACAAGATCTGATCCGATTATTCTGAATACCATCCGATCCGATTTAATCCGAACAATATTCCGATTTAATCCGATTTTTTCTTCTAGTGTATTGAAGATGTACTATGTTGATTTAAGGCTTGCGTTGTGATTAAACTATGACTTAATTTTGTGGTACGTTGTTCATTATCACCTTTGATGAAGTCATAGTGCAATGTATTGAAGAAAAATGTTAATAGACTTAATCGTGTGGTACGTTGTGACACTGTATTGAAGATGTTAATAGACTTTATTTCCCATGCATACAAGTTGCTCAAGGTGGTTTAGATTAGATTATGAGAAAATTTGTTTTGGAATTTACATGTATTCAAGGTCAAAAGCATTCTCATTTATGATTTTGGACAGTCTTTTTGATTTTCTCAGAATTTTCAATTTTTTTTTTCGGAATTTCCAAATTTTCCGAAAAAATTGGATTGGATCGGAACATATTTTACACTTCTGAAAAAATTGAAAAAATTCCAACCGCCCCCGTTTCCGATCCGAAAGCAGGCCTACCCTTGGCTTTTCCTCCAACCATGTAAAACGACTACTCAGATGGGTCATCATATTTCACATCCTAGACATCCTGGAAACATATTTCCCATCCAAGACATCGTGGAAACTTGTTATAGTTTCTTTCAAATTCTTGTACTTTCCAGGAGCTCCCGTGAAAATTTCAGCAACATGGAGCAGTTGGCTGAGGAACCGCTGAATTTTACGAGTACGAGAGCAACGGTCATTTTATATTATCTTCCCTAATGCTCTCAACTACAGGGCGTCTTCAGTTTCGACTCTAAAATTTATGTGCTTGGAAAAGTACATAGCAATGGAAGAGGAGAGGAGCCTTATTGTCCAGGATGACTCCAATGTAGACAATGGTCTAGAATAAACAAAAACATCAGACCATTCGAAGTTACGAATTTACAGATATAAGCAAACGAACTCAGAAAGTGTGGGGGAGTTACAATCTTCCAGTAGCGGCTAGGTTATATAACTAGACAAGGAAAAATTCACCGTGTCATATATTGTCAAAATGATAATGTGGCAAGTTCAATTTTCATATTTTGCGCAGCTCATTATCGTAGCTTACTTTCTATTCTAATAACCATCAAAGTGCAACTAATTTTAGCCTATGTTGAATGTGCTATCTCCTGCTGCGGTAGAAAGGATGCTCTAGTCTTCATGACCTCTTTCGTTGAACAAGCTGGCAATTCCAACTGGAAGAAGCACGTACGTGCACAAAGAAGATCATACCCCCTAATGATACGCAACCGACAATGTAAACCACCAAAACCGTCTCGATGTAGGTAGCTCACTGCGATCCAGAAATGAAGGAGCACCCTTCGTTCCTCTAAGGAGGTCATAGCTTCAACAGCTTGCATAAGTAACCACCAAAAAGATTAGCAACTATGGCTTAGATATCAGATCTCTAGAAAACGCTTTAGAATACATACTAGTTTATGTATCTCAAATGCCTACATACATCACGATATTCAAGGAACTCGATGCATTTTGTTCTACTAATGCCTAGGGGCAGTCAAAATGCATCGAGACATAAATCACAGCTCCTACGCAGCAGCGCTATATTGGTGCACGAAGTCCGTACTTCACCAAAGGTAAATGATAAATAAAACATTTAACATGCAGAACACTAAAAATCAAACAAGAATTCTTCATCTACAACAACAAAACCCATTGTGCAAAACCTAACTAAGATCATCAGCAATGTCTATTTCTCCTGTGTATCCGCTGTCCTCAGATTTACTTAAGTTAACATTACCTGGTAACACCCAGGCCACACTACGGTTTGGGGTTTTTATACGAGTTAAGAACCCCAGGTTCAAATCGACGAATTCGTGCTAAAAACGGGGGAGGATTTGATACTTGTATTAGCCATTATCCTCGTGTCGTGCTATGTCTCCCACGTTTAAAATCAATGAATTTAAGCATGTTTTCATCCAATTGTGACGAAATGGCTATCAATTGTATGGGTCCATGAGCTCCGATTACCATTGAAAAGTTTAAGTGGATCGTGCTCATAAAGTGTCAAATTTCGAAAGCTTATACCAAGATGGGATTATAATTTCACCGAACTGCAGATGAGAGTGCAAATAAAGAATGTTCTCCACAACATCAATATTAATTATGTTTTTATGCTCACTGCAATTATTTTATCTTGATTTTTTATTTTATTTTATTTGCAAATGAAGCTGCCAAACTTGTTTCATTTACATAGGAATGGTTTTATGGGATGCCCAACAAAAAGGATTGAGGTCTCTTATATTGAGTACTTTAGATTTGATTGTTTTTTCTTGTGAGTTTGTTGTCCACAATTGCCTTGTGAGGTCTCTTACATTGAGTGTCTATTTGTAGACTTTTATTATTTACATTATTAACAATCAATTTCGAGGTAAGTGTTAAAGGAACCAAAACTAGAATGAGGCAGAGGATTTTGAAGACTGGTACCATGAGAGACATCTCAACTCAGTGCACACCAAGGAGAGAACGAAGGCAAACCGTAGACAATTTATTTAAGTTCCTCGAATGACGCATTTACAGAAATATTTTAAATATATGCAAATTCCGTATATGGATTATGGACTCGTATATATCCACAGAAGTATTCGAATACTTCAACCCAAACAAAATTCCAGCTAATAGAAAAATGTTGTTTCAACAGAATATCTAGCATTGGTTCCAATGGGCCATCAACCTTTTTCAGCAGCTTCTCCATTTTGATGGCAACTTTATTTGCATAATACACTGGAGCCACTGCACAAAAAAAACATGAAAAAGGATAGGATTAGACAATAAACATGTCAAACTAATTGTAGGCTCCTAAATCAGCTAGGATATGACTAAGAGCTAGGACAGAAGTTAGCTGTAGTTTCAGTAGGAAATAAAAAATCAAGTAAATAATACATACCAACGGAGATGCCGGAAGTACTGCATTGACATCTGCATTTTGAACGAGTGAAACATAAGTCACTCTTCTGAATATGATTTGTGAAAGAAAATTTGTGTGAAAACTCTGTTTTGATACTTACCCGTAGCACAAAGAGTGCACAAGCTCCTGCAGACTGCTTTTGGGGATGCCTATCTGATCAACAATTATACGATAATATGTAGGTCTAGTTGTCCCCTAAAGATATACAAGCCAGCAAAAAGAAACGTTACTTTATGACAAGAGCTCTATCAGCTAAAGGGGAGAAACTAAATACGTACGCCAAGTAAAAATGTAAGACCTATAATCCAGCTTCATTGAAATGAATACTAGGTACACTGCTAAAATTATGGTTCACAAAATCAAGATATATGGACCATCTATACCTTTGAAACACATGTTAAATCCTGTAAGTTAAGAAGTGTTTGGATAGTAAAAAAGACCCGTCATCTAGATTTTAATCTTAATTTATGAAGAGGGGAAAAACGACTTACAGTCCTTCCAGCATGCGCGCATATATAAAAGTCACTATTTGGAGTAGCGGAAATAGTACTGTCAACAATTAAACCTGGGAAAAGATAATAAAACAATATGACATAAAAGTAGTCGAGTTTGCAATTTATTTGAGGAAATAGATCGAGCAAATACAAATTCAAAAAAGAATTTGACTTTTTTACGACAAGTTGTTAAAAGGTCTCTTACATATTCGAGTAATCCACAATCGAATTAGAGACATCCTTAAACGAAGAACACGAGAAATGGTTCATCTATAAAAGCACAAAGTGCCTCATTCATCAACCACATAAATGTCGTTGGAGCGTTGCATAACCCAAAAGGCATCACCATCTATTTGGTATTGAAAACCGCCTTCCGTGTATCTTCTTCCCAGAATCTAACTTGATGGTAATCCGATTTAAGATCCAGCTTGGTGAAATACCAGCCTCTGTAACTCATCCAAAATATCATCAATCCATGAAAGCGGATAACGATTTTTTACAGTAATCTTGTTCAACGCTCGATAATCCACACACATTCTCTAAGTCTCATCCTTCTTCGGCACCAATAACACCGGTGAACTACAAGGTGAGCAACTCGGATTAATAACTCCTTGCTCAAGGAGCTATTGCACATGTTTCTTGATCTCCTCAGACTCAGACTCGGTCACAGAAGTCCGATACAACCCAATATTGGGTAGTGGCTCACCACTCACCAAGGTGATATCATGTCCGCATCCCTCTTACGCGACATCCCTTCTATTCCAAGAAACAAGTCTCTACACTCCTCTTGCAACTTCCCTATTTCGGTTTGTTGCTTATAAGACATTGTCATAGTAGATAATAATTTAGCCGACGGACCCTCTTGAACCGGCCACACCAACAGCACAAACTTGCCGCACGCATTAACAAACCTTTTTACCTGAGTCGTCGTTACTAAATTATTTATGGTGACATGCTCTTTACAAGCATTGATATGAAACTCATTTCCCTCCTTCACAAGACGATACTTGCAAGCTCTACGGTAATGAATCGCATCTCGGTCCCAAAGATAAGAGATACCCGAGTTGACCTGAGACACATCTAAAGGAACCACCTCACATGTCACCTCGTCAATAAACAATTCAGTAATCGCAAACTTGAATGTACACTGCTTCGTGATCTTCAACTCTACGTCTTTCTGATACCATCCCAAACCATACAGCTTAGGATGAGCCGTAGTAGCCAAACCCATCTTCTTCACCAACGCCTCCGAAATCAAGTTCCTCTGACTACTCGGATCAATGATGGTATCTACTAAGCTCTGTTTTACCTGAATACTTATATGAAAAAGTTATTCTCGATTCGCATCCTCAATAACCATAGTCTGCTTAAACATAAGAGTAAGTTTAAGATTCGGTTTACCTAAATCCGGGAGGTCAACAACCGTTACGGCTAATGCTTTCTCTCTCTTGCTCTTCTCCTCATTCGGCCTAAGCTCCGAGTGAAGTTTTCAACATTGATCTGAAATATGCCCATTCACCTTATAATGACTGCAATAATTCCCCTTAGACGAAGACCCATCTCCTTTAATCTCCTCTTGTCTTCATTCTTCCAACCAGACTTGAACCCCGACTTGTTCTTGTCGTTTTTCTTGTCACTCTTCAAGTACTTGCCTTCAATGACAATCGCCTTCACAGTAACGTCTTCGATTTTTGCCATATTAAAAAGTTTCAACTCCATTCTAATGGACACCGACAAACCCCCCGTGTGCTTCATAAACACCTCATACTCGTCCACATCGATGTCTAAAACCAAAACTTGGTTATGAAACTCCGTAGTGTACTCTTGTACGCAAATGATATCATTTAAACCATCTCTCATGTTTATACCCAATTGGAAAAAACTGTTTCCTAACCAGCACCTTTAAATTCTTTCCAACTCAAACTTTCTACAACGTGCAATTTCTTCTAAGACTTCCACCACGTGAGTGCACGATTTGCGAATTTCAATGTCAAAAAGTATATTTTTAGAGCATTTGAATATTAATATACTAAAAAATAGGTCTCTAACCTAACGTTACTATACAAGTATCGACCCGGGTTTTAAGTATATATAGAAAGAAATATTGGTGCCAGGAAAACCTAAGGTCAATGAACAGTAGCTCTATATATAGATTTTACCATGGGGCTACTTTCAAGATCATGTAGTGTCGTTGGGTAACCAATAAAAATTCTTTAAAGCAGAGTAAACTGATATCATGAACGTAATTTTTATCTCTATTTTCATATTCAAAATCATAAAAGAGTACGGGAAAAAAAAAACCACAATAAATATCATGATGTTGCAACAAAAATCTACCCTATATTGTGATTTGTGTGCCCAGTCCCTACCTGGATAGCTGCATGTATGAATAAGAGCATACTGTATATTGTAAAATAATTAAGGAAATGGCAGTTGGTGAAAAAAAAAAGTTTACCACAGCTACAGCTGGTATATCAGATTGACCGGAAAAGCCATGGAAGACGCCCATTCCAATGAAAATTCTAGGAGTTGAATTGAAGGGGAAGGGCCCCGTTCAACGTCTTAAGTAAAAATTCGTTCCACCGAGCTGTAATAAAAAAAAAAAAAAAAAATCACTATAAGAAATTGTGGAAATTAGAGCAAGATAAAAGGTGAGAGAAAGAAATTCAAAAGGGCTACAATATAGCTTACCTTGATATTAACCTTAAACAAAATATTCGTAATAAATTTGTCATTTAACCAATTTGACGCAATGCATTGAGTGGGAACACCTTTATCCACAAGACAGATTCTCGTCCATGGATCTTGCAAATTAAAAAGAGTCACTAATTAGTCAGATAAGCGAATATGCATTTCTCTAGAAGAAGAAAAAAATGTTGTAGGTTGTCATCCAGATACACATTATGTTGGCGCTGTGTGTATCATAGACCATGGTCAACAGCAAAACATAAGATATCTATAGTTTACCTAAAGAAACTACGACATGCATGCTTAAGAAGAGAGAGAACAACACAAAGTACAACCATATAAATTGGAATTCTGCCCTGGCAGAATGCAGAGAATAAATTGAGGCGAACGACAATGTAAATGATTGATTTCTTCAAAGATGTCATGAACACGGTGCCAAGCTGGTAAGCATTCCATCTGGAAGTTTCCTTCGAAGATACCAATAGGTTCCTGAATTACCTGCAAAGATTAACATATAGTAATAAGGCCAAAATAAAAACATTTCAAATGAATCTTGATTAGATGTTATAACATAGACAAGTATAATACCAACCATTCCTATTTTATTTCCGCATCTAATTAGACCTTCTATTAGTTTTTCGACACTGATTTGATCAGAAAAGCTGACAACAGCACAATCTTCGATATTTCTGGGCTCTACCAGTTGCTGCATATGTACGACATAGTTAGTAGTTACAAATATCAAATAATATATGATATGGAAAAATGAATGAGATGATAAAAACTGCAGGGTCACCTTGTCTAATAGGTTCCAGTGACCATTTCGAGGCACAACGATTTGTTCGTGTCCTACTGTCAGCTGAGAAAAAGTATGTAATGATGATGAAAGTTAGTAAGACAACAAAAAGTAACGGAAGTAAATTGGTACAAAGGGAGAAACATAATATGTAGTCTAAGCAAACAAAAGAAGAACCTACCCTTGGGTAAAATCAGTAGTGACATGAATTCCCGAGGCTTGTAACATTATGTCTAAGTCATAACTGTTATACTCTAGTGCCTGCCGGTTAACCTTTGTTAATAAAAATAATTGTCCAATTTAAGTAG
Source organism: Kingdonia uniflora (assembly GCA_014058105.1). Taxonomy (NCBI): domain Eukaryota; kingdom Viridiplantae; phylum Streptophyta; class Magnoliopsida; order Ranunculales; family Circaeasteraceae; genus Kingdonia; species Kingdonia uniflora. The sequence continues at coordinate 318,817 of JACGCM010001002.1, read as the reverse complement.
CTTAAAATATATAACTAAAAAAAGGAGACAGATCCTTACTTTACTCAAGGAAAGCATCCTTTCCACGCGTGTTTATCCCGAATTATCTATCATTGACTAGGAGATAACTCCATTGTACAGCGTTGCAAGGGCACTAAGGCACAAAGCTACAAAATACAATAAACAAACTGCCACAAACAAAAAATCCATGAATGTACATAGTAGTGCAACTATATACAAGTATGTCCTTACCTCAACGGGAATAAAAACGGGATGATTATGTTTTCCGACATTAATGCAACGAAAAAAAATTAACACACCAACTTTTACTTGACGATGATTAATAAAGTGATTATATACTGAAACTTTTTGTCCTCTATATGTAAACCTAAAGCACATAATAGGTCATAGCAATCAAAATAAAATACGGAACACCATATGAATAATCAAACACCACAGACAAAGTCGCAGTAACTTACAGTTTCTTTTCTCAAAGTAAGTGAAAACTAGGACACAATTTGAAGTGTATAGTAGTTTTCACTCATTTTGAGAAAAAGAATTGCAAGTTACTAAGACTTTGCCTGTAGTGTTTGTTTATTCATATGGTGTTTCGTATTTTCTTTTGATTGCTATGACCTATTATGTGCTTTAGGTTTACATATAAAGGAAAAGAAGTTTCAGTATATGATCATTTTATTAATCATCGTCAAGTAAAAGTCGGTGAGTCAAAAAATCTTCGTGGCATTAATGTCGGAAAACAGAATCGTCTCCTTTATATTCCCGTTGAGGTAAGGACATACTTGTATATAGTTGCACTGCTATGTACATTCATGAATTTTTTGTTTTTGGCAGTATGTTTAGTTTGTTTACTGTATTTTGTAGCTTTATGCCTTAGTGCCCTTACAACGTTGTACAATGAAGTTATCTCTCTATCAAAGATTGTCAATGATAAATAATTCGGGACAAACACCCGTGGAAATGATGTTTTCCTTGAGTTAAGTAAGGATCTGCGTCCTTTTTTTAGTTATATATTTTAAGATACTTAAATTGGACAATTATGTTTATTAACAAAGGTTAACTGGTAGGCACTAGAGTATAACAGTTATGACTTATAAATAATAAAAAAAGAGCTCCCATATAAAGATCTTCATTAGTGCGTAAGCCAATTGTATACCACCACTAATAAACACCAGAATAAACTATATTCACAGGGCCGAGAGCATCCCCTCGAGTAAAGGCTTCCACATCAGGTTGAACAAAATGAGGATCCCAAATTGCATGAGCAATAAGTCTTACATGTAGGGTCCTGTACCCATGACTCAAAGTTTCCTTGCCAAGCTACATGAAACAAATTTTTGAACGTCCACAAAAAAATAATTGTTAACTGTCCGAAGTGAGAAGCAAAAATATCCTAATAAAGACATTCCTCTGTAACATCATCATGATTCTCGAAGTCATGTGCAATAGCAATACCAAACCAAATACGACGAGTAGTGGGGTCATGAGCTAAGCCTTAGCTAAACCTTAGAAATCTTAATGCCATAATGTCTTTCAAATCCTCCTAGCCATTATCCTACTGCAATAATTATTGCTAAGAAGAATTCCCATGTTGTGGCAATTCCACCCATAACGTAATGGGTTACTCCTACAGCACGTCCTTGTACAATGCTCAAGACTCGAGGCTGAGTAGCAGGAGCAATTTTTAATTTGTTATGAGCCCAAATGATGGATTTAATAAGTTCTTGCCAATAGCCACGGCCGCTGAATAGAAACATTAAACTGAAAGCCCATACAATATGAGCACCAAGGAAAAAAAGTCCATATGCGGATAATGACAAGCCATATGACTAAAATTACCAGGGATGCCTGTGCCCATAAGAAATCACGGAGCCAACCGTTAATAGTAATGGAACTCTGCGTAAAGTTTCCTCCCGCGATATGAGTTACCACTCCTGAACATTTATACTACCCCAAACATTCGATTGCATTTTCCAACTGAAATGGAATATTACTACCAAAATTGAATTGTACATCCATAATAGACCTAAGAAGACACGATCTCAGGCGGATACTTGACATGTTCCCCTCTTCTAGATCCGTCACAAGGGAAACAAAAAACCCATATTTACTTTATCAGGTATCAAACAAGAACTAAGAGCAAATAAAACACCTTTAAGTAGTATCAATACAGTCACATGAATCGTAAATGCATGAATGTGATGTACTAAGAAATTCGCGGTTCCTAATGGAATAAGTAACAAAGCTACTTTTACGCCTACTGCTACTAAACACCCCCCCCCCCAAGTCAAACTTGTGCTTGTTGTTGCACTGAGGAGCTCCTTGATGCACATCAACACCGTAAAAGATGTATTGCGTCAACAAAAGTGGATATTTACATTGTAGTGGTAAAAAAACCGATCGTAATTATTTACGCTGACTTTAACATAATTTGTAAGATTTATCTCTGAGCCATTTTGTATTCCATTGTACTCCATTTTTTAACCCACTGTTACACCATTAAATCAGCGAACCAAAATTAAACTTTAAGACATTGAACTGGCAGATATTATAGATATTGTGTGTAAGCTTATATACATGGCAAAAAGAAATCCTACTCATCTATCGAGCATAAGCATATCACCAAAAACCTATAAAAACTTAGAATAAATCACCCCCCCCCCCCCTCCTACCACCACCACCACCACCATGCACACATACGTACAAAAAATGACACAACGCTTACTCCCCTACAACAATCGCTATTTTATTTATTTTGCAGACTTTCAATCAAAACTACAAAACCTATTAAAAGAAAAGTAAGACCCCGAGTTCATATACTGTTAAATATCAAATTCAAAGTGTTTGATTATCTCTATGAGAGAACAACACCCTTGCATAAACCTCGATTTCTAAGGAAAATAACACTTTTTCAAAGAAAACTTGACCAATTAATAGTTTTATCAAGGAAAAGTATTCATAGAGATCAAACCTTAAAAATCGGTTAAATGCACTCCACCAATTGCTTGAGCAATCAAACCATTCGTCGAGAGTGAGGGTTTCTTCTTATTAATCAGTGATTTATTACTATAACTAGTTTTACCGCTAAACGGTAGGGAGACCGACGCGATGCTTTTTTAAAAGCCACAAAGGCGTGTGGCGTGCCTTCGGCACTACACCTCTTTAGTTTCGAAACTCATTCAATTTCATAAGAAAATAGTTTGAAGTCTGGTCACATACTTTGGGGTCAATAGAAGCAACATAGATTTTGAGGTAAGGCTATACACAATTCTCAAATCATTTTTTGGGATCAATCTATTTATTTGGTTGTCGCAAAGAAATATCTCATTAAGGCTTCCTAATTCCTTCAACAAAGAAAATTATAAACTAATTCTTAACTACATTTTCACAAAGCAGTTCAGAAGTTAGAGCTTATCAAAATGAAGGCATACGACGAAGTCTTAGCCTATACGGCAAACACAAATTTGCCTGCCTCTCTCAATTCCAATTTTGCGTGTGCGTGGGTATACTAGTTTTTAGTGGTCCCTTTCTAATAAAAAGGATGCACAGCGGCCCTTGTGCATCTAAAACCCAAGAAAATCTTCCCCGGTAGCTAACAACTAGTCGCCAACTCCTAAAAATGCCAGAGATACTCTAAGCTTACTCTCTAATCCTAACCTTAATTGGAAGTCACAAACTGATATGTCGCCAAAGCTTAATAACAACATGACTCACTTAAGCTTAGTTGGCCTAATTATGACATTACGCATTTTAATTAACTGAGACTATATTAGAAATTAAGGCAATCAATCAGAATCCAAGAACAAATGTTATAATTGAGGAGGCAGTATGATTCAAATTAGGGTAAGATTAGAAATAGAGAAATTTGAGACCTGAGCTGAATTGGGACCATACTTGAAGAGAACCCCATAGAATTGGTTCTTCCGATGGAGAGATCCAACACCATCTCCTCCTCCTCCTCCAGCATTGGAGCTGTTGTTGTTGTTGGTGATCATCTTAGGGTTTCCAAATCGACTCCTAACTATGCCCGAAAACCATTAAATAGCTGAAGAGGCAGATGACGGATTCATCACAACTGGTTTGAATCTTCCATCACCATGAAATGGTTTGGAGATCGATTAGGGTTCGACTGAATTGATGAAAGACTCGATAACACATCAATTCTGATTTTCTCTCTCTCTCTCAATCAGCAACAATGCACAACAGTATGAAGGGGAATGAAAACCCTAACCTTTGCAGAAGAGAGAGATCGCAGTTTTAGAGAGAAAGAGGGGACTCGAAAGTTTTAGAAAGAGAGAACTCCACGATAGACATCTGAAGCATAAGTTGAGAGGTGTGAAGAAGCTTGTTGGCTGAAGCCAGTTCTGCAAATGAGGGTTTTGGAGAGAGAGATCAGAGGGAATTGAGAGAGCATTGAGCTGTAATATCTTCCGCTCTTTAATGGTGAAAAATGGTGTGTGTGAGAGAGAAATTGTGTGTTTGTTTTGTGGGTTGAGCTCAATCACAAATAAAAAGAGGGTTTAAATGAGATGATCATGTAATATCTTCCGCTTTTCATGAAAAATGGTGTGTATGTGAGAAAGGGAGTGTGTCTGTTTTGTGGGTTTGAGCTCAACCATTGAGAAATAGAGGTGAAATAAGTTATGGTGTGTTTTGTTCTACAAGGCTAGCTAGGACCAACCTTGGGCTAGCATATTCCGCAGACTAGTATAACTGTGATCAACCAATTCCTGTACTTGTGTGGCTACTTGAAGAACAAAAATGTGTGCATAAAAATTACCAATGAATACAGGATCATTCAAATTAGGTTTCTTTGTTATTGGGATAGGATAGGTGAATTCGTATGGATCCATCCCCTGAAAGAACCGGACATGATGATTTTTCATCATCCGGCTCGAGCAAGAATCAAACGAATCAAGAGAAAAAATATATATCATCTATATCCACATATATGACTCTATGTAAGAAAAGATTGACAAGATTCTATTTTACAATTCTCCATTGCAAAGAATTCAGTTTTTCAGTTACAGGTAAATGCTCAATACCCAAGTAGGCTTACAAATTTGATCATAATCAAATGCTTTTTGGGTCGTCTCGTGCCTTGCAATTGGTGTTTATACCTTACCCCCAAATATATTGAGTCGTCTTACATACAAAGAATTTACTTGTTACTAATAGAGTCTAGCCTCTTTCTTCTTTAGATCCCTTGTTTAACTCCGATAGTATGATAGATCAGAATCGATGCAAAGGAAATGAATGCATTGCCATACTATTAAGTAAGTGGAATAGATAGAAGATAATCTGGATATGCCACATCACTTATTCTACTGGATCTTACGGAGCATGTTCATGCACGACGTGATTCAGGTCTAATCATAGAAAAAAATATCCTAAAGTGTACCAGCCTATCCTCTGTATGGGGTTTACATGGTGGTTGGAATCGAAACACATTTGGTTGTAAATTCCGATGTGGCGGGTAAAATAATAGATCCGCACGGGCCAATCAATAGTTCAAGTCACACACTCCCATAATCCAACTTCTCTTCGAAGAATCCACTTCAACTCAACTATTGATATCAAATACAAATAAATAATACAATATTGCGAAATTGAAGGGAAATATCCAAATACAAGACTTTTTTGTTCTTTTCAATAATCCATATTTGTAGCAATGAAAGACTATTGTTCCTCCCCAAAATGATATAGGATTTATTAAAAATTACAAATATCTACGATCTGCCTTCTCTATCTCTATAAAGGACTAGAAATACCTTGTTTACGTATCATTGGGAAGTGCATTAACATAAATACGGCCGTAAGAAGAGGTAATACAAAAGTGTGTAAACTATAAAAACGAGTCAAAGTAGATTGACCCACACTAGCACTTCTGTGTAATAACTCGACCAAGGGTGATCCTATTACAGGAATAGCATCGGGTACCCCTGTCACAATTGTTACTGCCCAATAACCAATTTAGTCCCACGGTAAGGAATAACCAATTACACCAAAAGATGAGGTCAATACACCTAGAACCACACCTGTAACCCAAGTCAATTCGCGAGGTTTTTTAAATCCATCGGTGAGATACACACAGAATACATGGAGGATCATCATACTTGCTGACCATCGATGAACTGATCGGATTAACCAACCAAAATTCGCTTCAGTCATTATGTTTTGAACAGAAGCAAAAGCTTCGGTAACGGTTGGACGATAGTAAAAAGTCATGGCAAACCCCGTAGCTACTTGTACTAAAAAATAAGTAAGCGTAATTCCTCCTAGACAATAAAATATGTTGACATGGGGAGGAACATATTTACTAGTTATATCATCTGCAATCGCTTGAGCCTCGAGACGCTCTTCGAACCAATCATATACTTTATTGAGATAGGTAAACCAAAGGATTCCCCCTTTAAAAACTGTATATGAGAATTTCATCTCGTACAGCTCAAGCGTAAACACCTAAATAGTCGCTTCATGCGAAGCTTTTCTTTGTGATGATAATGCCAAAATATCAAGTCGGCTCATTTGTCTTTATTTATGTTAATCGTTAAAGGCCTCTTGAATCTCTTTTTTTCCCTATTTTTCTTGTTTTATTTTTATGCAATGTAGGTTTGTTTTTTTATTTGTGGTAGGAATTCTCTTGTTGAGACCCTCTGAATGGATTGAAACCTCAGATTCATACTAAAACCACAGTGATTTAATAAAGCCCTAAAGCTAAGCCCAAAGGTTCACTGAGTAAGAACCCTTGATCATCACTTATTCAATGTGATAAGAAGAATTAAAGCGGAAGCTCGTACACTAGATTAACTTGATTATTCGTTTCTAGGGTTTCGTAAGTTTTCCCCAAATCTCACTAATACTATCAATCCCTTTACTGGAGAGCATCCCCTGTCTTAAGTAAACAAAATAAAGCAAAGATAATTCCTATACCTGTGGGTGACGTGGGTAGTAACCATGACTATTGTAACCAACCTACGATCTATCAACTCTTCCCCGCTAAGAAGAATTCGACCTCGAATTCTCTCGCGCTATATACTCATCGTAAAAGACCGGATCCATCTAACGAAAAGTAGCTTCGGGGATCCACGAATCCTTAACCTGGTTAACCTATCAGACCTTAAACATAACCTAACGCCCTCGCCTCGTGGTGTGGTTGACATCCCATTCAAGAACCTCATCTACACGATCCCCTCCCTTAGGATCCCCGGGTAGAGGGGGTAATGTTATTGGTGGGATAGTCTCGCCATGATAAGGAGATAAGAGTTTGACATTCACAATAGGTGAGCGTCTCATCTCCTCTGTCATATCTAGCTCATAAACATTCTCACCAATGCGCTGAATGTCTTGGAACGGTCCTGTACGTCGAAGTAGTAGTTTAGAAATTGCACCGGTACGCCTCCTCTTTTCAAGATAGAGCATCACGAGGTCCCCCTGCTGAAATATGACCTCTCACCGGTTGCGGTCTGCACGCTCTTTAATCCTAGCATAATGTTCCAGTAATCGTTGACGGACCCCCTCATGAATAGCTCAAATGGATGATGCAAAATCTACTATACTGGTAGAAACTGGGACCAACTGTAGGATTGGTGCCAAATCCAGAGCCGTCTCTGGAGAATACCCTGTGACAATCTAAAAAAGAGATAATCATGTCGAGCTATTGACAGAGTTGTTGAATGCAAACTCTGCTTGGGATAGGACAAAATCCTATTCCTTAGGTTTATCGCCAGTGAGGCATCGTAGGAGATTACCAAGGCTCTGATTTACTACTTTTGTCTGCCCGTCTGTCTGGGGGTGAAATACTGTAGAAAACTGAAGTTTACACCGCATGAGCTTCCACAAGTACCTCCAGAAGTGCCATGTAAATCGAACGTCTCTATCCGAAGTAATCGATTGAGAAACCCCGTGTAGGCGAACGATCTCCCGAAAGAACAAACGTGTTATATGGGAGGCGTCGTCCGTTTTCGTACATGGAATAAAGTGAGCCATCTTAGAGAACCGATCAACCACCACAAAAATAGATTCAAAACCTCCAGTCCTCGGTAGCCCTGTCACAAAATCCATGGATATATCATGCCAAGGAATGTTGGGAACAGGAAGTGGGGTGTAGAGGCCAGTATTCTGCTCGCGCCCTTTTGCCGTGATTCAATTGTAATACTTTTTGATAAAATTGTTTACATCTCGACGCATCGTACCCCAAAAATACATCTCCCGCATCAAAGCCATGGTCTTGGCCACTCCGAAGTGCCCTGCTAAACCACCTGCATGAACCTCAACAATCAATTGCTCCCTCAACGATGAAGCTGAGACGCATACAACTGTACCCCTAAACAAATAGCCATCCTGTATTGAATACTCCTCATGGTCTCCGTGGTGTTGCAAACAAGAACTGTAGATAGGTCCAAAGTACGTATCTTTTGGGTATAACTCTCGTATCTCTGAGAACCCAAAAATCGATGCGCGTAACGTAACAAGTAGATGCGTTGTCCTTCTAACCTGGTCTGCAAATTCATTCTCCTTCCCCTTGATGTGCTGAACATGAAATTAAAAACCCTGCAAGTAGCTAAACCACTTGGCCTGCCTGTCTGAAGAAACACTTTGTTGGCTGTTCATGTGGCAGAATACATCGTGGTCCGAGTGGATAAGGAACTCCCTATAAACCAAATAGTGATGCCAATGCTGAAGAGCCCGTACTACGGCTAATAACTCTATATCATAGGTCGAATACCGCAGTTGAGCCCTAGATAACTTTTGACTAAAATAAGCTATCGGCTTGCCCCCTTGTGACAGAACAGCCCCAATGCCTGTCTTGCAGGCATCTGTGGTAACCTCAAACATGGAACCTGAGAAATATGGGAGTGCTAAAACTGGTGCCGTAGTAAGCCTTTCTTTGATCAACTGAAAAGCCTTGTCAGCTTCAGGAGACCAAACAAAAGGAACATCCGCCATTAGAAATGTAATCGTTTCCATTATCCGACTGAACCCATCAATAAACCGATGGTAAAAAGTTGCCAACCCATGAAAACTCTGAACCTGTGACGTATTGGTGGGAACTGGCCAGTTACGTATCGTCTGTACCTTCCCCTCATCAACTCGAATGCCATATGCTGAAACGACATACCCTAAAAACTCTACTGAATCCACTATAAAGGAATACTTTTTTAGCTGAAGAAAAAGCGTGTGCTTTCGTAGAAGTTGTAATACTCGCTCAATATGTACCCAATGCTCCTCCTGAGATCGGCTATGTATGAGAATATCGTCAAAATAAGCAACCACAAACTTCTGTGTAATGCACTCCCTCAACACCTAAGTCATAAGTCGCATAAAAGTGGATGGGGCGTTGGAGAGACCAAAAGGCATAACTAGCCACTCGTAGAGACCGTCTTTGGTTTTAAATGTAGTTTTCCATTCGTCTCCCAGGCGCATCCGTACCTGATGGTATCCGTTCCTAAGATCCAACTTGGAGAAGGACTTTGCCCCATGCAGGTCATCTATCATGTCTGCGAGTCTCGAAATTGGAAACCTATACTTCACCGTAATCTTGTTAATAGTTCTGCTATCAATGCACATACGCCAACTCCCGTCTTTCTTTGGTGTCAGTAAAGCCGGCACATTACACGGTGACATACTTTCCCGCAACAACCCTTTGTCACATAGCTCAGTGACTTGCCGCTGCAGTTCAGCATGCTCTGCAGGGGCCATGCGATAATGCGGTAGGTTAGGCAACGGTGCCCCTGGGACTAGGTCAATAGCATGTTAAATGTCTCGCAGGGGTGGCAACTCTAGTGTATCAGGCTCAGTACATACATCATCATACTGTGTAATAAGAGACTGTAATATAGGTGAAACTGGAACCAACAGAGTTGAAAGGGAACTCACCAAAGCATAAGCACAATCGTGCACTCTCGCCTATGCAAGGAAACTGGTGTACATTTGTCTCTGTAGCCCTATTGGCGGAAGGCAAGTTAACACTATCCGTTTCCTACCCTATCTGAACGAATAGGTATTATCTCTTCCCAAATGAATACTATTCCGCACATATTGCCAAGGCCTGCCTAGAAGTATATGACAAACATCCATGGGGACTACCGTGAAACGTATAGTGTCTTCATAAGCGTCACCAATCTTGAATTTCAACTAAGAACGGTACAATGCCTTCTTCATACCCCATCGCTGTAGCCAGTGAATCGTAAACGATTTAGGATGCGGAGTAAGCTTGCAGCCTAGCTTCTCTACCACCTCTTCTAAAATAAGGTTTTCTGTAGACCCACCATCAATGATGATCTCAAGTAGCTTACTTTTTGTTGTACCTCTTGTACAGAATATGCCATGCTTTTTCCAATACTCGTCGTCTTTCTCTAACCCTTCTTCAGGTACCCGAACACTAGACCCGCAAAAAGAAAGGGTGTGAGATATCAAAATTCTCTCCAGTTTCTCGTGTGGTAGGAGGTCGACAACGACACTCTTCCCCTCCTTATTCCTTGGAACCATTGGTGTTGACGTTGCCGATCGCCTCTCCGCTGTTTGGAACGTCGTTGGTGATTGTGTCATCGTCTTAGGTGGTACTGTTAAATCCCCTATTCCTGCTGTCCCAATCAGCGATGTTGTTGGCACCATTAGTGTGGAGGTAGTTGTCGGTGTAGTTGTAGTTGTCGTCACTACTCGTATCATAGTCGGAGAAGTAGGGGACGTCGGCAGGTTTGTTGTCATCGCCGGTAACAGCGCCATCGTGGGGGTTGAAGTTCGATGCGCTGGGGTCGCGAGTGAGAGAGACATCTTCTCTTCGTCAACCCCTTTTATCGATGTCGATTGGAGACCAATTGTTGTTGTAGTCGTGGGTAGAAGAGAAGAGCTCTTGGGCTTAGTTGGGTCTTCTTGGGTTTGGACCCGTATCCTTGGTATTGGGCTTGGATTAGATGATTTGGGTTTGGGCTTTGTTAGATCACAAGCTGTATTTTCAGATCTGTTTGGGCCTGCACTTGATTCCCTACTATTTTCCTTATGCGATTCCGGCCGTTTCAAGGAGAAATCCGTCGGTGTTTCCCGACCTCCCAACTCCAAAACCGCACTCCAAACTTGGTGATCGTCGTGACTACGTTTAATGGGGTGAACCCCTTGGTGACTATTCGCCTCTTCATATAGCCAATCGTTGTCTTCACCGAAAATCTTTACTTCGGCTTCGATTTTTGCTAAATTAAGTAGAAAATTTAGACCCGAATCGATAAATTTTTGCATCCTCGGATCGTGGTTTCGCTCTGATACCAGATTTGATAAGAAGAATTAAAGCGGAAGCTCGTACACTAGATTAACTTGATTATTCGTTTCTAGGGTTTCGTGAGTTTTTCCCAAAACTCACAAATCTCACTAATACTCTCTCACAAAAAACTATCAACCCCTTTACTGGAGAGCATCCCCTGTCTTAAGTAAACAAAATAAAGTAAAGATAATTCCTACGCCTGTGGGTGACGTGGGTAGTAACCATGACTATTATAACCAACCTACGATCTATCACAATGAATATATGAAATGACTAAAAATTCAGAGAAACATTTGTCTTTTGGTAAAAAAAAAAAAGCATAAGCGGGATTTTGACGTAAGAAAAAAACTTCGATGTATAATTCTTTGAAAAAAAAAATTTTGAGTCCGGTCGCGAGGTTTGAATAGTAGGTATGAATCATAGTTTAAAAATGTATTGATTTATTCTATATATTGCGTGCTCCAGATACTATAATTAATATTTGACGAGGCAGAAGCATCTCTATCAAGATGGCAGACGCGTTATCTGTACTATCAATAGAATCAATTATAACAAGTGACACACTCATATTCCGGAAATACCGAAACAAAGGAATTCCACGATCGAACTACCAGTATGGCCTAGAAATAAGAATCTGAGTAATTCATTTTGGATTGAAAAGCCAGGACTTAATCGTTCTTATAGACCTAATTCATTAAAATTTCATCCAGTAAAATGGTAGAATTATAAATCTCTAAAATAATAGATAGAAATACCGCAAAGAGAGCCATTGCGACACCCATCAAAGGGGTAGTTCCCCATCCAGGAGCTACTTTACCATATTCTGAATTCAATGGTTTTAATAAACTCTCTATACCAGTTCGTTTTGGACGAGCTCTAGAACCACCCTCAACGGTTTGTGTAGCCATAAATCTTATTGCATTGGTTGAGATCTATTGACTTTGTATACCATTCCATTGTAAATAAATGATCTTATCATAGATTCATTATGGTATTGAGATTATATAATAATGGAAACAAAACCCTAGTCGCCATTTTTATATCTGGTTTACTTGTAAGTTTTACCGGGTACGCCTTATATACCGTTTTTGGGCAACCCTCTCAACAACTAAGAGATCCGTTCGAGAAACACGGGGACTAGTTAAAGTAATGTAATGAGCCTTCCAATATTCGAAGGCTCATTACATTACTTCAATTGAGATAATGAAAAATCATTTCTACTTTTTAGTCGGAACCTTAGGTGGTTCTCGAAAAAAGATAGCGAAAAAAATTATTCCTAGAGTCGAGACTAAGAGAAATGTATAAACCAATGCTTCCATAGATTCAATCGTGGTTTACAATTATAGCTTCCACACCTGTTCATTTGGGGATCATCTCCCAGCTAAAGAAAGGGCACGAGTTATTACGCGGAAGTGTTAGTGTGGGTCAATCTACTTTGACTCGTTTTGTAGTTTACACACTTTTGTATTACCTCTTCTTACTGTCGTATTTATGTTAATGCACTTCCCAATGATACGTAAACAAGGTATTTCTAGTCCTTTATAGAGATAGAGAAGGCAAATCGTAGATATTTGTAATTTTTATGAAATCCTATATCATTTTGGGGAGGAACAATAGTCTTTCATTGCTACAAATATGGATTATTGAAAAGAAAAAAAAAGTCTTGTATTTGGACATTTCCCTTCAATTTCGCAATATTGTATTATTTATTTGTATTTGATATCAATAGTTGATTGGCCCGTGCGGATCTATTATTTTACCCGCCACATCGGAATTTACAACCAAATGTGTTTCGATTCCAACCACCATGTAAACCCCATACAGAGGATAAGCTGGTTCACTTTAGGATAATTTTTTCTATGATTAGACCTGAATCATGTCGTGCATGAACATGCTCCGTAAGATCCAGTAGAATAAGTGATGTGGCATATCCAGATTATCTTCTATCTATTCCACTTACTTAATAGTATGGCAATGCATTCATTTCCTTTGCATCGATTCTGATCTATCATACTATCGGAGTTAAACAAGGGATCTAAAGAAGAAAGAGGCTAGACTCTATTAGTAACAAGTAAATTCTTTGTATGTAAGACGACTTAATATATTTGGGGGTAAGGTATAAACACCAATTGCAAGGCATGAGACAACCCAAAAAGTACTTGATTATGATCATATTTGTAAGCCTACTTGGGTATTGAGCATTTACCTGTAATTGAAAAACTGAATTCTTTGCAATGGAGAATTGTAAAATAGAATCTTGTCAATCTTTTCTTACATAGAGTCATATATGTGGATATAGATGATATATATATTTTCTCTTGATTCGTTTGATTCTTGCTCGAGCCGGATGATGAAAAATCATCATGTCCGGTTCTTTCGGGGGATAGATCCATAAGAATTCAACTATCCCAATAACAAAGAAACCTGACTTGAATGATCCTGTATTAAAAGCTAAATTAACGAAAAGGATGGGTCATAATTATTACGGAGAACCCGCGTGGCCTAATGATCTCATATATATATATTTTCCAGTAGTAATTCTAGGTACTATTGCATGTAACGTGGGTTGGCGGTTTTAGAACCATCAATGATTGGTGAACCTGCAAATCCATTTGCAACTCCTTTGGAAATTTTAACCGAATGGTACTTCTTTCCTGTGTTTCAAATACTCCGTACAATACCCAATAAGTTATAATGTATTTTTGTTGTTAGGCAAGTTGGGGTTAAGGTAGATAGACCCCTACTAGCTATATTGAACAATAAACTATTACACTCCAAAGTAAATTTCCCTCCAATTATCCTCGTCTCGTCTAAGTGTACATGAGGGAGGAAGATACCATCTACGAATTTTTATTAGCTTCCTGGTGTACCTGATTTCTCTTTCATTAGGGCTATCCCTAACCCCAACAATGATATTATAGGCTCTCATATGGGTGTATTTAACTATAAGAACATCTCTAACAAGGTTTGGGTTGGGTTTGTCAACTCAAATCCAAACCAAAACCCAAACTTTCATTCTTCCAGCAACGAAAAAACGGGTGTGGGTTGGCTGAGCTGGACGTGTCAGAACCCAACCGAGTTTGAGGAGCTCAAAATGAGTTTGGCGGTGTTTTGATTACCGCGTGGTGTTTTGATTACCGCTGCGTTTAAATATATTTTTATTAATTTTCATTGATGTGTGAGAGAGATGAATAGTTGCGTGGAATTAAGATTACCGCCGCGGACTAAATAAAAATAAAAAAACCTCACACTCACTGCTGGAAAGTGTTGGGTTTTTTGTGGGCCAACATGTCAGAGCCCACACCCAAACCGCACTCGCAGTTGGAGGTGCTCTAAGTTGTAACACCTCTATCGACTGCTATTCTTTATTTCTAAAGATCCTATTGTTCATTTCTTTCCAAATATGAAAATGAAGATGCACAAGGTATCATATTGGTGTTAGTATTAGTACCTGCAAACTGAGAAGCCATTAAACTTCTTCATTGAGAGAACCTTTAAGTATGTTGAACCTATTGTATCATGTTTTTTATTGTCATAATTTTTTAGCAAAGTTGTATCACTTAGACGAAATCAATAAGAAAATAGATATGAACGTATAACGTTAAAGTCGTGCGTGCCTTTGCACAGCTTCACAATTAGAACTAAAACCTGTATCCCATAAAATCGTCCCTACCAGTTGAACCAAAACCACAACAAAAGGCCATTTTTAATTATTAAAGTTGTCTCGTTCGTCTCGTGCCCTGCCCCGGGCAGTTTAGAGGCCATACTTGAGTCTGCCACTTGAACTTTGGCAATTGTTTTATGAAAAAGTGTTCAATCACTTGCCTTCTTTTACTATTTCAAGTATTATATAATAATAAATAAACCGAATAATATTATCCTACGTGGTATATATTTCCCTAACTCACACGCGACCTTTTAAGTTTGAACTCCGTCAGTCATCACCATAACTAACGACACTGTTATCTATCTATTTCTTCGTTCTCGCTCAACTTCACCAAACCCTAACCCTAGCCCTAACCCTTAAAAAGGTACGATTTCGATTTCTAGTTTTGATTCTTGTTTGTATACAGTGACGAGTTGTTTTCAACTCTAATATTGTTGTTGTTGTAGCTTTAACTGTAACAACAACGAGGACAATGTTGAAAGACCAAGAAAGCACTAATGTTAGATTTTGACTCTAATTTCACCTGTTTTCGCCCCCAATTTCGCTCACTTTTGACCTAGAATTCCTTATTCTCTCTCTGGGGTCGTCGCTCTTATTTTAGGGATCTCAGATTCAGACCCTTAACATAGACTAGAGGGTATCACGAGATTTGTTTTCTATGTATGGGTTATCACTTGTAAGTGCAGATTCGACTGTAATTAGGTATTTGTCATTAGGGTTTTGATTGAATTTAGTAGTTGTGTTGGTAGCTGATACTGAGAGGGATAGTGAGATTGTGTTCTTCGTGACTTAGGTTTATGTTGTGTTTTCTAGCTTTAGTGTCTGATTTGATATTTAGCTATGAAAATTTGGGATTTTTTTTTACTTGGGGATTTGTTTATTGAAGGGGTTTAGTTTAAGGTCACTGTGCAATCGTATGTGGGTTGGATTGTTGTTTTTGTAAGAGATTAGGGCGCTGCTTGGTATTTGGGAGATATTCATGACAGGAAAATTTAGGGTGATTTGGCAATTTATGACCATTGGATTATCCAAGTTGTGTTATTAGCCAAATTTAATGATTAGCAACTGCGGGGTGTCACTGGAAATAAAGCGAAACACTTGATTTATGGAGCTATTTTGCGTGATTCCAAGCAGAACCTAGATGCGTAGAACTTTATTTCCCTTATTTCAGAAATCCCGTTAGCTATTCAATGATGATTGTTTTTTCATTTTTTTCCAGAAGAAGATTGGAAAAGCTATTTAATTTATTGATAATGAGCATTGGGGAAGCAATAAGGATCTGGAAGTTCTGAATTTGAGTATCAAAACTTTGGGGTTTCAATATAAATTGATACATTTTCTTTGATATGGGGTCTGCCTGCTCATGTGTCACTGCAAAGGACAGTTCTCCTCCGAATAGAATTACCAATGGAGCTTTGCATCGAAGTGCTGGGTACTCTCCTTCCTGGAGCTTCCGGTGGGATAATCGTGGGCGTGTGGCAGGCGAAACTGAAAATCCAACAGATCGATATTCTCATGTGAGAAGAAGGTATGCAGCATTGGAGGTAAAGAGTCGTGAGGATGCAGACACTGAAGCTATTTCAGATGGAGGGAGTCCATTTGAGAATTTGCGAACACCGGCATGGCAGAAAACTCCTGTTCATGAAGGGATTGCTGGGAATTTAACTACTCCTGTTTCAGGTATGGATATTGGATAAATTCCTTCATTGTATACGTGATAACCTCGGAATATAAGTCTTAGAAGTAAATAATACTGACTTTACCATTGCCTTGAGATACTAAAAATAATTCTAAATGAATAGCTTCCGTAATAGTCTCTTACAGTGGATCTATTACAAGAAGTGTAAAAGTTTGAATAAAGTTCTAACTTCTAAGTTTGTGGCTCTTTTTGCTTTGAGCACTTAAAGGAAGTGTAGTGCTTGAGTTTCTTATTAGTAGGAACTTCAGATTTACTGTTTGTGAAGAAAATGTTAATTCCTTTATGAATGCAGTTTTGTTTTGTTTGTGTTTAGGGCATTCTTTTGTTTACCCTTCGGTGTCTTATTTTTGTTACTTTTGGTTGTTTTCTCTTTCGATATTAAATATAAAAGTAAGCATTAGGAGCATAACTTTTTGAGATTTGTCTCGGACTGCATGCTGTATTTTCGAGACAGTAATTGTGGGCAAAGAATTGCCGTACAATTTGGAACTTATGAGAAGTCATGAAGGGTTAGTGGGTGTTATGTGTTCATGTTTCCAACGGGATACCTTTCTGGTATAGTAGTATATGATATCCGGAACATTTATCCCTTGATTTCTTAGTTATATATCTGTTTTGAGGCATGTTGAAGATGCCCATGTAAAACTTACTGTTACATTGATGGATTTTGACTGTTTTCATCCCAAGGCTGTTAAGATTTTGTTGTGTATATGCAAAAGGAAGTTGCTTGTTTACACGGGTCGTCTATCATCGTTGGGAGAAGCCCTCTTTAGGTGTCTTATGTGGTAACTTCAGAATATAATTTCTCATTCCTTAGATTTACCTTTGGTGGCTGGAATTCATCAAACTGTCCAAATTTTTTTCAAGATTGCGTGAATGGATAGAAGAAGATCTGTTATGCTTGAGAGTTTGTTTGACTGCTCAAAAAGGAAATGGAGCATCACAAGGTTGATTTTTTATTGGGAGATACACCAGATTTTATAAAAGGTTAGGTGGTTCATGATCTTTGAGTAAAGTCCTTGGCATGAGGCTTTGAGCTTACTATGATATGTTGGACCATTTCGGATTTTTAGTCTTTGTTTAATATCAGATTCTGTGCGGAGATGCATATCTGAAAGACCCGCCCAATATCTTCAAGTGCAATGGTTATAAGCTGGGTAATGGTGAGAAAGTTCATTTTTGTTTTCGTAAAGAAGGATTTGTTTCGATATCTCAACGAATCATCTTTAGTCTTTGTCAAATATCAGAAATTGTATGGAGATGCATCTCCAAAAGACTTGTTCAATATTCTAAAGGGGTAATAAGCTGGGTAATGAAGAGAGAATTCACTTTTGTCTCCTTAGAGGGGGATATGTTGCCCCTATTTTTAGACACCTGAGAAGGTCTGTTGGGGTCTTCTTTTGTATATTGAGGTTAATGTCACAGCTCGCAAAACATCTAGCTTAGCTACTATGCTTGAGCCGAATGTTTCGTTTCAGTGGATGGAGTGTTCTTCTTAAGATGTTATTGTATGAAAATACTTATTCAGAAGCTGATTTTTTTTCTTGGGAGTGGTAGGGGTCTTGAAGGAAGGACTCTTATGAGGAATAATTTACAGCAAGGAAGTATATTGAGGTTGTAGTATGTTGCATCCATTGCTCTTCCAGCATAGTTTTTGCTAACACTTTCGAGAATTGTAGAAAATTCGCTGTTTATCTGGACTACTTGGAAAGAAAAAATTTCAAATGTATTTAATTCCTCCGCAGAGTTTGTTTTTTGGACATTTAGGTATTGGGTTTCTGGAAATGCTAGCGTTTCAGCCCTTTGGATATTATATTTTTTTTCCTGCATATTGGGAAGAATTTGGTTAAAATCAAGGTGAATCTTAGGTTTCTGTCAATTTCTTCTGATTTTTCTTACTACCTACCAGTTTCAGTCTACAACTTTAAAATGAAGTGTGCAGATCCATAATAACTGTATTGCTTGAAATAACTGCTTGTTAAAGTGCTGATTAGTTATTTGACCAAGTGTCATTACCCTGAATACACGTCACAGTAAGTAAAGCAGAATCTTAGATTTGCATTGATTCCTATTGATTTGCACTGTTACGAATTACAGTCGGCAAAAAAGAAGTTGGCATTTTGTTTTCAGATCCATAAAAAAGGTACAGGCGGTTTTTAACTGCCTAAAAAATTATTGCTGCTTAGTTATTTGACGAGGTGCTAAGACCCATGATAGTCTCGTACAACATCTCTTGATAAATGGAACGTGCCTAATTCATTGGGACTAACGTAGGTAAAACAAAAAAACAAAAAAAACTGATTTGTTTTGTAAAATCATTGTGTATCCGATTAATATACTTTGAGACAATAAAGTCGTTGCTCTCCAGATAATCTTACTTAATATCCTGTTCCACAGGTCTTAATTAAATTTCTGTTTCGAGAAAGTATGCGTCATGTGAAATCAAATGGGCATTAAATGCTCTTTTTTCTTCTCATTAACTAGTAAGAGTAATTGGAGTAAGCAAGGATTTCTTTTCTTATGAAGTTGAGTACATTGGTGTTCTCCGGATAAACAAAGAGCATATGAACTTGTTGTTTGCCCCTGCCAATATCAGCAGATTTGGTTGAATCTATATTGCAAGAGATGGCCTATAAACTCTGGAAATACTTGCCACCTTGTCCAGATAACTAAGTATAGATTTATTATTTCGACACAGTGTATATTGTTTTTATGGACCTGGAAATGAATACCCAAAAAAACTGTCTTCTCAATTGGAATTTTGATTTGTTCCACATTTTTTCTTCCGTGTTTGCAGTTTCTCTTATATGTAGTGCCATGTGATGGGTCCATTATGTAGTCTATGCTGCTATTTCCTATCTTCTTCCAAAAAAGAAAAAGAAAAAAGAAAATTGTTAATAGTCCTTACGATGCTTGAAACAGAAATTGCAAGTTTTGTACATTTGATATAATTTTATCTTATGAAACTCGTATATTTCTCATACAAATGTAGTTGTTGCTGTTTGTTATTTGTGAAAATCCCGTTTATAAAAAGTTTGTGACAAGAAACTTCCCAAGCTTATGCTCTATCTCATATATTTTATATGCTTGCAACAGATCTATCCATGGGCAGCAGTTTTTCTACCCAGGTAATTAAAAACTGCTTCGAGATGCAAAAGTAGATTACTGTTATCGATTAGTCTCAAACTCAAGGTTTACTAAAGATCAATATATTCATCTTTCTGGTTGTTTTATAGGTAAGAGATTTAACAGAGGTATCAGGAATAGCAGATCCATCATCATCAAAGCTTTCTTTTTCTATGTCAGAATCAGACAACCATTCCTTCTCCCGGAGTTACCCACTTCCTGGTGAGTCAACACCCTCAAGGCGAGCCCGCCGTTCACCTGGGCACCAACTATTAAGAGGGGTCTTTGACAGCCGGATCCCCGGTTTTATTCCTGGGTTTAAGTCTCCAAATAACAACTCTGCATCAGAAGGCAGACAATCCTTTGTTCTTTCCACAGGATCCTCAGATGGTTGGTCCATGAGAACATTTTCCGAGCTTGTGGCTTCCTCTCAAAGAGATCGCTGGTCTTTTGATAGTGAGACCTTCAGTTCTTCTGGGCGTGGCAAGATAACAAGAGCAAATTCTCTCTCTATTGATCTTCGAACTTGTGGTGTTTGCTCGAAGCTCTTGACAGAAAGATCTTCGTGGAACTGTAACGAGCTCTCGGTTACTGCTGTATTATTTTGTGGACACGTATACCATGCAGAGTGCTTGGAGAATATGACGTCTGAAAATGAAAAGCACGACCCAGCTTGCCCACTTTGTATTTCTGGAGAGAAGCAGACCTTGAAGATATCTGAAAAAGCTTTGAGAATTAATAGCAGGATATCCAGAAATCGTGTAGTGGACGGCGATCTCGAGGATAATTCTGTTTCATATGGAAAAAGTAGTGGATTGGAGGGAAAATGTCCCAAGATTGGATCAAGTTCTAGCGTGAGAAATGTCTTTGCGAAGCCTTTCTTGAAACGTCATTTCTCACTTGGATCAAAAAAGATGATTAGGTCTATGACAGTGAACGAACCTCCTGTTAGAAGGAAGGGTTTCTGGGCAAGATATCGGTAGGAGTAAGCCGGTAAAAGGTGAGCAGCTCTTTGTTTATGCATGTTGTTTTTGTCAGTGCGTGGATATATATGTATGGATCTTTCACGCTCTGTGGGGCCTACGTGGTAATGAATATATTTATGATTGTTTGTGACAATGATCTCCATGAAGATCTTGTTCAGAAATCAGTCGATTCTGAAACCGAGTGGGACACATGACACATGTTTACTATTTCAATACACCATTATCTCCACAATACGAAGGCTATTCACACAATTCCTCTCTATTTTTTTCTGGAAAGTGCACTGAGTTCTTCAGAATAACTCACATCTAGTATCCTAGTTTTGAAATAATTGATATTATCCAAATTAAATGAGATAACAAATCCAGTTATTTTTTTCGTCTTTTTTGTGTAAACTTTTTCCAAATGCCACTGAATAATATACATAATTGGTCCGTTGTTTCACACACTCCATTTTATATTTAGAATAGCCCAGTCAAATATGTATATTTTCAGAAAACTTAGTCCAAATTTGATAGGGTTACAAACTTTCAAGTAGGATAATAATTTGATAGGGTTACAAACTTTCAAGTAGGATAATTTTGTTGAGGATCGCCTTGTATGCAGATTATCCTCCAAGATCCTAAATGAGTCCTGCATGTTTTGTCTAGAAAGTACAACCTGCCAAATGAAAAACTTCTAAAGTAGTAGAAACTTTGATAATTGGTTGTTTACATGCAGCAATATTTGTTTTTGTTTTCTACTTTTTTGTTCCCTTGGAGTAGTTCTTGGAAAAATTCATTCAATCCTTTCCCCACGCTCTCTTTTTGTGTAACTGTAAATTTGTTGGCCCTTTATTCTAGACATCTTAAAAGACCCAGTATTCTTCGCAAGTTAATGAATTTGTTTGTTTTTTTCCCCTTGCAGAACTTGTGGGAGTTATTTTGTGTGGTGCAGAAAGTTGAGAAAATCCAATGAAGCAAAGACAGACCTTCCTCCCTTAAAGCTCGCTTAGAAAGTTCTTCGCCTCAGAATATATTTTCAGTCAGAATTCCTTCCCATCGTTTTCTTCACTATGGAGAGCACTAATCAGCTTAGTGGGGCTCATTTTGTGTAGAATTTTGTTCTCCAGTTTTTTACTTATTCCAGAATTGAAGGGTTAAATGAAGTTACACTGTAAAGGAGAACATAACAGAGATCTGGATGCAATAAAAGGAGAAAAATAGTGAAGATGACAAGAGTACTATAGGATGTGTATTCTTGTTTTTTTGCCTTCAAAATACAATTTGCGTCATTAATGTTTCTTTCTGAAGATATTTTTGATGGTTATTTTGTATGGTCGAACCCAGCTCATGTGCCTAAACTTGTGTCGCCTGAATATTGGAAGGTAATGCATATTTTGTCTGGTATTTGAGTAAATTAATTAGTTAAGCGGCTAATTTCGAGTTAAAGATGTCTGAATGTACATGTTGGTGTTGATGTTTTTCACTGTGATTAACTTTGTTTGTAACTTTGAGACTTGTTCCCCAAGTTAAAATGATGTGGCACGTCGTTTACCACCCGTTTGAATTATTTTTACTTTTATGTTTTAACTCAATGCACTATTAGTAGAAGATTACGTTGGTTATTGGCAATTTTGCTTTTCTAGGTAAGTTTCCTAATTAGATTGGTTTTTAGCAGTTTTGCTTTTTTAGGTTAGGTGCGCAATTTTTTTTAGCTGTTGAAAACCCAAATTTAGCACTTGTTTGATGTTATTTATTTTGTTGAAAAAAAAAAATCAGATTCATTTTTTCAGCACTTGAGGCAAGCTATTTTTTTTTCAGCACTACAACTCTCCTTTTATTCCATTTCTGCCCTTTTCCAACTCCTCTACCACCCGTGAAGAATACTCTCGAAGGAAAAACATGAATCTCTTATCTCTCTCCAATTTTTTAATTTTTAATTTTTAATTTTTTTATTGGTAAACCATAATTTAAATAACGGAAGAGGTTACAAAAGTGGTCCCATCACTCCTGAGTGTCTCCTGTAGCCACTCAGGCAGGGAATCGAACCAAGAAAAACAAGTGTTATTGCCCGTAGGCTTACCAGCAATACAATGAGCTACAGAGTTAGCGCTTCGTGGCGCATAGTTAATACACATATCCTCAAAATGTTTAAATAAAGCTAAAACATCATGCAAAATTGCTTTATAGGACCAAGAGATGGAAGCAGCACCCGTCTGGCAAACGGAAGATATCGCCTCGGCATCCGTTTCCACAATCACCCGTTCTAAGCCTTGCGCTCGTGCCCATGTAACGTCCCCCAGGACTGTTAATGCTTCGCCTTCTTCGCTGCTTGCAAATCTGCAGGAAGAGCTACGGGCTGCAACAAAGATATTATGAGCATCACGGATAACAAAACCAACGTGATTAAAATGTTTATATTTACAGTATGAGGCATCAACATTTATTTTAGCCCATTCAGGAGCCGGAGGTACCCAAGGGACCTTGATAGTCGAACGGTAAAGGCGAGAAAACGGTTCATCATATAAAATTTTATTAATGGTCTCTGAAAGCCGAACCGAATCCAATCTAGTCAGTTGAAAAATTCATGACAACGTGCCTTCCAAATTAACCAGTAGATAGAACAAACCATCCTAGCCCAAACATCCCTGTCTAAGGGCCAAGCCAAAGTAGGTTCAAGCCACATCGTAATCCACTCCAAGGAGGAGAGATGTTCAAACATGTGAATCAAGCCCCCAAACGACGTGCCAAACCAAACCGCCCTCGTAAAGGGGCAACCCAGGAGGAAGTGATGGAGGGTCTCTTCAGAGGCCGAACAGAGGGGGCACAAGATATCGATTAAAGGTAAACGCTCCCCGATCTTATCCCTACAGGGGACCAGATCCCCAAGGCATTTCCAGGCAAATAACTGGGCCCGGGGGGTCGCCTTATTATGCCAGACTTTCAGCAAGAGAGAAGGGGGACCCACCACTGGTTCGACCTCAGTACCCGCCATGATCACACGATAAGCTGATTTAATCGAAAATTTCCCATCCTTAGAGGGACACCATTTCAACTCATCCGCTTCACCTTCCTGAGGAATGAAGATCTGTGAAATCAAGTTGGCAAACTTATCATCACACTAATGAAATAATTTGTCCCTACGCCAGGTATGCCTAATAGGGTCGATAAAGTGGCTCACCCAACACGGCCGATCTTCCCTATAGACACCCCCACTGGGGGTAGATCTCCAGTCAGCCATAGCCGGCATCCAGCAATCAGACCAAAAATGTACTTGGGTCCCAGTGGGAATCTGCCAAATAGAGTAGGCATTAATATTACTAATTCCTGACTGGATACTTCTCCAAGTCGAGGATATGTCCGTTTTAGGGGGAGCTTGCAGGATATTACAACTCAGGAAGTATTTAGCCTTCAAGACTTCTCCCCAGAGGTCATCCAGTTTCTGATGAAGGTACCAAAACAACTTTGAGAGATGAACTTTGTTCGTAGTCTCCGCTTCTCTAATCCCAAGTTCTCCTTCCCTCTTAGGCCGACAAATCTCCTTCCACTTCTTAAGATACAAGGGTTTCTTCGCCTCCTTTTTCTTTCCCCACCAGAAATCTCGTTGATGGCCATTAATAGATTTGTAGGTAGATTTGGGGAAGGCAAAGCAAGACATTTGATACACCGGGATGGCCGAGGTCACAGATTTAATAAGGACAGTGCGGCCCGCTTGGGAAACGAGTTTACCTTTCCAGGTTTGAAGGCGACTAGAAATTTGATTACAAATTCGATGGAACGTCTGAGCCTTAGATCGGGCAAATAACAAATTGGTCCCAAGATAACGTTCATCCGGAGGCATCATATTCACTTTAAGGAGGCGAGCGATAAGGCGGCCAAACCGGAGGGGAATATTTTTACTAAAAAAGATGCCAAATTTACCCATATTCAATTCTTGCCCAGTGGCCCTATAAAAATTATCGAGGGTTTCCTTAACTTCACTAGCTTCGTCGAGGTTAGCCAGCAAAAAAGGAGACAATCGTCTGTAAACAACAGGTGGGAGACAGAAGGGGCCTGTCGGGAAATCTTGATACCATGGATTTTCCCTGCTAGCTCTTTCACTCCCAGGGGTCGCGACAGCCCCTCCATCAAAATAATGAAAATAAAAGGGGACAAGGGATCCCTCTGTTTCAGTCCCCTAGTCGGCTTCAGAAAACCATGGACAGAGCCAGACCCATTAATTAGAACAGAGTATCTAACCGTCGAAATGCATTGTTCAATCCAGTGGCACCACTAAGGGCTGAAATCCAAGGCTTCCAGAGTTTGAATCAGAGTACTCCATTCAATACGATCATACGCTTTAAAGATATCCAATTTGATACCCATCTGACCTGACCGACCTTGTTTCCTCTTCATCGTATGGATAATCTCATGGGCAACCAATACGTTATCCGAAATCTGTCGCCCTTGCACGAAGGCCCCTTGGAAAGGTGAGATAATCTTATCAAGAAGGGGTTTGAGGCGAGTAGAAAAAAATTTGGAGATAATTTTATAGGTCACATTACAAAGGCTAATCGACCAGAAATCCCGCGGATGGGCTTTCGCTGTATTTTTTTTGGATCATCACCACATGGGTGGCATTGATAAACTTAGGCATAAAACTCGAAGAAAATAAAAAGGTAACTAAGTTACAAATATATGGACCAACGATATCCCACGATTGTTGGAAAAATAGCACAGGGAAACCATCAGGATCGGGAACTTTATGGGGTCCAATGCTATCAAACGCCGCTTTGATCTCCTCAGGCGTAACACCCTGAACCAGAGCAAGATTATCCTCCTCCGAAATACAAGGGAGAAAAGTTTGAAGGAAAGTCGGAACTTCCTCAGGGAAGGAAGTCTGATAATTTGTCTCCATGTATCGGAGGAAAATATTACCTATTTCCACTGAGTCCGAAATCCAGAGGCCAGCCGCATTTTTAATCCAGTCAATTGAATTTTTCTTTTGCCGCGCCAGGGTTTGCATATGAAAGAATTTAGAATTACAGTCGCCCTCTGCCAACCACGAAATGCGAGATTTTTGTCGCCAGAACATCTCCTCTCTCACATAGATTTTATCCAGTTCGGCTAACAGGGATTTTCCCAAAAATCAACTACCTCATCAAAAGGTAGGGTCTGAAGATGGGAAATCTTCGATTTTAGCGCAAAATTTTTGTTAGAAACATGACAATTTTTTTTTATTCCAAGTTCTAAGGCCTGCTTTCGTGTTTAGAAGTTTTTCCTTGACTAGTTGGGCTGGGGAACCTCTTGCATCATTGTGCCAAAGATCCTTGATCAGGTGTGGGAATTGTGGTTCCCGAGTCCATATAGTCTGAAAACGAAAGTATTTACCTAAGGTCGCATATTGCGGAAAGGTATCAAGGCATAAAGGGGTATGATCAGAGCCCAAAGCAGGTAAATGAAAAACTTTTGTTGTTGGAAAGATAAACATCCAATCAGTGTTAGCCAAACATCGGTTTAAACATTCTTTGATATTATCCCCTCCCCGCCGCTTATTATTCCAAGTAAAAGGTTGTCTAGAGAAACCTAGATCAATAAGCCCAGCTTTTTGGGTGACCTCTTTAGCAAACGCACTCGAAACTGCTCGAAACGGTTCCCCCCCTGTTTATCCTCGCTGTCAAATATTGTGTTAAAATCACCCTAAATAAGCCAAGGACCATTATACCCCTGGGCTGTAGTTTTCACAAGTCGCCAACTCTCGTACTTATCACGTTGGTATGGGCTCCCATAGAAAAAAGAAATCATCCACAGCTGGTCTGCGGGATCCGAGGTGACCAGAATATTAATAATATATTTGTGAGTAAAAACAACTTCAATATCAATCTTATCCTTCCACATAACACACGTACCCCCCGAACGTCCCTGGATGCCTGAGGCCGGTACATCAATCCAATTAGGATAGTTAAGGTTGCGAACCAAAACCTGCATTTCTGCAGCGGATCTTTTGGTTTCAAATAAGAAAATGATGTCCCCCTTAGAGGATCTGATAATCTCTTTAAGATGCCGAACTGCCGCCGGTCGACCTAAACCTCGGCAGTTCTAAGAGATAATAATCATAATGGCCCGGGTGGTCTCCGAGGAGCCACCCGAACCCGAGAAACAAAATCAATCATAATCTCTCCAATTTGACTTGCAAAGAGATTTGAATCTCCTTCGATGGATCCAATTGGAGACATGGGTGTTCTACGATATCCGCAAGTGCTCTGATTACTAGTAAGTTTTGATTTTATTAGCAAGATTTGCGTTTCCCTCCAAATTTGAGCTGAATTAGGGCTAAATTTAGTGATAATTTACTGATTTGTAGTTTAATTTAAAACAATTGAGTGATTGTGGTTTCAATCTGATGCAATGCTAGGGTTTCCCAATTTCCATTTGATTTTCTATGTTGTTGTTATTGTTGTGGTGGTGGTGGTGTGCAATTCTAGGTTATTGTTGTTCCCCAATTGTTATTGTGAGATCGTTGAATTGTAGTTGATTTGATTAATAAGCTTTGACCCCCTTTTCGTGGTCTTCGCATGTCTATCTTCTTTTCTGTTGAAGAAGTTCTTCTCGGATTTTAGTTTTATATGCATCAGTTTGCTATTTTGGATTATCTTGTTTTATCGGAGTTTATAAACTAAGTTGCTGTTTCGACTATTTGCTATATTTAATTTTGTTGATCTGTATAAACTATTTTGTATGTCCATTTTGTATATCTATTTTGTCCATTTTGTGCAATGTTGCCTTTTGTATGTCTATTTTGTTAATTTTTCAAGTTGTGAATATATTTTTATGGTGTCATAGTACTTTATAGCGTAGAGGTGCTGCCACTTTTGAGGTGATGCTCGAGTTGTGCTCTTTTATAGCAAGGGTATTTAAGACATTTACCAGCTTTCAACACTTTTTAGAAAAAAATACCATAGCTTATTCAGCACTTCAAAACATTTAGTTTCCTAATTTGATTGGTTAGGGGAGTTATAGTGGCAGTGATCCGAGGGAAACCCTGGTCATAAGGAAGAGGTGGTAGAAACCCTAGTTTTTTTAAATCTAGATAAAACACGTGATTGTTCTTGCAAATCCAGCTTTTGCCATCATAACTTCACCTTAAAAAATTTGTTGGTACTATTTACTCGAAATTGTTTTTAAAGCTTTTTTGTTTATTAAGTATTTAATAGATCATAGAAGAATATTATCATCTAAGTCAGGATGGCCGAGCGGTCTAAGGCGCCAGACTCAAGTTCTGGTCTTCGTAAGAGGGCGTGGGTTCAAATCCCACTTCTGACAATATTTTTTTTTAGTTTTCAACTATATATACTATACAAGTCGGTACCGACCAATAGGACAGGCCTTGACAAAATGACCCCTCGTACATACCAACTCTCTTTTAATATGTTTGTCCTCTTTCACACCTCATCAACACGTGTTAATATTATCTACCACTACCTGGCAAAATCTTCCTCAAACCGACACGTACAACAACTCTCATGACTCACCAAATATTTGCCTCTCTAT
This sequence comes from Kingdonia uniflora, assembly GCA_014058105.1. NCBI lineage: Eukaryota > Viridiplantae > Streptophyta > Magnoliopsida > Ranunculales > Circaeasteraceae > Kingdonia > Kingdonia uniflora. The sequence continues at coordinate 290,576 of JACGCM010001002.1, read as the reverse complement.
TTAAACAACACAGACGAAACACTCTTTTCGTCAAACCAAACCAAACCAAACCAATCAACAAAGAGTGAAACTATGACAGACAGAAACCCTCAGTCCAAGACCACAGACGAATATGGCAACCCTGTTCACCAAACCGGACTAGGTGGATTTGGTGGAGAGCAAGGCGGTATTGGTCATGGGCAGCAGCAGCAGAAAGGCACTGGTGACTTTGGACAAGGTGGTCAGCAGCAGCAGCACCGCGGACAGCATCAGGAAAACAAGGACTTGCTGGAAAAGATCAAAGAAAAGCTGCCTGGAACTGGAACTGGAGAGTGTCAAGAGGGAAAGGGACACCGCGGACAGCAACTGGAAAACAAGGACATGATGGAGAAGATCAAAGAGAAGCTGCCTGGAACTGGAACTGGAACTGGAACTCACGACAAGATTGCACGGGAGCATGGAGGCACTGGGACTGGGACCTGTCAGACTCGGCAACAACAAGAAAACAAGGGCGTGATGGACAAGATAAAAGAGAAGCTGCCAGGAACTCACGACAAGGATACCGGTATGACTGGTACTGGAAGGGATACCGGTCACGGGACTGGTCAGCCCCGCTAGAGCAAAGGAAGCTGACCAGGCCACTAGGGCGGTCAGTGTGTGTTTGGCTCTCACTCTCCTCATATTTCACAGTAGGGAGGGAAGCTCAGTTTAGTGTGATGTTTGAAATAAAACTTGACAGTGTTTTTTATGAGTCATATGTAAATATTATTTCCGTCTATAATATATATAAACCTTTTCTTCGTATGATCAGCTCTCAAGCCTGAATTAATAGAGAACCAAATGTGATTTCATATCATAATTTTGTAGTCACTTGAAATACTTCCAAGTAATAAACCAAACCCAGCTACAGAAATATTAGCTTCCAAGAACCATGACATACTTGGTTCAGGGATGTGAAAAAGGTGAGCTATAAAACTGAGGTAATATCTAGTTAAAAGTATATTTTGTCGTAATGAAGAATGACAGGAAATGGGAGAATAGGTATATTTATGTTCGAATTAAGAATGGCAGGAAATGGGGAGAATAGCAGGTTTAAAGATTTTTTATAGTTATATTTATGTCCTAAATGACAGGAAATGAATCTTCTATAAAATAACTATATTTCTGTCCTAATTAAGAATGACACGAAATGAATATTTTAGAATTGATGTATTATTGACTTGTGGGTATAGTATTTTTTGGTATATGAGGAGAATAGCAGGTTTAAAGATTTTTTAGAATTGATGTTATTATTGACTTGTGGGTATAGTATTTTTTGGTATATGGGGAGAATAGCAGGTTTAATTTTTTTTAGAATTGATGTTATTATTGACTTTTGTGGTATAGTATTTTTTGGTATACGGGGAGAATAATAGGTTTAAAGATTTTTTAGAATTGATGTTATTATTGACTTTTTGTGAGTATAGTCATGGCAAACCCTCAAGACAATACTTGTCTATCAGGTAAATTTGGTGGTTTAACGGCTTATTGCATAAGCTAAATGCAATAGCACTTCCTGTAAAATTGGCTATTATTTTATTTACTCGAGACGTGAAAATTAAAAATAATTTTGGAAGTATTTGATGACATAGTCATTATGACATTTTGTAATATACTCGAACATGTATTTTAGTCGTTTATTATATTTAATTTTGGGTACTTATGTTCGTTTGTTTGATTGTGGCCATTGATGGATATTTGAAATCTAACACTTAAAGTCACATAAAAGTATATCTTACCACTTTTTTACCAAAGGATATCCAAGAGACAATAAATATTTGTACAAATATATTTGTAGTATAATATAAATAGAAATTACATTCAAGATCCAAGAATTATATTAATGAGGTATTCTATAATAAATATATATTCAAGAATTTCCATGGTTAAAGATTTCTCTACTCAAAAAAGAAATGATGTGATTGATGTTCTCATACATCTTAATGATTGATTGATTGTAATAATATATATTGTAATATTCTATAAAAGGAACTCTCTCCTATTGTAATTCTCATCTCATATATTGGAGTAAGTTTCGAAGAAATTAAGTCTTAGTTTAATTTAGTTATCTCTACTCTGTTCCCTTAATTTTGTAAATAGACTAGTTTAATGCAACGATCTTGGGAATGATAGAAGGCTAATCCTTTCTAGCTATGACTAGAAAAAAGCCCTTACCCAAGTAGCAATAGTTATGGTGTAGTTATAGGATTAGTTCTCTTTGTACACATCTCCTACATTAGTTAAACCTACTTCTAGGTTTAACCATAACTAGTAAGTGGATTTAAACTATTTAGCCAAAATTCGGTGTTATAACCATTAAACCGAATTTTACGGTAAAAACAGAGATGACTCGTTAAAAGAGATTCGACCAAACTTGACCATAGTTGGAAGAATCCCTCATTCAAATCGGATTTAGTTAAACATAATATGACCAAATCCTAGATGCCTAACCATAGATCTAGGGTTACGCTTACATCGAAACTGTTTTACCAATAATTTTTGACGTGAATAATTCGCTTAGTAAAACTACATGATTGCTATTATTGCTTTGGTTAGGCCAAATTCTAGTCATAGTTATTCTCTTGTTAATTGTTGCTTTAGTTTCTTTCATTTCAATCAATCTTTTAGAAAATCTTAATTTGGCCTAGGAAGTATTCGTTTTCCCAAACATCTCTGTGGATTCGATCCCACCCATCCTTGTTACAATTCGACAACTGTACTTTAAACGGGGTTTTTACATGAGGACACGAAAATTCTCTCATCAAAGCATTTGTATCGAACCTATATCTGCGTTCAGATCGGATTGGAAATAGTGGTTTTCAAAATTTTTCAATTTTTTTTTGAAAACCAATATTGTATTATGATCCGATCCAATTTTCTTTCGGAAATCCAAAAATCATTCCAAATTCGGAATAATCTAATTTTTCAGATAAAAATTTATAATTTTCAGATAATATATATTTGAAAATAGCAAATCTTTTGTAATTTTATATGTAAAATCAAAACTTAATGTTTCCAAATCAACATGATATTAATAATAAAAATTGAAAAATGCCTAATTTTTTGTGGTCATAGTGGGAATCCTCTACAGAGCCGGCCTCTATGTTTCTATTTTTCAGTTATTTTTGTTTTAGTAGGATAATGCCTAATTTTAAGGGTAGTATTTTAGAAAGTGGGGGACTCCTAGTTCTATAAAGGAGTCCTATGGTAGAAGTTAAGGTTAGGTCTAGTTTTGAAGAAGAAACCCTAGCTAAGTAGAGAGGTTTAGTTGTTTTTTCAATTTTTAATTCAATCAAGTAGTTATTTTTCTTTTGTTAATCGCTTTCGCATATATCAATTTTTATCAATTAGTACCAGAACAAAGTTCGTTCTGTGTGGAGTTCAATTTTTTAGTAATCTACAATAATTTTTCTTTTAAGATCTAAGATGGGAAGGATGAAGAAATCAGGATTTCGTCAACCAACCCAAGGAGAGAGGTTACGAGATCTAGAAGAGAAGATGGAGGAATTTAAAGTTAATACGGATAACTCGATAGGAGAGTTCAAAATGCAAATGGATCAGACATTGAAATTCATCTTGCTAGACATCTCATCGCAAGGAGGTCTTGAGATGGGGTTTCGGGTAGCGTGGTGGGATCAAAAGGAGGGGGGATCCCTTGGGTTCGTTTATGGGGGATGCTAGGAGAGGGGAACTTTCAACAATATGTCTTGAAAGTTTTTGGCGAGGAAGGGGATTCTCTACAAGGGATAATAATGAGAGATAATTTAATGCTGAAGGGGTTCTGTTCACCTTTAATAGTTTCGACAGACTTTCACCAATATGTCTTAAAAGTTTTGGGTGAGAAAGAAGATTCTCTACAAGGGATAATAATGAGAGAGAATTCAACGCTGAAGGGGTTCCGTTCACCTCTAATAATTTTAACGGACTTGACGTTCAAGATATGGGCATCGAAGATAAATTCGTGGACTTCGACGTAAGAGAGACTCCAACACTAGCTACGAGGGGTGAATTTTCTTTGTAAGAATTGAAACCCGAATATTTTCTCGCGGGGATGAACCGTCGAATCGTCATTAACATAGAAAGAGATCTGGCAAATAATGGAGAAAACTCTATTCATATCCTCACATCGACCCCATTACGAGTTGTAGGGCCAAAGCAGTCGGCACGACAGCCACCATCGTAACAGTTATCGCAGTAGCTGCCGCAACAACCACCGTCACAACAGTTACCGCAGCAGGTGCCACAATAACCACCGTAGCCACAGTCGTAACAGTTACTGAAGCATTTACCGCAACAACCACCGAAATAGCCACCGCAGTAGTTGTCACAACAGATACCGTAGGAGCTTCCGCAACACCCACCACAACAGCCATAGTTGCATACAACGACTGTCAACCGACTGACCGAGGGTCTTGGGAACGACCAACCTTGAGGCGGGGGTTAAGTAAATTGGGGATAACCCCGTTCTTTTCCAGTTCAAGGGAAAGGATCTCCTACGACTAGAGCGACCTGTTCACCAACAACAATTCGGTACTGGTGACTGACGATATCAAGAGAATGGTACAGCTTCTCCAAACCAATAGGGGATTGCTAACTATATCCCTCCTAGACCGAATCGGGTACCTACTCCACCCCACGATGTAAGAAATACGGGTACATGCTTTCAGTAGAGCCAATGGGTACTTGGGAATCCTTTTCCAGATGAGCATACATTTTGGGAAACAACGAATCTAGTAACGGTTGTGGATTTAATGACATGTGTGGTTTTCATGATAGGATAGGAGATAACGAGGTCGTGGGGTTCACCCTGTAAATTTTGGAACTCGTTTTCGGAATGGCGACTATCAAGGAGAACCAGGTCTTAGACACGCTACGTATGCACCTCAATAACAATATGGCCAGCGTGGAAACATTAGTAATCAGGTAACAAATGTCATTATTTTTTCTTTTTAGAATATGAATCAGGATGTTAAAATTAATATCTTTGAGTTTGATGGTAAGACGGATGGAAACGGTTTTATTGACTAGTTAAATTGGGTTGGCATAGTTTTGGCATTCAAGCGTTGTGAAGATCCCCGTGCAGTTATTTTAATGGAAACGAAGCTGGCCGGATACGCTCTCAATTGGTGGGAAGGGGTACAACAATTACGGGTAACATCTGAGAGTGATTATATTACAGATTGGGACACGATGAGACGTGAGTTGATGTCCCGATTTACTCTAGGAAATTATGAGGAAGAAAGTTTTGCTAAATTGCAAAATCTGCGTTAAATTCGTAATTAATCGGTTTATGACTATGCGAGTGACTTTTATCTATTTTCATCCGAGTTGAATTATCGGAACCAAAGAATAACGTATCAGTCACTTTATGCTTGGGTTGGCAAAACAGTTATAGGATAAGCTGATCTTATTCACTGCCCAATGTCTATCAGAGGTTGTGGAAATGGCCAAACAAGCAGAAATAAAGTTAAAACCAACTGTCTATAGTTCTTATTTGGCTCCAACAATAGGTACTACGACAACAACGATAACAACTACAACGGTACCTAGAGTGACGGGGTCGGGTTCGAAAATTTGCTACAACTGCGGGAAGACAAGTCATATGAAGCGTGAATGTCTAAATCCTAGGAAGCATATTGCTTTACTTACACAGAACCTTCATGATCATATATCGATGAAGCTTTACAAGAAATATGGAGTGAAGACTTGGAAGCGGAGATGGTCAATGCGGTGAACTGTCCATACCCTTGAATTTGTGGAGGAATTCTTCTTAGAGGGGGAGAGTTGATAAGAATAATAATCGTGGGGAGTCGTGGCCGTAGTGGGTATCCCCTAGGGAGCCAACCTCTATGTTTATATTTTTAGTTATTTTTGTTTTAGTAGGATAATGCCTAATTTTGAGGATCGTGATTTAGAAGGTGGGGGACTGCTAGTTCTATAAAAGAAGTCCTACGGTAAAAGTAAGGTTAGGTTGAGTTTTGAAGAAGAATCCCTAGTTAAGTAGAGAGGTTTCATTGTTTTTCCAGTTTTTTACTTCAATCAAGTAGTTGTTTTCTTTTTGTTAATCGCTTTCGCATATATCGTTTTCTATCACATCATATCCAACCATTACATTGTACCATCATCATATCTCCATCTAACGAAAATAAATTATTAAACTACAAAGAATACCTTGAAAATTGAATAAGAAAATTTGGAAAAATTGAATGGGACGACGTTCAGAAAAATCGGAATCACAAACCTATATCTGATTCTGATCCGATTATTTTCGAAAATAATCGGAATTCAAATTTTCGGAAATCGGAAAATCAATATAATGGTCCGAAATCGGATCGATTTTAGAAAATTGGAAGTTTGGAAAAAATTGTACCCGTAATCGAACCAAACTGAGTGTTGGTATTGACTACTTAAATTTTTTCTTAAAGCAAGGTAACCTTACAAAAACAGTGATGTAAGGGGATACAGGTAGGGGTCATTTAAACAAGATTCTCTTTAGGTAACTGATACCGATGATGGCACATCAACCGTATAGTAAGATAAGTAGATAAATGAAATTGAAAGGTAAACAAGGGTGAAGTCAGGACTTGAGTCCACTGGGGTCAAAAAATAAAATGAGGGGGTTCGGGGGCATCGCCCCCGAGAAAAAAAATTATGAACCATATTAGGGTATTTTAGTATCGTTTATATTTGAACTTATTCCAAGATAAAAAAAAAGTCCAAGAAAATAGTCTATTGGATATGAACTCGAATTAAAAATTGCCGAAATTGGGAAATTGGTTAAGTCGTTCGAACGAGCTTAATAGTCGTTCGAACGAACTCATGTACTCCCTGGAATTTTGGCCCAAGAGTTAATCTCGTTCGAACGAGCTTGGATGTCGTTCGAACGAGATGCTATGTTTTTAGGGTTTTGAAACCAACTATCGCAAAGTCGTTTGAACGAGATTGGAGTCGTTCGAACGAGCTTCGCGTAGGTTTGCCTTAGATGTTAGAGTTATGCCTCGAGATCCGTACTACTTGTATTTTTTGGTCCTCTAGTATATAAAGAGGACTTAGGTTATTTTGTTAACTATCTTTTGGTGAGTTTAACCTTAGAGAGGCTAGGGTTTGAAAGACTCTATTAAAGCTTGAGAAGCTTGAGAGATTATTGTAACCTGTTTGATATCATAGTGAATTGTTCGTGGGGAGTGGTTTTTTACCCGCAAGGGTTTTCTACTTCCCTCCTCCGGGTAAATTCTTTGTGTTCTTTATTGTCTTTGTTTGATTTACTTCTAGTGTTGGCAATTTCTGCCTTTCGTTCTTCGTAGGGAAGTAAGAGTAGCTACCTCAATTCTCAACAATTGGTATCAGAGCGAGTGTTAGGGCTTGTATGGTGAAGAGCTATGGCCGATCAGGAGAAGTTGAAGATCACAAAGTTCAATGGGTCGAATTTTGGAGTGTGGAAGATGCAGATAGAAGATTACCTTTATCAGAAAGATCTTGATCTACCGCTGGGTGGAGCTGAGATGAAACCAGTAGATTTCGATGAAGCTAAGTGGGCGCGATTGGATCGCAAAGCGCTTGGAACTGCTAGGTTAGCGCTATCATATGAAATTCTACACATGATCTCCAAAGTTACGACGACGAAGGGATTAATGGAGACGTTATCCGCTATGTACTCAGAACCGTCCAGGGCAAATAAGGTTTACCTTTTACGGCGCTTGTTTACTTTGAAGATGAAGGACAATAGTAGTGTAAAAACTCATATCAGTGAATTCAATACCATACATGCTCAACTGGAATCTGTGAAAATTACTTTTACCGAGGAGCTGAGAGCGTGGGCTCTTCTAAGGCAGATGCCAGAAAGCTGGGAAGGATTCATTACAGCTGTGAGCAACTCATCGGGGAAGGAAGACATCAAATTTGACACTATAGTCTCGTTGATTATGAGCGAAGAGAATAGGCGTAAAACATCTGAACCCTCTTCGAGTTCAAACGGCAGTATGTTGAATGTCGAGGAAAGATGGAGGTCTTTCAGAAAAGGGCTGAAATTTGGAAGGGGTCGATCATAGTCAATAGGGAAGTCTAAGCCGCCTGGTGCGTATTGGACTTGTGAAAAGAAGGGTCACTTCAGGCGAGATTACAACTCTTCTTCTTTTAAGAAGATTAATGATGAAGAGAAAAATATAATGAACCTTACTGAGGAGGTTAGTTATGACGAGGCTCTACTACTATCGTGTGACGATGTTAATGAATCTTGGATTGTTGATTCGGGCGCTTCCTTCCATGCTACTGCGAACGTAGGTTTTCTTACCAATTTTGTTAAAGGCGACTTCGGTACGGTCTTTCTTGCAGATAAGAGTGCACGCAATATTACTGGAAAGGGAAACGCTAGGTTGCTGTTACCTTCAGGGGGAACATTGGCTTTACCGAATGTGCGACTCGTACCTAAACTGGGGCATAACCTTATATCGGTTAGCAAATTGGCGGATGATGCCGGATACGAGTGTACCTTTGGCAGAACCTTCTGGAAGGTTACAAAGGGAGCTATGTTGGTAGCTCGAGGCTTGCGGCAAGGAACATTGTATACAACGCAAAACACAATTTCCACTATTTGTGCGACTACTCCGGTGATTGATACAAGTATGTGGCACAAGCGCCTCGGTCACATGAGTGAGAAGGGGATGAAGATAATGGCAATGAAGGGAAAGCTAGAGGGTCTTGTTGAGGTTGATCTCAAGTTTTGTGAAGAGTGTGTTCTTGCGAAGCAGAAGAAGGTCTGTTTCAAATTATCTAGAAGATCAAGGAAATCTGGAAAGCTGGATCTTGTACATACGGATGTTTGGGGGCCAACCAAGGTGTCTTCTCTTGGTGGTTCTCATTACTATGTTACTTTTATCGATGATGCTACTCGTAAACTATGGGTCTACTTCGTGAAGAACAAGTCAGATGTGTTCGATAAATTCAAGAGGTGGAGGGCTCTGGTTGAAAATGAAACCGGTTTGAAACTGAAGTGTCTCAAGTCGGATAACGGGGGCGAATACTGTAGTGATGAGTTTGAAGACTTTTGCGCATCAAACAGGATTAAAAGACAGAAGACTATTCCCAGAACACCGCAACAAAATTGTATTGCAGAACGCATGAACCGAACAAAAAACGAAAGAGCGAGGAGTATGAGACTCAACGCTGGATTGCCAAAGTGTTTTTGGGCGGATACGGTTAATACGGCGGCGTACTTGATTAACAGAGGGCCTTCGACGGCTTTGGACTTTGGACTACCTGAAGAAGCATGGATCGATAAAGAGGTAATCCTTAATCACTTGCGTATTTTCGGTTGTATCTCATATGTACTTGATAATTCAGATACAAGGACCAAGTTAGATACAAAGTCGACGAAGTGCATTTTCATTGGATACGGAGGTGATGAGTTTGGAACAGCATATTCATTACAAAGCCGTCGAAGGCCCTCTGTTAATCAATATCTTGTGGGGTGATGTCTTCAAAGAACTCTAGATGATCCTTTGGAACAGCATATTCATTACAAAACTGCCACAGAGAGCACATTTAGTCCAATTGTAGATCTTGAAGTGTTGCAAACTAAAGAAGAGGTTAGTACAAGCAACTCTGAAGTTCCAGCTCTTGTGCAGGCTTCACAAGAACAAATACTAGAGAAAGAATACAAGATCACAGAGGATGAAGAGAGTCAAGAACTAGCATTAGCCAAGCAAGCTAAACTAGAAGTGATTCTACCCACTGCAGAAATAACTGAGACCATTAATGATGTTGAAAGTCTTACAGAGAGGGTAATATATGTGTAGGCTACATTTTTACAGTTATTGAATACTTACATACATAGATAGACACTTTGTATATTATGCAGGCTCCTGAAGAAGACATCATTAAGAAGGAAGTCGAGAAGCTGAACGAGGACATTATTCATGAAATTATATGTAAACACAAGGACGAGGAATTACAAGTATAAACCAATAATTCTCAACAAAATACTAACAGTCTTTAGCACGGTAGCATATTTCATCACCCATAGCCCGCATTGTCTCCATTAACCTGCAAGTGACAAAGAAAAGCAGTTCAGTCGGTCAAAATAAAGAATAATTATCATTTACAAAGGCCTTTTGAAAAGGTGTAACTTTACATACTTGACTAAAAATCTTACTGTTGAATTCTCAAGCTGCCAAGCACAAACGGATCTTAGAAGTAAATTAAATGACTTTTACGATATATTTCATGTTATTATACAGTTTGATCAGATTTTGTTTATTTCAAGGTATCTCTAAATGTTGCTTTAGATGATATGACTAGCGAGTACACTTTTCAATGAAGTTGGACTATCGAGTACAGGCTGTATAGCCTTGTATTTTTAATCTCAGACCTAATTAAGGCTATTGACTTTTTAAGCCGTCTAAAATATTTGAAACACTTGCCTCTGAAACTGGAAATTGCAACCTAATCCACAAGCTCGGCAATCACGAACAATGTAATCAAACCTACATACAAAACCAGAAAACAAGTATCCAATTTATAGCATAAACTAATACTAAAAAAATATCACAAGCAAGACAAATAATACTAGAAGTGAAGAATGACTTACTTGTCTAAGTCTATTCCATTGCGACCATTTGCAACTATATCATACAAGAATTGTTTCTTTGTTGTACTTTACATTAAAATCATCAAATAGGAAGAAAAAAAAATGATAGAACTCCTAGGACGCCCACGAAGAGTAAAGTAGAAGAAAATTATATGGTTTAGAGATGGCCTACTTTTGACAACGCCATTTCAGAGCTAGAAAGCATCATTTCCTGCCAACAACATAAAGAGGAAAATAAATATCACAGACATCTAAGGCCGGGCCATGACTGCGGTGTTATGCTGAGGTTTTAGAGCTGCAATAAAATATATAAAGAATGTTATTTTAAGGCCTTAATATTTTCAACCAAATTTCTATGTGTCCCCGACCGATATTGATCCACCCGAAACTTGTTCTTAAGTTAGGCAATCCATTGTGACCACCCTTGTACAAACAAAATCCTTGTAACCTATATCTTTGAGCAGACCATTATGGATATAAACGTGTAAATAAACCCCAACATAAATAGTATCTAAACTGATTCAACACAAAAGGTACAAAATCAGAGTCCTTTTACCTTGAGTTTGCAGATGGTCTGCCTGCATTGGATCAGAGATTACAGCTGCAGTTTGATCATCTTTTGCCAATATAGTCCAATGCAACCTACAACACCATAGGAAGCACATAATCATTGTAATTGAGCTCATCTACTATCATCACAGAGTGAACATCATGAGCAAACAATCACAGGAAACAAAAGATCTTTACAAAACTAAGAATGGGGAGGCAACATACCTATTTTAATTAAGCTCATTTAGAGCAACATGATCACCTTCCCAGCGCCTAAGAATAGCTCCACACACCCCTGTAGCACCTAAGGATCCATCTGTATTCAAAGCATAACAGTTTGTTGGAGGCTTGAGCCATTTGCGTGTGGCAGGTTTAGGAACAGTCCACTGAGCATTTAAACTCCAGGCTTCAAATGTGCCTTTGGGTGAAAGCTTTATTGCACAGTCATATTTCTCAACCCAAAACCTCCTTCAACAGAAAAGCAATATGTCTCCCAACTAATCATATGAGCAGTGTATCCAGTATTAGTACCTGACCAGAGAAAGTGCTTACAAATACTATTTAGCAAGCTGATGGTTGACTGGGGGAGAATGAAACTAGAGCTCCATTAAATATGTATCCCATGAAGAACAGATTTCAACAACACTAATCTTCCAGCATAAGATAGATGTCTATCTACACTTCCAGGAATTGACTCTTTGGTACAACTTCTCCACAAGAGGCAGACAGTAACTGGCTTTAAGTCTTGTAAAGACCATAGGCGGACCAAGGTATTTAACAGGGAGACCATAGTCCTTTAGGCCTATTTCTCCCAAAAAATCTAGCGAGCCTGATATTGCAAAGATATACTCGCAATTTCGCTGATTTGGCTTTACATCTTGGCTAATGTAATGTAGACTTTCTAACAAATATAAAATCAAAAAAATATGTACCACCCAATTAAGCTGGAAACACCCTCCTTTCCATAATAATGTCCATTATGAAATGTAATTACTGAAGTATCTAAACAAAATGACTAATATTTTCTTCTCAAATTAAGAAACTCCAAATATGAAACCGAGAAAACATATAGAATTGAACTAACCTGCAAACTGTCAGACTTTTGCAACATTGGAGATGGAATCCCTTGAACGCAAATGATAAAAAGTCGAAATCCAATTCAAAATTGAGATCAAGCATAAAATCCCCAGTCGTGTATGAGATCAATTACCTTCTCTAAGGCAATATTCTCAGATATCACTTTAAAACGTCCTCTTTGCTGGACTACCGACAGTTTTACTTTTTCATCGAAGTCATCACTATTTGATACTGCATAAGTTGTTTGGGTAAGAAAATCATAAATAAATGAGAGAAGATAGGACGGGTAAAACATCAGTGTTACTGTTACCTGAAGATCTAAATGCTTTGGTAGGAGTTCCTAAAGTTGTATCACCCACCACTTGGGGAACTTGAGGCGCCGTACTGTTGCGAGTCACCACTGGCATTTGCAGCTTTTCACTAAGAAAGGAAAATACATATATATATTGAGACTCTTTAGAATAAAATTTGATAGTACATCAACCAGTACAATTTGTCAGCAAAATGACTGTTCTATGTCATATCATAGATCAACAAGCTACAATCATACAGAATCTCGAAGAGCAAGTGAAGTTCAAATCACACCTATCTCCATTCAACGAGCGAAGGTCTGGTACATGCATGGCTGATGAAGTCTTGCCAGAAAAATGGACAGCCTTACCCTCAAAATGTTTTCCGTTCATATCGAATTTAGAATTTTCTCTGCAGCCACTTGATGTTGCACGCACTCCTTCATATCTATATCACTTTTCGCATCAACACTTGAATCATCCTCAGATTCATCACATTTACCTCTGGAAACAAAACAACAGTGATTTCATAAGTGTCATAATTACAAAGACAAGAAAGTATAGGATGTAGCTTTCAAAAATATACTTGATGTTGTTCATAGTTAGATCATCTGATAGATGACCTGGTATATTCCTCATTACATCACCGCTTTCTTGCAAAATGATGTCATTATTATCCCTTGCTAATTACAAAGGTGTTTATAAAGCTAATAAGCAAATGAACTAGGAACTTACATTATCTGTAACATTTGTACTGCAGTGGTTCATGATAGTGGGTGAGCATTGTGATTGCTTTTCTTGGGTATCAAGTGCAAATAAAGAATATGTACTCCCTCGATCACTATATGAGATTGACTCTTCTATATCTTGAATCTGAAAAAACATAAAAAGAAGCTTAGTGGCGTGTAGACATGAACAATCAGAATGAGCTGTAGAATGTGATTTTAAGAGATGATATAATTATACCAGTGACGCCTGTGCCTTTAGGTCTTCAATATTGAAATTCCAGGCACTGAACGGAACACGGAGATATTTCTTTTCTAAATTGGATTACTACCATCTTTCTTTTTCAAACTCCCATTCAAAATGTGAGTTTAAGTAAGAGATGATATAATTATACCAGTGACTTTTCTTTCTTTTCTGTTACAAGATGTTCCTAAGAGAAGAAAAACAAACTTAGAAGATACATTTACATTTACGATCATGAATGAAGTTGAAGGAATACCGTACAAAATCTTACCTCGGAGTCGTTAAAAACAACATTAACGTCATCAAGGTTCACATTTTCCTCCTTTTCAAAGTCAGGTGGTCTGTATCCTTTCTTAAACCATTATGTTTCTAAATTTTTTGAAATTGTAATCCTCTATAAATGAGCTCCACTGATGGTACAACAATTTTGTTTATAGTTTGAGTGCCAGGTTGCTCTATATCCAATATTCCCCAAAGCACATCCATCAACCCATCTATATCCAATATTCCCCAGAGCAAGTTATCTGGCATGAATTTAAAATCAACATAAGATGGATCAGGATATAAAGAGAATATAATTTCAATAATAATATAAGTTATGTGGAAAATAAGATATACCTGGATCGGATATTGGGAACCTCAAAAAACTTATAAGAGAATATAACCTTTTCCCTCCTCCTTTATCCGGGATTGGGATCGGCAATGTAAAGCTTAAGTTTGCCATTGGCGGAGTTAAAAAGATTTTACCTAGTTCATATATTACACAGTGAAACATAAGTTAGTTCTCAAAACAAATAAGCATACAAGTTTATAAGCATAAAATTTGGTCTTTTCCACAAAAAAAAAAAAGGAATCATGAGGAAAATATAATAAAAGACTTGGGCCATGCAACAAAGCCTCTAGTACCCACATCTCCTATTGTCTTAGTGAAACTGTCTTGCCTAAACAATAAAGCATCTTCGTTGATGACATTGAATATCTCTATCTTATAGTACCCATCTCCTAGCTGCTTATTGTGGCAAAATGCATCAGGACTAACATCAGCAACAATACCATAAACGACTATCCCTTCCGGATACCCGTTCAACTTGTATTCTCTATTCAAATCTGATTGTTTTCGCTACATATACAATCATAATAAAAATAAGTACACTATAAATTTTAATTTGTGATACTAATCAGTACATTAAAACTCTTAGTACCTGAGTAGCTTGCGAAGAGTTACTTGGTGCATTATAAGACAAAGAGGGTTGTATTTGTGGTGCACCCTGAGTGCAAGAAAGTTGTCATAAGAGTGAAATATTTTTTTTATATATACTCTTTTTTTTTTTTACAAAAAATAGATATTTATAGTAAGACTTACCGATGTTTTTTTGATGTGGTCATCCAAGTCCGTTAACATATTTAACAGCATAGTCTTTAGTTCATTATTTGTAGCTTTCAAATCCTCATTCTCTTCTACTATGTGAATTGCGTTAGCCACAAATGATGGGGTGATGTCTATACCCATAGCTATCATATGACCCTTCTTGTCTTTGCCAAGAGTCTACATTCATTAAAATTATTAGTAAACATCAATATATTAAGTATTAATTTACGATCTTTAAAAGTTACTAATATACCTTTGCAAGCACGTCATCATGACCTATCTTATTCGAATCTGGATACAGGTTCATATTCTCTTGTAATTTTTCCTACACAACATTGAAAAGTCAACCAAATAAAAATATAAGATAAAATAAAATTTATATCGTATAAGAGACTTATATAGGATTGACAGAGTATCTTACAATAATTTCAGGGCATTGATAGGTCTTGTCTGCCTTGGTATGAGCTTTAATGAACACGTCAGCCCTACCAACATCTTCATCAGGGACATTTTTCTCCATAGCCTATGTATTTATATTAGCAGAAATGAATAGTTATCTAAAGTAAATACATAGTACTCAAAAGAACAAATTATATATATGCGCTTATATATGTTCGTCAAATAAAATATTACCAAATTATGGCGAACAACAACCATACTAGTTCGATCAGTGGTACATGGCGCCTTTACTTTATTACGATTTTCTGTATTCTTCTTACTTTGAGCCTTCATTAATAACATAAATCACATACCAATTAACAAGAAAAACCTGAAATGCATTTACTAAAGATAAATTTGGTTATTATAAAGATACCTAAATTGCATATGAATTGCACATGTCAACAAATTCCACCCAAACTTCCTTTAGAACAAATGGAGGGGGAGTAGCTTTTATTTTTGCTGGATCCTTACCTTTAATGTACTTCTTATTTAGCCTGGACTTGTGTCTCTTCCAAGTATCGTTTATACGCCGCAATATGCTAAAATTAGCAACACGCCTAAGATCAAAGGTCAGCTGAATATACAAGAAGAATGAGTAAGAAAACGTTAATAAATATTAAATATAATAAATATTAAATAAAACAAATTACCTCTAGCTCTGTTTTCACAATATGAATTAATTCATCAGTAACATTGGTAAATTTTTTGTAATTAATAGGGATATGGTTACGAGTAAGAGTTCCAACAGTTGTTGAGTATGAGTTGACCCCTCGAATAGGTTGACCCCATGAATTAACTTCAACTTTCTTCTTCTTCCCATCGGGTAAAGGTTTGGATCCTCGAGATGGACCCCTTCTCCTCGAAGAAGATGAAGTACGAGAAGATATGTTTCCTACACAAACAAAAGAATAATTAAACAATAATATTAACTTATATACAAATTTTGATATAATAAATTTTACCTGCGGTATCCACCACAGCTGAATCAAAATCGAGTGAATGCGTAGTATGATCCTTAAAAGAAACTGATAACCAAAGAGACAAATGTATAAGTATACAAAATAATTAATTGTACTTCATATAAATTAAGGCAATATAAATAAAGCATAAGTTGTAGCAAATACGAACAACGTAATAGAAAGTTATAGAAAAGAGAAACCATACAAGACTACGAAGTAACATTTTATTAATTCCTTAAGCGTCTTCGTTTCTTCGGCCTTTCTTCAACAATAATATCTTCGGGATGGTGAAATATTTGTTCCTCATTAATATAACTTTCCCTATTACTAGGACTAATATCAGAGTCAGATAAAAACACGTTCGTTAGATAAAAGGCATGCATCGTCATCAACATAAACCTTTGATGGAACCTGTAAAACTACGTGCCAATCTGGATCTTTTGGATCCAGGGAATAGAATACTTGTATGGCATGTTCAACAAGAATAAATGGTTCATCAGCCATATGATCGGATCTAATTAAGTTGGACAAATTAACCAACGTTAAGTTTGCTTCTACATCTACTTTAACACCATGGTGTGTAATATTAGCCCAAGCACACTTGAATAAGACAGCCTTGTACCCTTCTCGATATTGAAGTTCGATGATGCCCTCTAGAACCCCGTAATATATAGTAGATTCTTCCTTTGAATTTTTATCACTACAACTAGATCTGAAGGTGGTCATAGCACTAGTACTAACCCCGCTATTTTGATATTGTTTTGTTGCTTCGTAATCTTTGGTCACAAACAAGAACCCGTTGACGCAATACTTTTTGTATCGATTAGCGTAATATGATGGCCCTCTTACAATATCAGCGAAATTTATATCGACATTTTTCGCAGTTTGTACCTCCAAAGAAAATTACACAATGCAAAATAGTTAGGTAATCCAGTTTTTGAAACATTTGTTTGACATGATTATACTTTTATTTGCAGTACATAAATCTTAAAAATTTTAAATGTACCTTCTTTTTTAACCAAGGTATGAACTCTTCTTCACTAGGAATTTTGTACTGTCCTGACCTCTTTCCCATTGCTAACTTACGAAACTTTATGAAATTATCATGTTCTCTAAGTATCAAAATATAAAAACAAATTATATTCCGAATAAAAGGAGAACTATTTATAAATATTCGTGTATGAATATATACCTTTTCCAAGTATCATAACAAGGTGGACTCTTTAACACCCACATGCGAGCTTGTTCGTATACAATACCTTCTATGACAAACTCTTGGCTGGAGCCAACTGGTCCACCCTCATCATTATTTTCATTATAGTCGACAACATTGAGTAGATCGGGAGGAGTGAAAAGAGAACCATCCAAAGACTTCTCCAATTTTGTTAGGATGTTAAATTTCCCAGACCTTTATACTCAGTGCAATATATTAAAGTTTCTTGTAAAAGATATGCATGCGTAATACAACCTTCAGGGCAGGCTTTATTCATGAAATCATCTTTGAATGTCTTCATTCACCTTTTAAAAATATAAACAATTATAACAAATTTTTTATTTATATATAAAAATAGAAGTTTGAATAGTTTAAAAATACCTTTCAAATGCCCACATCATTCGAAATGCAAGAGGTCCATTCACACGGGCCTCATAAGCTAAGTGGATGGGCAAATGCATCATCACAACAAATATAGATGGAGGAAAACTCTTCTCAACTTCACATAATGTTCTTCTCATACCCGCATCGAGTTTCGTAAGCGTGTTAACATCAATTGTTTTTGAACAAAGTGCATTATAGAAGTTTGAAAAGCTTCTGATTATATCACGGATTTCTTTCCTATCTCTAAAGGCATGTTGAAGCAAAATAGAAAGTAAATGTTGCATCAAGACATGGCAATCGTGGGATTTCATGCCCTTCAGCTCCATGTTATCTCTTGAAATAATATTTTTCCAATTACTACTAAAACCGAACGAAACACAAAGATCTTTCAAAGTTTGTAAGAATATTTTTTTCTCATCCTTCCGTAACCAAAACTGACCCGGCAACATAACTTCCTTCCCATTATGAGTTTTTAGCCATAAATTCTTTTTGATTTTCAGTCGCTTTAAATCCCTACGTGCATTAGGGTCGTCCTTCGATTTGTTTGAATTCATCATAAGTGCAAGTAAAATCTCGCAATCATTCTTCTCGATGTGCATGGCATCCAAATTGTTACGAATAAGGATATCCACCTAGTAGTCAAGATCAAAAAATATGGATCGCTTGGAAAAGCATGTCGCAGGATCAAACTCATCAGCTTCACCTAGTGCTATGTCCTTTTTCTTTGCTTTTACTGTAGGTTGTGCTTTCCCCCATTTTACATCTAACTTAGAAGCCATTTTTTCTACATCTTTCCCAAGCAAACGAGAAGGTGGCTCTCTAAGTTCTTCTATTTTATCAAAGGTACTGGCCTTAGTGTCCTTTCTAGCCTCATCAATATTTGGCAACCATCTTCTATGTTTAGGATACACATTTTTTTCCCATAGTGAAGTCACATGGAATCTTTATTCGGACCGCAACATGGGCAGGCAAATTCTCCCTTTGTCTTACAACCGGAGATATTTCAATATGCAAGAAAATCGTGGATTGTCCATAACAATATTGCACGCATGTTAAACATTTTACATGTGAATGCATCATATGTCATAGACCCTTCTTTCCACAATTGTTTTAATTCAGCAACTAATGGCTGTAGGTACACATCGATGTCATTTCCAGGTTGTCGGGGACCGGGTATTAGCAAGCTCAACATTATGAACTGTTGTTTCATGCATAAATTTGGAGGGAGATTGTATGTCACACACATGACAAGCCAGCAACTATGTGGCGACCCAAACATACCAAACGGATAAACACCATCTGTTGCTAGCTCTAATCAAAGATTCCATTTTTTAGTGGAGAAATATTTGTACTTTCTATCTAAGGCCTTCCATGTTATAGAATCTACAGGATGTCACATTTTTCCATCTGGTAATCTTCCAGTTGAATGCTAAGTTAAGTCTTTTGCCACCCGTGGTACACTACAAAAGAGGGGGGAAGACACAAATTGTATGTATTACAATTTTAGTATTAGACCTAATTGATTAATTTTAATAAATAAAACTATAACAAAAAAAATAATCATACCTATACATCCTTTGCAGCGTCGGTGTTATTGGAAAATACCGCAGTACCTTAGAAGAAACTTTTGTGCCTTCTTTATATCTAGAGGTACCATATGTCGGACAATTGGTCTTCAAAGCATTTTCTCTCCAGTATAAAATACAATCATTAGGATAAGCATCGATATTTTCAAAATTAAGACCAACTTGAGATAATATCTTACTAGCACGATAACTATTGGTCGGGGTTTTGTTTTCTGCTGGTAGTACTTCTTGAAATAACTTTAGGAGATCTGTAAAACTGGTTGCAAACCAATTGTGCTTAACTTTCAACTTGCATAATTTTATGATGAAAGTTAACACAGTAAAACCTTCACATCCAGGATATAATGCTATCATGGCCTCTAACACATTTTTCTTAAGCTCTGCAATGGAGTCGTCTTCACTTGGTTCTTGATATTTACTCGATACGTTGGCCGCCCCACCTTCAAAAATTGAATTTACCATATCACCATTGTCTGGAATTACTGGGTTACCTATATTATTACCCGAGTCATCCATGAATATCTCATTTTGGTGTTGCTCGAACAATTCTACATGCTTAATATCCTCATGAATTTCTTTTTCACCGTGCGCATACCAAACCTTATAGGTTTTTGTGAATCCATCTCTGACTATATGTATAATAACATCGTCATAAGAAATTGGAATCATTTTTTTTTGTAGCACTTACATGAACATATAATGGTTCCAGTATCAGTAAGGTGATTCCATACAAAATCTATAAAGGTGTACATGCCTTTTATAAATCCCGCGTCAGGATGTCGAAGGTTTATCCAACTCTTATCCATGGAACGAGCTTTCAAAGTATATATTGCGCAATAAAAACACACAAGAGTTTCCCGTGCCTTTGTTTTCTTCTATAAAAGAAAGGGAAATAGTAAGAAGGTGCATGATAAGAAGGGGAAAAGACAAAGAAACTAGAAACAAGCCAGCATTAGCAATAGTAGTAAAAGAACTAGCTTAAGTGGAGTATCTAATATCTACTGAAAAATCAGAGTCCCAACTAAGCTCACAAAACAAAACCAGCCTATTGTATATAATAGTTTAGACCATATAAGAATATAATTATATCATTGGCTACATATTACATATTGTTTCGATCAAACTAAAATTGTCAAGCCTTGGATGGAAGTCATGAGTCTGACCTACGTCAAGCAAAATCTGAATGCAAATCTTACGTTTTTCAAATCTTAAAAGGGTAAGATGTAGCGCTTCAAGTTTTGAGCTAGACCTACAGTGGAAAAGAGGACTGGTAATGGTCAAAAGATCTCTGTTTTGTAAATAGCTCACAATGCTAAAAAAAAACCCACCCCATGAAGACTATTTTAAAACTGGTGCTTTTTGCTTTCTAGTGCCTAGCTGAGCAAAGAAACGCCACCACGTAGAAAGATGCATTTCACCGGTGTCCTACAGCCTGCTTACGGGGCCCTAGAGTAGTGGTTGTGTCTTGGGAGGCTATCTATCTTGGTTGGTTAGGGGGGCAGAAAGAAGAACCCTTAATGAACCTACTGAAGTTAAAATAACAACTGATAATTTACCAATCCCTCATAACATTACAGATGGTACAATCTTATTACTAGCTAAACAACAACATGTTGGTACAACTAAGATAACATGAGTCTTACACTTGAAATCACCAGGGGGCATCAAGTTCTTTCTGTAGCTTCAGTTCATGGCTTTCAGTGTTGTTTGTATGCTTGGCAACCTCAATATCTAACTTTTCAACGGCGTCTTTTAAATCAACAAGTTTTGCTTCAAGAGTTTTTATCTCCCCACTCATACGAGCTTGTTGAGCTAAAAATTCTTTGCGTTCCTTTGAATCATGTTCTGATCCGCAGATGAGCTTTTTAAGTTGCTTCAGTTTAGCTGGTGGTGCTAAGATTGCAAGCTTTAATACGATCGGCTATCATAACAGTCTCTGAAATAATCCCATCAACCAACTCATGGTTGCCCTGGGGTAAATTTTTGTGAAGGAGATCCTTCAGACTGCAGCATAAGTTAGAGTACTTAAGCCAGACGTATTCTGAGAGCTTTGAGTTCTATTTCAATCCATCTACCGCAATTAATATACACTCTGTGTCTGGATTTCCCCGTAAAATGGTACCTCTTGAAACTTCCAAGCCAACATCTTTCCTGCTGATTTTGGGTTTTTCTTCCTCTGGTCCAAATTGGTTGACAAAGGAGTCTTACGACATTTCTGTTTAGTTTATTCAGGAGTACTTAGTCTCTTCGTGCGCTTACATGGAGTGTTTTGCTTAGCCTTAACATTCAAAGAGCATAAGCCAGAACCCTCATTATCTCTAGAAGAACCATATGTCCTTATTATGTACACCTTGAATTTAACATCCTCGACTAACTGAAAGACTAAAGCATTCCCTTTAGTTAGTTTGTGAGCAACGACGAATATTCTCCATCCAGCACTAACTGCCAACGCCTTAACTATATATTTCACTGTGTATTCTTCATCTTTCACATCAACCAGAGTAATCATGATATCATTCTTTGGTAAGTGTGAAGCGCATAATTTTGGGGGAAGAGCCAACCAGAATCTGCCACTAACGTTTGATGGGAACATAGCTTTCACAAAGTGGAAAAAAAGGAAAAGATGCCTCAGTTGACTGATATATATTATGATGCTTTAGATGCACCCAAAAGTGGAAAAAAGGTTATCATTCCAAAGGATTTGATGGCCGAAAAATTTCCACATTTCATGAAAAAGTGGAATAGTTATAACTCCAAATCTGTTTTAGGACAAATTCACGATAAGGTGGAGTCTTTCCAGTCATTGGAGCTGCAGTCAAAAGAAGTATGGAAACTTCTGTGTTTCAGTGGAGAAGTTGAAGAATCCTGCTTGTTGTTATGGAAGGGTCATTATGACCAGTACAGAACTAAAATGAAACACGCCCTGAAACTTGATCAGGAAATAAAAAATGAGTCTGCGAACGGAGTTATACTGAAATATAAACAGATATTATATGGTGATGCGGAGTTTGAGGAGAGTCCTCAAAGTCGAGAATAAATCTTCAATGAGGCTCTTTCTATCTATCAAGTCAACTATGATTATGCAAACGAGGTCAACGATGTTGGTAAATACGGATTCGCTTGGAAAATTGTTGGCCGAGCCCTCTGCACACTTTATGCCAATGCAAGACGAAGATGCTATTGTCTACTCAAAATCTATTCTACATGAAATATTAAATTAGTGTGTGGATAAGCTTGCATTATTGCTTGTATTAACTATTCAGGTAATGAAATGAAGTTGCCTTACTATTTATTCCTGATGGTTATCTTGTTATGAAACTTTTCCTTTCTTGTGTTGCATATAATTTTGTACTATCAGAAGCATCCTCTATACTCTTTCGTATTCTATTTTTTTTTAAAAGGGTCTCCTAAAGGAATGATCTTGGCACTAATGAGAAATATTACTATTCTCTTGTAGTTTTTATGCGAACGACATACCCATTAGGATATATGAAACAGGGAAAACAAAGGTTCCATTTCCAAGTGAACAGCCAATAAATGTATACGCGACATTGTGGGATGGAAGTGATTAGGCCACGACAGGTAGGCGCATCAAGTTAGACTGGAAGCTAGCACCTTTCACTGCATTATTTCCCGACTTTAATATTGATGGATGTGTGTGGTCTGGGAGAGGCTTAACTACCCATTGTTCAACCTCTTACAAACCTAAATGGATCGACCAAAAACTTACCCTTAGGGAGGTATAAAAGTTGGCATGGGTACGAAAGAATTACATGTACTACGACTATTGCACCGATCCCAATAACCATAGTCCTCTTAAACGTTTTGGCTAATTTTGATCTCTGGGTAATTACTTTATGTTGTAGTATAATAAAAGTACAGTGATTTGATCTCTTTTATCCTAATTCAAGTATGTCAACTACTTGCAAGCACAAGTTGGAATCCTTCAAACTATGGCCCAATTATGGTACATTATATATATCCCCCATTTTACATATTATTACGCTGACTAATATTATCCTCCAAAATCATTTATACGTGATAATCACGCCATGAAGCTAATAGGATTGGTTGATAATGATGTGTATATGCAGGAAAGCAAGGATACAATTAAAACACAACTCTTTTCCCCTGATAAAAGCAATGATACAGGAAAGCAATGATACAAGTAAGCAAGGTTACCATTAATACCTGTTGAAAGTTACTTAAAAAACGCAACTCCCTTCCCCTTAAACCTCCCAGCAAGCACAATTAAAACAGTCCCAGGTGTAATGCTTTCCCTAATTTCACACAAAAACAACCGCAAACATCAAAATCAAATCAAACAAAAACAACCCAACATCAAAAACAACTAAATCTTTCAAAATCGAACCTGAGCTTGGTGGATTAGGTAGCTGCCCCCACAGAGAGAGATGTCATGGCTCTAATCAGAAATTGAATCTTACCTCCGTGAGATTGGAGGTTCAGAGAGAGAGATATGATCGAAGATTTTTGAGAGAAATTAGGGCAAGTAATTTGGGAGAAATTCAGAGAGAGGGATATGATTGAAGATATGGCTCAAACCTTACAACTAAAGTGGAAAGAGAGTTTAGAGGGAAATCAAATTTTGGATCCCGCATTTTTGAAGTTATTGGCCACGGTTTGGCCATGAACAAGAATTAAAGCCACCAAAAAGAAATAGCCATATGTCTTTAGCCATAAATTTTGGGGTTTGGCCACGGTAAGGTTTGTGACATTTAGCTACTGTTGGTGTTGTGGTTAAAACCAATATAGGCCATGGCTGTTGGTACATTTTCTAGTAGTGTATTAAATAAAATAAAATAAAAAATGTATTATCCACATAAAACCAATTTAAAAATATTAAACGTATGGGCCATTTGATAAATTATGATGATAACAACATCGCCACTGATTTTATGAATAGAAGTGCCATTTGAACAATAGCGATCCTGAAAGAGTTTTTACAACATTTGGATCACTATATTAGAGATACGTATCTCACAAAATAAACCCATTAACATCACAAAATCTAATGGCGTAAAGCCAATTTCCCCACAATGAAAGTGAAATGTATGCGTGGAAGGCTGCCACCGTTCCAAGAAAACATGAATCAAGCGGTTATAAGAGTTTTTCGCCTTAATCGATAAAAAATCTTTGAAACTCATGTTGTCAATAACCTTTTTCAACGTTGGATACTTCGAAATCCATTGGTACCACTTCAATACCTTATATAATAATCTCCTACATTGTATTTTATCCCGGCTTTGAAAAAAATGAAAAAAAAGCAAAACAAAACAGACACACACACACATACACATACACACACACACACATATATTAAAACTTTAAATTTTCATTCTGGCATTTTTGTCGAATATTTGGCAAACAACTTAATTGTAATGACCTAATTTCGGGATTCAGACTTAGCCTTTACACCAAATGTGTCTAGAATGCTCAAGAACGATAAACAATAATCAACAAGATAATTTAGCATGGAAAACTTTTAAATAGGTTAAATACCACGACCTCTATTAAGGATTTTATGAATGAGAAGATGATCTTATTGAGGTTGCTAACTTATTACAATGAACGCTCTGAGTATGTAAAATTTCGGAGTAAGGATTCTTCTGTATATAATTGCCTGTCATTAATCTATAGTTCCCTAGTTCTATTTATAGGTATTATAATATGGCCGTTTGATGATCATTAAGATTCTTAATGATGGATGTTACAAAGTATATGTAAGATACTCTTTGACCAGATTGTGTATCGTCCTGATCTCTGTTGCTGTACAACGGCTCTATTGATGACTTTATTCTTGCATAAATTGAACTATTGATGTGGAGGTCGAAAGCGATGACTCAAACTGAGGAATATTAAATATGCCTTTAGTAGTATTTCCCATATACTGATGAGGTCGGGGATGAAGCTTGAGTCCGAGATACGAAATAAGCTATTACAAGACGGCTATCAACCAAGAGCACGAAGAATATTATGGACGAGTGGTGTTGGTTGAGAAACTCGTACTGTATGTGTTTCCTGATGTTGTTGTCTTATTTATGACTGTGCCACGTGCTATGTTGGTAAGGTCAAAAGTTTGTATATAGTTCGAAGATGAAGTATGAGTTCGAGATGCGGAATTAGCCACTACAACCATCCCCTCTCAGCCAATACTATGAGAAATATTGTGGGCGAGTGATGTTGGTTGAGAAGTGTCACTAATGTTGTAGTTAATATCTGGGAATCATTGCCAATGTAAATTCATGAATATCTGCTGGCATCTTTTGGGTTTCCTATAACCAATGGTTCCATTCAATATTGCTGGCATGGGAAATCCTTCTAACGTTGGGAATTTGAATAGTCTATTTAAATGCTCAACATAGTTTAAAAGGCATCCTGAGGTGAGTATGATGAACAAAGTCTTCTTCTTGGACCTTCTCCCGCATTCTTATTTTGTAAATTGTTCTACTTTTTAAGTAGTTAGGAACATGTTGAAGACACGAAATCAGGCTCAAGAGTCAAGGATTCGTAGGAAGATGGAATAATTGCGCATAAGGAATTTTGGGTACCAACCATTGCACCTTTTAATGCCAATTCCTGTGTCTCCCACGTACCATCATATGTCATATGAAGAAGTGATGGAGGCGGGGGATGATCATTATCAGATGGTACGATTCCACTATCTGCTGACGTTTGAGGCAGAATGCCCAAATGGGCTGCGATTACTAGCGGAAGAGACTATTATAATTGAAGATGAAGCGGCAGGCGTTCGTCCGAGGCTATTACAATTAAAGAAATGAGGCTTTTTGTTTGTCTCAAGCATGTGAGGGGGTGGGGGTTATGGTAGAAAAGGTGGGAGGATGCAGAAGATCATTTTCTTTTATGGACCATAGATTTTGGCCATAAAGAAGATCTTTCATCTGTGATTTATAGCTCTAACTATTTCCCAGATCTTGCAGCATGGGATCAGGGTTTGGAAGTTGCTTCAGTTTTTCATCATCTTCTCTGTGGATTCTTGAAAAAGCTATTCGAACTGTAACTTTGTGATGTAATATATTGTAATTATTGGAAATATTTTGTTATCTGTAAAGTATTCTGAAAAGAAAATTTCAAACTTAGTGAAATAACTTCATTCTGGGGTCACGATTCTTTGTCACGAACTTGTTTGTGTAGTTTGTTGTTTATAAAATAGGAGCTTGTAGATAGGAGTTAGGTATCATGGGGTATGATAGGGAAAATCGAGCTCTAAGGAGTTCTGTATATATGAGAGTAAATGGTAGTTATAGCTGAGGTTAAAAATTGAGAGGAGTTCAAAAACGTGGTGATAGGAAGTAGATAATTTATGTTGGATGACTCATCGGGAAGTAACTATATATTATTTTTTGCGATCTGTGTACTCGAACTGGATCACATAGTATTTCGAATTATGAGAAAGGGTTGGCATTGATCTGTAGGTGTTACTGCTGGATATGCGTGATCTGTATGTTGCCATTTTTATATTTGCTCGTATAAAATCTATGGAGACATTTCATACTATGGAAATAATGATCTGTCACAATATTTTACATTTGATGTTGATATTCTGTTGTCCCGAAAATGTTCTCAAAATATTTCTCTCAGCAAAATCTGTGAGGTGATCTGGATTTACAGAGATCTTTCTCTTGGCTATAAGTAGTGATTCGTTGATGTTATGATTTACATCTTCTGCAGGGATAACTTTGCTCTGAATATAGTGTGATTAAGTATGGTGAGGACTCGTTCTCAGCGTACTTATCAGGTAGCAGATGGTCATTTCCATATCAAGGTTGTTGAACTTTGTGAGCGATATTTTCGTCGATTGCCTTATGATGCTGTACTTCCGGCATGGCCCTTGAATCTGGCCAGATTAGATGACGAAGGTAAGCATGTAGAGTATAATTACTTTTTTTGGTACGATGTGCTTCGAAGGTCGTTGCTGAGCGCCACGGTACGGGAACTAACTGTTCGACAGCTCGCGTGTGACAAGATTGTAGAAGAGGATACAAGAGAAACAAGAGGTGAGATAATTCTGTGTGGGTGGGCAACCAATCGGGGTTGCTTTAGATGTAATTGGTGAGTTCGTTAAGCTTAAAGTACGAAAGCTCGTACGAAGTATTCTATTTTTAGTATTTTGTGTTGGAAACCAAATAAATGTAAGGTGAGGGATTTTACGAGAATAAAGTAATGTGATGTCTCAATCTGATTGAATAAGAATAAAGTATTATGTTTTACTGTTTGTGTACGGATATTGTGGGAGACAATTGTAAGATTTTGATAACTGTAGAGATATCTTCAAATTTTGAATAGTGAGTTATTTAAGGAATGTCGTATGATCTTGGTAGAGTATAAAAATAAGGTGATTGGTCATGTTGTATTATGTTGAGGAAGAGGTACATAATTTTTAATGGCTGACAATAGAGAAAGACGCGATGATGGCAGGCGTTATCACAGAAGTCATGATGATGCTTTTAAATAAAAAAACGTGTCTGTAGAGACAGTAGGGATGGCTGACGCGTGTCAGAAGAAGTTGTCATTTTAGAAACCGATGGAGAGTATAAAAACTCATATCTCTCTCTTCCTCATAAATTATCTATAGTTTCTGAGTGAGAAAGAAATGGTGCAAATCTTATTTCCAAGGAGAGGAAACGTTTGAGCTCTGAGTGTGTTTTGAGAAGGAAATCTTTATCAGGCAAAAGAAAACTGTTGGAGAAGCGACGGGAGCGTTCATTCTCAAAAAGACATCCAGGCAAAGCAGAGGATTGATGTTCTTAAAGTACAGGTTGGTAATATAAAGCTCTATCGATTTGATTTGTTTAGTAATCTGTATGAGTTGTATGTGTATCATTGTAGATGTAAGAAATTCTGAGAACTTTGGGTTTTGGGATGTTTGAATAAAAATGAAGGATATAAGTTTAGGTATATGAATAGACAGTTAGAGAGAGAAAAATATGTGTTTAGAGAAGAAGGGGGAAATTTGAAATGATTGATTTTTACTTTTTGTTTTGGGAATTTATAAAATAAACGTATTGGCTGGGTAGAAAGTAGGTTTGTTTTTACTGTATGTAGAGTAGAGATAATGATAAAATATGTTTATGTATCTGTAGGTCCAGTATGCTTTCTTAACCTAGTATTCCCACCCACTAGTAAATTTGTAGTATCGTCCAGTTCTGAGGAAACATCGTCTTCAGGGATGGGGGACAAGTATAGTGTTATGGAGGAAATTGTGAATACTGTAGAGAAAAGCGTAGAGTTTGGGGGGCCCAATAAAACTGAGGAGGTGATAGAGAAGGTGGATGGAAAAGATAAAGATAAAGTTTTTGTCATATACCTAGAGGGGGTAGATGTAGGGATAGAATATTTAAAACAAAAAAAGAAATTGCAGGGAGAATGGGAAAGTTATGTGGAGGACCAAGGTCTCTGGTTCAGAGCCTATATCCACAGGAAATGGGAAGAAACAGTATACTACTAAGTCCCATGCTTAAAGAAGTGGAAGAAGGATAGAGGAATTAGTGATGAGGTTAACCTCTCATATTATGATAGCCTCGGGCTATCAGGCCCGATTGATGGATTTTTATATTTCTTGAATCAGGTCTTATATGGGCTTAAAATTCCTCTGTCCTACTTTCTCAAAGGGGTTATGAATGTGTTACAGTGTTGCCCTGCTCAGTTAAATGGTAATTTTTATGAGATGATGAGGGTATGTAAGGCACTGAATTAAAAATAGAGGAAGGAAGGAACTGTGAAGCAGTTCAAAGCTGAAGATGTGATGAAGTTTTATAAATGGAAATATATCGAAAGTCGAAGTAATGGTTACATGTATAATGATTCATCTAGGCCGAAATTATTTGACTTTGAATTTGCGGGTAGACCATAGAACGACCACCTTGTGTGGGTAGAGGGTAAATATATGCAGGTTCCAGATGAACCAGCGCTCGAACTGAATCATAGATATAATAATCCGAGTAAGTAATGTTGACCAATCTTTAAATAATGGATATATTGTCTTCGATCTGTTACTTTATGCTGTGTTCTTTGTTTTGGCAAACCTAAACCGTCGGCTACTCCTGATAAGACTAGCCTGCTCAATTGTGTTGCTCGAGGTCAGGGCGAGCTAAAGCAGGTACTCAGTGAGTTGGGTATCCTTAGAGATAAAATGGTAGATTCTGTAGTACCCAAAGTTTAGCGAGCTCAGGAGAAATGAGCTATGGCTGAGGGAAAAGTTGTCTTAAGTATTGCTGATGTTCTTAGTCTGCCACCTTCTGCACCCCAGACCACTAAATAGAATACTCAAAGGCTGCGAATGCCAGCGCAACAAAGTACCCTTGCTGCTGAGACTGCGGTAACAGAATAAGAGATCGCAAAGGCTATTCCGGTCGAGGTGGAGGAGAGACTTGAAGTGAGTTTGGCAGCCCCTGTGGATGTTGAAAAGAGCTCATTGAAGAGAAAATGGCTTGAGGAGGAGGGTAGTTTTTGAACTAATCTGCATTTTGCGGCCAAGATGAAAGAGCTGAAGCTGAAATACTGTCGGATGGCTGTGACGAATCCGCAGCAGCTCGAAGATGAGTATCTCGAACATACTTTCACGGTATGTGTTAAAAATTGCTAAATGCCTTTGTCTTTGTAAAAGAGAAATTGTTGAACTGATTCGGTTTTTATGTGTTGTTTGCACCGGGAACTCTCAACGCTGATGAATGGGGCGAGACAATGCCTGGAAAAAGGAGCCAGGAGTTCGAGGTTCTTACTAAGCGGTTTGAATTTCAATCATCTCGAATGAAGGAGCTCGAGGCTGAGCTCAAACTGGAGAAGGAGAAGAAAGCTGAAAAAGCTACAACGGCTGCAGAGCTCGCAAAAAAACATAAGAATCTGGTGGGGCATGATGATTTGATGATGAAATCAGTCGCTGCCCTGTTAGTTGAAAGATACCACTTTATCCAATCTTACTATGATTTTTGATTGAGCTCAGAGGATGTCGAACTAGGCCGGTATAAGGAAATAGTCTTCTCTTTAGAGGCTGCGGACGAAGGGATGTCTGATGTTGTTATGTAGCCGGAGAATATGTTGAACCTCTCACCAGGAAATGGTGAGCCAGTCCGATCTGTTAAGAAAATATTGGACCCTCTATCAGAATGTACTGAACCAGCTCTTCTTCCTGGGAAGATATTTGATCCATCTTCGAAACCTGCTGACCCAGTCCAACCTATGGGGATGACGTTAGAGGCTCCATCTGAGGTAGATAATAACAAGAATCCCTACACATTTTGTGGTATTCTATTTTTGACTTGATGCAGTTCGTGTGATATTGTTGGGATTGTACTTTGTATTAACATACTTAGTTTAAGTTAGAGTGATGATTTTGAAATATGCTTGTTTTGAATGTCTATATGATAACAAGGTTTTTGTACTATGTGTAGGAGATAGAGCGATTGAGAAAAACTAACTCCGAACTGGAGAGATTGTTGAGTAGAGTGAGGGATTTAAGTTGAATTCAGAGAAATTTTTTGAAGAGTTATATGATCTTTAGTGTAGATATGCTAAGATAAAAATATAAAAGGATGAGGTGCCAAGAAAGGAAGATGAAAGGGGGGGTATTAGTTCGAAAACCAAAAGAGTTGACCTGTTTTAATGACTCGAGTGATAAGGCTAGGTGTCAAAGTATGTTAATAGCTCTGACATTGTATTTTAAGGTCCAAGTAGATAGTGAACGAGGGTTAAAAGAAGCTTATGTAGAGCTTTTGAAGGAGAGAGGCGTAGTTCTGGACCCAGCATGAGTTATTTTTTAAGCTCAAGAAGCACGTAATCGTTATAGTTTAGAGGCGAGAAAATGTTCTGCCCGAGCTGGTGTATTTGTTGTATGGGGTGATGCAGAACCTTTATATGATGAGTTTGGATTTATGTAGGATTGAAGGGCCATAAGAATTATATTTTTCAGGATAAGAAAATAGCAAATAGAGGTTCAAAAGCGATTAAAGGGTAAATTAAAGGGGTTACAGGATGAGTTATTGCAACATGTGGAGCATAAAATGTCTTTAGCAACACGATTATCGAAAAAAGTGACTGTTCGAATGAAGGTAGAAGCTAATTTGAGGGCTTTAGGTGTATTATAGAAAGAAACGTGTCAGTGGCTGCACAAAGCGCAAACGACATTGAAGGAGCATCTATATCCGTCGCGAGCAAAAGTCGCTGCTCGAACAGAACATGAACATCATATAGTAAATGTTATTAATTTTTTTGGGGGAGAATTGTCTAGGGTAGATAACAAATTTAGGAAGTTCGTGACGGGATGTAGATAGGATTTCAATGTAGAGAACCCCAAGGCTGAGAATATGTATTTTACCAATGGTGATAGATAAATTATTGGTAACAGACTCATTCCGAGGCTGAGGGAACTGTCATCAGAAGAGGGTGAGGAGGAGGTCAAAATCCTGATACCCCAATCACAGCGTTAACAATGTTAGCAGGAGGTAAAGACCTTTACCACTCCAGTAGATGTGCAAATAACGAATATAAAGAGTTCGATAGGGCAGTCTTCTCATTTCTTGAAGAAACAAAAATAAGGTATTTTTATTTTTCTTGTACTGGCCCTGCATTTGTGTTAGATCGTTGTATACTATTATTGATGATAAATGAAATCTATTATTTATGATGATGAACATAATGATGTATCGATATTACTCAGATACCATGTTCTTGATTTAAACTTGTTAACTGTGACATGTAATCTGTTGGTATAATTGAACTATTATAAATGTAAACTGTTATGACAGGTGGAACTGATAGCTATTCAAAGTCAGTGTGATGCGTTACACGTCCAAAATAGACAATTGAACGCTAAGCTAAGTTCGTGTAAGGAGGTACTAAAAAATGTTATTGGAATGGAATAAAGCATGGAGGTGGAGATAACACGATAACAAAATGCAAGAGCTCGATTGTCTGAGGAACTATAGAAGAAAGAGGCAAATCTGGCCAACGGACTGAGAGAGATAGAGGAGTTAAGATAAATTATAAAAAAGAAAGAAGTTGGACTTACAGGTGGCTCGAGGCAAGCGAGCCAGCAGGAGGTGGAGTTGACATCTGTTAGTGTTCGAATTACAGAACTGTTGGCAGAATTTGAGGAAGAAGGTAGGAATGTGAAAGACTTACAATTTCAAGTAAATGTACTTGAAGCAGAGATAGCTGATACGCGGGTTCGCGCTTTTAAGTATGAAGTGTTGTGGCTAGTTGTTAATGTTCGGATAAAGAAGATGGAAGAGGCACGAAATAAATAGATCAAAAACATGAATGCGGCTTGGAATAAAGTAGTGACTTTAGAGCATACCATACATGCATTGAAGTTAAATACCTTAGGGCACCTGGAAGAGAATAACAAATTGCATAACGCAAATACGAAGTTAGATGTTGACCTATTGCAGCTGGAGATACGTCTTGATGAGAGGAGGGAAGATTGGGAGAATCGTGAAGCAGAAATTGATAGGTCAATATCTTTGATTTATCAAATGGATGAGTTCATGACAGTGTTGGAGTCTCAGAATTCTGATGTGCTGGGTGAGAAACGATGAGTAGAGAAGCATTACGATCATTTGAAAAATTCGTTGAAGGAAGCTCAAAGTAAACTTAGTGAGCTTATTTTGTCTAAACAGGTAAAGATTGAGGTAGGTAACATGTATGAGAGAGATATGACAGCAATGATTTCATTCTTTGCATCAAAGTTCAAGAGATTGGAAGTAGAAAACAAACTGGTGTATGATGGTTTAGTTGGTAAAAGTGCGTAGTGTAACATGGTGGTAATACGGTCTGAGTATCTAGGTCCCATGGTAGCCAAAATTGGAGTTCTAAAACAGAGTATGGTTAGAGGTAGAAAGAAAATCGTTATGGGGAAAATGTCAGAGTTTATGCGTCAACGGCTGTACAATGATTATGCACGTGACGGTGCGGGACATTCTAATATAGGTGATGATTCGAGTGATAGCTCTAGTGAAGAGTAACGATTGTGAGGATGCGCTATGTATACTAACACATATAGTATATGAAAATAGGATGTCTAGAATAGTAATTTAAACTAAACTTTCGATAAATCAACGATACTGTATGAGTCGAACATCTGTTGTATAGGATGGTCCCAAAGGTTATCGTATAGTAGATGATTGCTGAGGCAACGAACGTAGAGGAGCATAGATGACATATCAGTTTAGTTGAAGCCATAAATGATTCGTAATGTAATAGGTGATTGGTTTGGCCAAAGCAACAAACGATCTGTAATGTAAATAAATAATCAGTTTCGCCAGAGAAACAAACGATCTATAATATAAAAGATGATCAATTTGGCCAAAACAACAAACGATCTGTAATGTAATTGATGATCGGTTTGGCCAAAACAACAAACGATCTGTAATGTAATAGATGATCAATTTGGTCAAAGCTATAAATGATCTATAATGTAATAGATGATCGATTTGGCCAAAGCAACAAACAATCAGTAATGTAATAGATAATCAATTTTGCCAAAGCAACAAACGATCTGTAATATAATAGTTGATCAGTTTGGCCAAAGCGACAGACGATCTATAATGTAATAGATGATCAATTTGGCCAAAGCAACGAACGATCCGTAATATAATAGATGATCAGTTTGGCCAAAACAACAAATGATTTGTAACCTGTATATAGAAGTACTTGTTGGATATATTATAAAAGTACTATAGTGTAGGGAAATCGAACACAAGTACTTCATTGATGTAAGATTGATGTACGATGAATGTGTTAGATTGAGTATTGTACGAAATAGTAGAAAGTACTCTAATGTATGGGGATCGAACATAAATCTTTCATTGATGTAAGACCGTCATATAAGATGATAGATTGATTTGTAGAAAAGTACACTGCGATAGATTTTTATCGACGATACAATTTCAATCTCCTCCTGTTCCAAGGATTAGGGATTCGATCTTCGTGTTCAGTGGCAAGATCATAAGAACAAAGGTCATTTTTTCCAACAATAATAAAAAGACCTTCCCAATTTTCAGATAGTTTCCCAGCATTTACTTCTTTTTTGTGTTTAGGAATTTCTCTTAGTACGAGATCTTTGATTTTGAACTCCCTGTGACGAACGCGCTTGTTGTAAGATCGGGCTAGAGTTTGGTGGTATCTTCCCAAATTCATGATTACTCTGTCCCTAGTCACCTCGATCTAATTCATGTTACATGCCAACTGGAATTCATTTTCTTCATCTGTCATGGAATGGTTGCGTATTGGGTGATGATACAAAGTGGGGATGATTGCTTCTGTACCATAACCCAGGAGAAACGGCGTATATCCCGTTGATACTTGAGGTATTGTGTGATACGCCCATAACACGTGTGGTAATTCTTGGACCCAATTTTCCTTTTTCTCTGTCAAACATTTTTTTATTCTATCTACGATAGTACGATTAGTAATTTTGGCCTGACCATTTCCTTGTGGGTAATATGGATTGGAAGGAGAGTATATGATATTGTGTTGGTTGAGGAATTTAACGACTCTGAAGCCAATGAACTGAGGTCTATTGTTAATTCTGATAAAATGGAGGCACCCAAAATGGATGATGATGGTTTCCCATATAAATTTGATAACTTCGTCTTCTCGTGTGCAACACAGTGGGACTGCTTCCACCCATTTAGTAAAGTAATCCGTTACTACTAAGAGATTCTTCCTTTGACCTGGCACGGTGGGAAATTCTCTTGCGGGATCGAGTGCCCATCTTTTAAATAGCCAGACAATGTTGCTATAATAGAGTCCCAAGGCTAGAGCTTGAATTTGGGAGCCATGTCGTTGACAGGCGTCGCACTTGCTTGTGAGCTCAATGACTTGAGCTTTCAATTTAGGCCAAAAATACCCTTGAGTAAGAGCTCAATTGGCTAGAGATCATCCTGCTGTATGGGAACCACAAGTACCATCATGGAACTCATATAAGAATTTTTGAGCTTCTTTGTTGGACAAGCATTCAAGATATGGCCCTGTGACCAAAATTTTATAGAGGAGACCGCTTTCCATGATGTACTACTTAACATTATCAAGCACGTGTCTCCTTTCAGCGGGATCTATTGGTAGTTTTCCGTCAAACATGTTTTTAGTCCCAATATACCTGAGGAATTGTCGTCTCCAATCGTACCCGTCTTCTTTAACGCCCCCAGTATTGACAGAGTTCAAGCTTATGATGTTAATGCTGGGGGTGAATAATACTTTGATCTTTGGATAACGAGCTTCCGTACTAAGGATTCTTGTAAGATATGCAAGAGAGTCCGAATGTCTATTCTCTCTACGCGGTAAATGTTTGATAGTAATTCTTTTGAATCTGCTTATTCTGTTGGCTACTGCTGCTGTGTATTCAATCATCTTTGCATTTTTTAAGAATTTTTCTGTGTAATGGATCACGATGAGTAAAGAGTCTGTGTACACAGACAGCTCGTAGACTACAATCTCAATAGCCATATCTAGACTGTGAATCATTACTTCCTACTCGGCCGCATTGCTGGTAGCTTCGAAATTGAGCCTTACGGCTTTCTCGATCCTATCATTGGAAGGTGTGATAAGCACGATTCTAATTTAGGATCCTACAGGTCTGAAAGATCCATCAGTTAAAAGACGCCACCCTTTTCGAGTTATCCAGTCTGACTTCTCTTCAAAAATTTTATCGAATTATTCCTCATTGGTATCCATGCTATCTTCTTCCCAGTTAGGATCTTCAACTGGGAAGTCCGCAAGGAAGTCTACTATTGCTTGACCTTTTTTAGAATATCGTGATTCAAAATGGATGTCATGTTCGCCAAGAGTGACCAACCATTGTTGCACTCGTCTGGATTTTTCCTGTTTGGATAAGATCTATCACAGAGGGTAATTTGTCACTGCTCGAACTGAGTGTGATTGAAAATACTATCTCAACTTTTGTAATGTGTACACGAGAGCTAAGAATAATTTCTCGATCTTGGCATACCGGGACTCTGCTGGAGTGAGAGTTTTACTGATGAAGTAGACAGGTTTTTTTGTCTTCTCATCAAGTCGAATGAGAACAGAACTTAATGATTCGTCGGTAACTGTAAGATATATTATGAGTTCTTCCCCCTCGTTTGGTGTACTCATCACTGGTGGTGATCCCAAGTAAATTTTGAGCTCCTAAAATACTGCTTTACACTCGGTTATTCACTCGATCTCAGGATCCTTTTTAGACTTCTGTTTTGTTGTCCCTTCACGTAATAGGTTAAATAACCATCAACATCGATTTGAAGACTTCAAAACAAAATTATTTATTGCGGCAATCTTGCCTCCTAACTTCTGTACGTCTTTCTTTATTTTTGGAGAAGACATAGACAATAGTGCGCGAATATGATCTGGATCAGGTCTATACCTTTCTTACTGATTAAATGTCCCAAGAATTTTCCTGACTGGATCCCGAACTGGCATTTTTTAGGGTTGAGCCTCATCTTGCAGAAATAGAAAATTTTGAAAGTAGTGTGCAAGTCTGTAATATGGTTCTCCTTTTTAAGATTTTTACACAACATATCATCAATGTAGACTTCCATCATTTTTTTGAGGTGGTCTTTGAACATCTGTATCATCAAACGTTGATAAGTGGTTCCAACATTCTTGAGACCGAAAGACATGACCTTATAACAGTATGAGCCATATTCTGTAATAAAAGTTGTCTTCTCTTGGTCATAGGTAGCATAAGTATCTGATTGTATCTTGATGCGGCATCCATCATGAACAGAAGTTCGTATCCCACAGTAGAATCGAGCAGATGGTTTATGATAGGAAGTAGAAAAGTATCCTTTGGAGTATGCTTGTTGAGGTCTGTAAAATCCACATACACCCTGATCTTGCCGTTCTTCTTTGGGACTGCCACAATGTTTGAGATCCATTCTGGATAATTGGCCTTTCTGATGAAGCCAACTTCGATGAGTTTATCGATCTCTTTACTTACTTCTTCTCGGAGTCTTGGTGCTAAGGTCCTCTGCTTTAGTTTGACAGCTTCGGCCTTATCTTTCAAATTGAGTTTATGGCAAGCCAGATGTAGCGCCTCGTTATTTTTCTTTTGTATTCCAGGTTCTACTTACTTAGCTTGCACCTGTATTACATTATCTTGTTCTTGGTTTGTTTAACTTTGGAGAACTCATTCAAACTACCACCACCGAATTCCCTAAACTCCTCCTTCTCCTTCTTCTCTTCCAACCTTTCTTCTCTCTTATATTTTGAAATCAGGAGAGAGGATAGCTAACCCCAACCCTGAATACCTAACCTATATCTTCTCCTTTTACAATTACAAATCATTCATCTCTTGTTGTGGCTGGAAATTCTTGAACGGGAGTTCGAGAGTGATAATCGATTGTTCTAGGGAGAGATTTTTGCATTGCTCTTCATTAGAGTTCCATCATAAGGCAAGTACCATTATCATCGAGCACTTAACGTTGATTGATTGTGATAATTTTCAATTACAATGTTAGTATAATCGTATACATATGACATGTTAGTTTAATCGTTATTTTTGCATAATGGTAGAGATTTATCTATTTCCAACTACAGTAGATTTCCATGTTTTACTAACTAGGGTAGATCAGAGTTAATATATAATACAATCTGTTGGATGATATTGAAATGGGTCCAGAGGTTGTTTGTATAAGATTAAAGAGGGAAACTTCATTTACATTACGGTTTAAATCTCATGCATGTAACAGTAGCATAACTCCTCTTTACTTTAATGATTTTGAAATGGGTCCAGGGGTTGTATATATAAGATTAAGGGGGGAAAACTTCTTTTACATTAAACATTTAATGTTTGAATCTCTCCTGGAATCAGTAGCATAACTTAGTTATATATTGGGGTTATATAATACAACCCTCTTTTTATAACAACCACTAATATAGGTAAATTAATAAATGATTACCATGCTTTTAATGTATATTTTGATGCATATAAGCTTATGTAAAGGTTGTAGACACTACTGTAAAGAGTTGGGTTCGCGTTTTGATGTAACACGGAATTCCTAGCTTTAAATATCACAACATGTGTTTAAGTAGGTGAGTATAATCACTTAGCATCTTAACCTAGAATTCCTAGTTTATTTATAAGAGTGTTTAGGTTATATACGGCTTAACTTAGCCACAATATTAGGACTTTACTGATATATCCTTTAATAACTTAAGGTAGAAAATCATTAATAGTCAGAGTATAATATCAGCGACTGAGACCCACTCCTATATATGTGAGGGTAAAAAGGTCATTGAGCATAAGATCGCCAATCATATGATATAGTCGCATTGCCTATGGAGCAAGGACAGATAGGTTATTTTGATTGAGTGTCGGTCTCGTAAATCATTAATGCATAAGATAACTTAGAGTCATGTACACAGTAGGGCTATGTTGTCAGGGTCATTGGGTTCGAGTCCTTAAAAAAAAATGAGGTAACTGTTTATCAGCGTTCCCGGGTTGCAAGTCCCAAAATTCTTTCCCTGTTACTTTTCGGTTGTATGCTACGTGAGCATCCTGTGGGCTTAAATCCCTGAAAGTGAAAATAAAATAGGCTTTAGACCTGTAGGTTGAAAATCCTTGACCACCTTGATCCGGTGATTTACCCGCTAATTCCTAGCTCACTAAAAAGGAATCTGCCAATCCCTGGCTCGCCAATAAGAGATACGCTTCTGTTGAGGACAGAAGGGTGCAAGAGTGTGGTCCCACTGAATTAAAAGTGACCTTGTGTACATCGTCTGTTAGTTATCTCCCACACCTAATAATACTTTATAACTATTTTATAATACTAGTTGGCGCTGACGCATAAAAACAACCTCAATAATTGAATCTCATTTCCTCAATGCATTGCATCATTTATATATAATTATAGGATATTATATCACACTAGTACTTTTGTATAATAGATCGGTCTGTCATGTTCAGTGACCGGTAATAATTGTGCTTGCTTGACGCCTTGTGCGCTATATTATTCAGGAGGTTTAGTACGGTAGGATTTTGCTTAGTGAGGCTTGGCTGATCAGTTTCAGGATTCTTTGGAGTTCTTTGGATCGCTGAGCTGTCGTAGGGTATTTATAATAATAATTTCATATTTCATCGTCGTAGTCTAATTCTCATTTTTAGAGTTAGTTGAGAATTTTATTAATTCTATTCATTTTAATATAATTGAGTTATTTTCCGCTGCGTTTCTTTGGTAAGTAGATGTAGCTAATTTTATTATAAATATAATACATCTGTGAGGTTTCATCCGTGGGATGCCCGACTTGCAAGGCCTTAGGATTTGCTTAATGATTTTTATCAGAAGGCAGATTTTAGGGCGTGACACCAGAGTTGGATCAATGACCGACATCTCAAAAGTCCAAGTGAAGAGATCACTGCTGTCTTTAAGGAATTGGATAAGGGTATCTCGTTCTGCCTTTGGCAGAAGAGTGCCAACGTATATTTCTCACCTTTCTCCACTGATTTCAATATACTCTGTTGTTTCTACGCTTGGCAGATGGTTTTCTGTAGATTTTTCTGTAGTGTGTCCTATTGTTTTCTGTAATTACTATACGAGCTGTGACTCCGAGGATTTTGGAATGATGACAATAGAATTTTCACATGCTCGAGCAAGCTTCTGACTTCCTTTGATTTCATATATGTCGCTATTCCATTCAAATCGCAGTGCCAAATGATAGGTAGATGGAATAGGTCGCATATTGTGTAACCAAAAACGTCCCATTAACCCCAAATAACGGGATTTTGTATTGATAACATAAAAGACAACGTCGAGTGTGATGGGTTCTGCCGTGATAGGAAGTATAATATTTCCTACATGTTCTCCTCTAGATCCGTTGAATCTACAGATATTAATGTCACTGGGCTGTACCTTATCGGCCAGTCCCATTTGATCAATCGTACTTTGAAAATGCAGTTCGATAGTACTACCAGTATCTATCATCATCGTGTAAAGTACTATATCTCGCATTTTTAACATAATCACCAAAATATTATGGTGAGGATAGTTGATATGACAAACATCACAGTCGTCGAAAGAAATTTTTGTTCGCTGAGAGATGGATACGGGAAGAAAATGAGCTTCTTTGTCTTTCTTTCATAGGTCGTGACATTGGCCGACACGTCTTCTTTTGCTTCTGTTCGATTAGTTGACGATCTGGGTCTCAACGAAGTGGCAGAGTAACATATGGTATAAGTATTTCTCTCTTGTCGGCTCTTCGGTTTGTATGGCTTCTGTAAGAAGTTGGTAACTCTCATTCTTGTAGCTTTCAATACCTACAATGTACTCATGCATTCGTCTATCAGTGAAGATATACTCCAAAAACCGCTGTAAGGCAAAACAATGTTATGTTTCATGATGTTTGACTTTGTAGTGAATGCAATATGGTTTGTTCTCAATGGGTTAGAGATACTGTGCATTATGGAAAAACCTATTCTTCTGAAGTATAAGATAAATGCTGGCTATGGTCACATTCATCTTGGGAAGGCAGGGCTTTAGCAAGTTACTCCCCTTTCGAGGTCGCTCGGTGTTAGGTTTTTTCTGTTTCCTGTCTCCTCCCTGATCGACAGCACGATTAAAATCCTGGTTGGCTAACTGATCTCAAGCTGTAAATATTGACTTATGAGGTTTTGGCCTTTCGGACACCATTCTTTCCAAGTCGATATACTCGTTGACTTTTTGATTATGTCTTCCAGGTTTGTTGGCTTGTTTAGGATGAGGTACTCTTTCGCCCTTCCATCAACAAGTAAAGCATTAGTGAAAGCTAATATAGTAATCTTTTGGTCGAGCCGATCTACCTTTCGAGCTAACTCCAGAAACTTCTTAGTGAATGTCTTGAGCTTCTCTCCAGGCATCTGCTTAAGGCAGAAAAGAGAGTATAGATTCTCCTCTTTGTCTCTGTTGTGTGAGAAATTCTTGACGAAGAGTTCTCACAGATGTTTGAAAGTTGTGATAGATCCTTCAAGTAGTATGTGGAACCATCGCAGAGGTTCTCTGAAAGAACTGGTAGGAAAAAGCTAGCAGAGAATGTGGTTGGACGTGGAATGTAGGCCTAAAGAGTCCTGGAACTCTTGGATGTGCTCCACTGGATCTGTTCCTTTGTATTTGTAGATCTTCGGAGTATAGAACCCGGTGGGGACCTCGCCATCCAATAGTTCCTATACGATCGGGCTCTTCTGTAATCTATTATGGATTCCTTTAGTAAAAGTCTGAGCATCGAGGATTTTTTTAATTCGCCACTCGACATGTTCCTGAGTCATATACTGTCGAGATGCGTTGGTCGGACGCGTGATGCGTCCTTCGCTAGGATTGTAGTCGCCACTCCCTTCGCTTAGACATTCTTTCACCGGACTCGAACTCTTCAAGGTAGATTCTCATTCTCTCTGATTCTCGCAAGGCCGCTATCTACTTATAAATTTGACTTCATGGATCGGGATGTGCACGATTTCCTGCTAAAGATGGTTGGATCGAGGTGCACCTCCTAAGTTATTATTTTTCGATGGAGGTCCAATTCTATCATACATGAAAATCCGCGAGTCTTCTAGTTATACGCCTTTGTTCTTCAGGGCGGTGACCTGCTGTCCCTGCAGAACCTTTACTGCATCTTGTACACTTGCCAACTATTGCTCAAGAGCAGTATGCCTTTCCATTTCGAAGTTTAAATTAATCCTTATCTCTGCTAGGGTGGCATTCTCTTCTGCTGGAAGGGCCGGTATGTTGTGATCTGGAAGAGCCATCCTGAGAAATGGTATTCAGTAGTTTTTTAGACAATGAGTTTGAGAACTTCGTTCCCACAGATGGCGCCAAATGTAATGACCTAATTCTGGGATTCAGACTTAGCCTTTACACCAAATGTGTCTAAAATGTTTAAGAACGATAAACAATAATCAACAAGATAATTTAGCGTGGAAAACTTTTGAATAGGTTAAAAACCACGATCTCTTTTGAGGATTTTAAGAAAGAGAAGATGATCTTATTGAGGTTGCTAACTTATTGCAATAAGCATTTTGAGTATGTGGAATTTTAGAGTAAGGATACTTCTGTGTAGAATTGTATGTCCTTAATCTGTAGTTCTCTGGTTCTATTTATAGGTCTTATAATATGACCGTTTGATGATCATTAAGATTTTTAATGATGGACGTTACAAAGTATATGTAAGATACTCTTTGACCAGATTGTATAATATCCTGATCTTTGTTGCTGTACAATGGCTCTATTGATGACTGCACTCTTGCACAAATTGAACTGTTAATGTGGAGCTGGAAAGCGATGACTCGAACTGAGGAATATTGCATATGCCTTTAGTAGTGTTTCCCATGTGCTCATGAAGCCGATGATGAAACTTGAATCTGAGATACGTAATAAGCTATTACAATAATAATACTTAGATTTTGTCATGAAAGCTTATTGGGATGCCCTCCAATCCAACGGATATATAGACCCAGTTGTTTGGAAGAATATCAATTAGGTGCAAATTACTGAGGATTGGGATGAGATTATTTTCCGTGAGGTATAACTGCCACATGTGGGTTACCATTTTTTTACCCCTTTACTTAACTTCAGTGTATACGTTACATTTAAAAAAAAAAATATAGCCCGGCTGTAAGAATGACTCTCATGACATTGTGTAGGAGTTAACGACATTCAATTCGGTAGGGAAATGTGTATTTAAAAGAAGTTGAGAATATATTGGGTTTGAAAGCTTTTGGTTTGGATGGAAATTTGTTGAAGAAAAGCTAAGTATAAGAGGGAGTAAGGAGTCAATTTTCCTTACAGACTATGCCGCAAGCTTTATTTAAATCAAATATGCTACGTGGTGTTATTTGATTCATTTGGATGCCCCAAACTTCTAAATTATTAGAGTTAATTAGCTTTTAGACCCAACATAATGACCACGAATTGCGCTAACCCTCTATGATTGTCATTTTTAGCTTTTAGACCCTAAAACACCTCGGAGCTGTTAGCATTTTAAAAAATACCAAAATTACCCTTTTATAATGTTTT
This sequence comes from Kingdonia uniflora, assembly GCA_014058105.1. Taxonomy (NCBI): domain Eukaryota; kingdom Viridiplantae; phylum Streptophyta; class Magnoliopsida; order Ranunculales; family Circaeasteraceae; genus Kingdonia; species Kingdonia uniflora. The sequence continues at coordinate 247,122 of JACGCM010001002.1, read as the reverse complement.
AATTTTTAAATAGAAAATCCACGTGTTAAATAATAATCTAGTTGGAATATCCACGTGGACTAAGAAAATCTACATGGATTGAGCGCCAAAACTTCATCTTCTCCGCCATTAAAACTAGAAATCAAAAGATTCAAAACAAAAATTAAAACATCATCCATTAATATCAACATCATCCATTAACATCAATATACAAAACAAAAGCTAAATAACCCAAACAAAAAAGAAACCCCAAAAAAATGATAATTTGTTTCTAACAAAACCCATAACTTGGGCTTCTTCCCAAAAAATGTCCCTCATAAAAACCCAAAACTAAACTAAAAAAGCATAATAAAACCTCCTCCTCTTTTGAGGAGGAGGTTCATCATCTTCATCTTCATCATCTGCATCATCCCCATCATCATCATCATCATCATCATTATCATCATCGTCATCTTCCTCATCATCACCACCACCACCACCCTCCAAAAACTCCCGGTCTTCCTCCATGCCGAAGTCCTCTTTAGGACATTCGTCCGAGTCCGAGTCCGAGATGTAGTCGGTTGGTTGTTCCCCCTCCTCACTATCACTATAGTTCGTTGTTGGGGGAGTTAATGGAATGAAATCTGACATTGTTGAGAGTCTTGAGACTTTAGAGAGTAAGAGAGAGAGAAATGATGGAGGAAGATGGAGAGGTTGGAGTGCTTAAGACTTGAGGTTACAAGTTTTATAGTTTTCAAACTGACAAACGTCAATCGACCCGTCTCTCTAAGGTTTCCCTCTCTTCCCAAGTAACCACTCTAGACACCTAGCCATCATTACCCTATTTTTTAGATTTTACTTTTAGACCCTCTGTATTTCAAGACTGTTAACTTTTAGACTATGTACATTTCAAGCACGTGATGCACAAGGTATTTTAGGGCACAACACAACTCGATTGCCAACTACCCGCCAATTAATTATAATTTGTAATTTTGAGATTGTTTGATCAAGGCAGCTTTGAAGATTATACAAGTATACAAGGTAAGCTAAAATTTAAATTTTTTTATATACCATTTGATCATGTCTGATGATGAAATTTACGAGATATTTCACCTAGTAATTGAGTATGGTGGGGAGTAGGATAAACCATCTCAGAGTGGGTACGAAGTGAGTCAATACAATGGTGGTAGTTGCTTTGCTTTAACTATGCCTGTAAACATTAGTTTTGTGGAACTATTGGGGTTAATTGCGTCAAGGATAGATGATGAGCATGGTCCAAATAATAATGTTCTTGTGAGAGGGGGTGTGATTGGGCTGTTATTTAGTGTAGACGGTATTTTGCATGCCGTTAGTAATGATTTAGAAGTTAAGTTGATGTTTAGGCACATTGAGGAAGACACAATTCATGGGTATTACAAAGTTTTTATAGAAATAGAGGAAACACCTCAAATAGTGCCAATTAATCCACAATACAGTGAAGAAGCTCTAGTTAGCTAAAAGATACGAAGAACACAAAAATTGGGCAAAATAAAGCTTAATTGCTTAAAAGAAATGAAGTAGATTACAATGAATCTCTCCAAAAACCCTAGGCTTCTCTTAGAACTCTTTCAGATCTAACATAAAAAAACTTAACTTAGAAAATAATGCCTAGTCTTGCCCCTTTTTATAAGGGTTACAAATTCTTAGTTCCAGTAGAACTAGGTTACAAGTTCTTAGTCCCAACAGGACTTGCGTTACAAATTCCTTGTCCTAATAGGACTTGCATAGTCTTGCTCCTTTTATAAGGGTTATAAGTTTCTAGTTGCAATAGGACTTGGTTACAAGTTTCTAGTCCCAATAGGACTTGCCTGGTCGTTCTTACGAAATCCCAACTCGCTCGAATGAAATAGGGCTCTGGGCCAAAATTCCAGTGGCATGTTCGAGTCATTCGAACGACTTAAGATAAAATTGGTCTTCAACTAGATCATCCTAGATCACCAATCCCTGCTGAAGAATCACCATTACGGTTAGGATATGATAAACCAAAAATCATAAAAAAAAAATCTACCAAATGTTTAGAGAAGACAAGCAGACCATTAAAAGTGCCTACTTCTAAGACTTTTAATCCATAATCCTTAAAGAGAAAAGCAAAAACCAACATAAAAACCTAAGGTGAAGAAAGTTAGGGCTGATTACTTTTCTGAGGAAGAGCTTGATGATTTAACCAAAGACTATGGCAATGAGGAAGAATTTAAAATTAAGAAGGAGGATATAGATAATATTGATGAGGAAGTTGCAAGATGGACAAGAGAGGAGCTTATGAGGCAGTTTGAGAATAATGAGTTTGAAGACTTAACTAAGGACCCATTCTTTGACAATGTGGATGCTGAAGAAAACTATCATAGTAACCATACATCACAGGATGGTGATGATGTTCCTACAATGGATCACATAGAAGATCATAAAAGTTTTTGCTGATAATAGAGATTTTGTGATGGCTTCTTCAAACTTGTATGAGAAAGAAGATCATGAAGATGGGAACCCTTTCTGCCACCTCAAGCACCAGAGTCTATGTTGACAATTGGGATGGAGTGGCCAAATATATCTGAGTGTAGGTCATTTATGAGGAATTTTGCAATTACTCAAAGATTCATATTTAGAAAGAAGAAGAATGAAAGTAAGAGGATTAGATATGTGTGTAAAGAGAGACCAAGTTGTCCTTGGTGGGTGTTCATAACAAGGTTAAATGATGACCACACCATAATACTTAAAAATGGTCATTTTATACATGAGTACAGTGGTAAGAATGGCACATTGAACAGAAATGCAAATGTTATTTGGGTTACAAAGGAGATTGAGTATTTAATTAGATATGCAAGTACAACAAAGCCAATGCAGATATCTGATATTGTGTATAGAAGATTTGGAGTAAGAGTTTCATATTAAACTGCATGGAATGCAAGGTACATAGTGATGGAGAAAATAGTAGGGTCATATGATAGAGGTTACGCTTTATATCCAGAACTATGTGTTGAGATTTAAAAATCAAGCCCTGGTAGTATTGCTACTTGTAGTAGAGAAGATGGTAATCTTAAGTTTACAGACATGTGTATTAGTTTTAAGGCAGCTTTAGATGGGTTCACCAAGGGTTGTAGGCCAATTCTTGGTCTAGACGGATGTTTCTTGAAAGGCAAGTATGGAGGCCAATGCTTGAGCATCATATCTCTTGATGCAAACAATGGTATTTTCCCTATAACAGTGTTTATTTGTAAAAGTGAGTATCAAGCTACATGGATGAAGTTTTTAACTTTGGTACAAGGCCGGCTCACCTTACACTCATCTAAATCGATATTCATATCTGATAGGCAAAAGGGTCTTATTGAGGCAGTTTTACAAGTGTTCCCTCATTCCAATCATAGATTTTATTTTAGGCACATGTACAAAAACTTCAAGCAACTGTACAAAGGTACTTATTTGATGACATTGGCTTTGAATGCATCAAAGGCATACAAAAAAATTGTAATGAAAATAATTTTGGACAAGTTGGGAGTTGCAGAACCTGATGCAAAGGTATGGTTGGAAAGGAAGCCATATGAATCTTGGTGTAGGTCTTACTTTGATGCTTCTACAAGTGTGAGCATGTGACCAATAATTTCTCATAATCATTTAACAATTGGATTGTTAAGATTAGAGATATGTTTTTAAACAAGATGGTAGAAAGGCAGAATTTGATGCAAATGGCACTCATGTATGAAAGAAAATTGAAGGCAAGAGAGTAGGATTAGAATGGATTGGTACCTAGAGCAGTGAAGATGATTGAGTTGTTGAAAACATACAGTCACCACTATAGGTTAGAGGGATTTGAAAATGATCAGTGGCTAGTCCTTAATAATAGTGGCACAAGGTGGATATTGAACTTGGAAGAACACACGTGCACTTGCAATGTTTGGCAGATCACTGGATTATCTTGTGTACATGCAGTGAAAGTGATTGATCAACTGAAATATGAGTGGGTTGGGTAAGTACTCTCTTTTTTAGTTAATATGTTATAATTGTAATTTTATTGTGCATTTTTATAACTTTATCATGGCCTATGTACAGATATTGTAATCATTGCCATAGGGTGGCAGCCTATGTAGTAACATACAGCCAAGCTGTAAATCTAATTGCAGACTCATCAGAGTGAGGAGAAGTATGTTACTTTTACCCTTAGATTATTGATTTCTCTTGATTTTCATAGTATACATTTACTCTTATGAAATAGCCTACAAGAGAGATCAGACCACCACCACTGTTGAAACCAGCAAAGAGACCTAGAACACTAAGGAGAAGAGAGGCAGATGAGGTCAATGGTGTGGTGAGACAACCAAGAAGATGCAGCAAGTGTCAAGCATTTGGGCACAACAACAGAACTTGTAAAGGTTAACCTGCAGAAAAGCCAAGCATGGGGAGAGGAGGAGCAAAGACATACAGAATAGATACTAAATTTAAGACACCTTCAGCAAGGGGGAGAGGGAGAGGGAGAGCAGAAGAAACATCACAGCTACCTCAACCATCAACTCCTATTTCAACTCAGCCATCACAACAATCTCAGCCATCACAGTCATTTCAACCATCTCATTCAACTGGTCAGCATTTCAGAGCACCTAGGCAAGAAGATCCTAATGCCAGAGGAGAACATGGTGGATATAGAGCCACTCAGACATCCAAAGGGTTGGCACATTGGTCTTGTGCTTCAGGGCAAGGAGAACCATCTAATAGAGTGGCTAACAAAGCTGCACCAGCTAGGCCCCCTTGGAAAATTTGATAATTAGGTTATAAGACAATTTGAGTTTAACAATGGTGATGTTTAACTGTTATTTGTAAGACAATTTGCTATGTGCTTTCTTGTTTAAATACAACATTTCAGATGTTTAACTATCATTTTATATCATTACATTTTCTCCTTCTTCTCCACTGTCACTTTTGTAGCAAATTGAGTTACAAATTCATCTAATGACATTTTCACTGTTATTTTCACATTCTTTACAGATTGTTCTCTTATTGCATCAGTTAACTAAATAAAATTGTTACAAATTGGATCTTCACATTTCAGAAACTTCTGCCCAAATGACTATTGTGTCTTAGAAGTAAACATTTTCATAAGGTGATTGCACCCATGTGCAGTACAGGGAAATCTAACCCAAGGACAGTCTCTCACCCAATGGTTACTTTGACCACACCCAAAACAACATTTGAACTTGATAAACCTCCTTCTGCTCCCTTGGCTTAATTAACAATATCTGATAACCATTGGAAGAATCCACAAATTGAGTGTTGGCACTTTAAGAACTTCCTTTCATAGTTATTTTCAATGAGAGATATCATCAGCTTAATGACGTCATTGCGCGTAGCTTTCTTGCATTTTGTGTAAACCCAAGGACATTTCGATGCAATGTGACCCTCAAGATTGCACATTTGACAAACAACCTGTGAAAAATTCAAGAAAACCAATGTTTCAATTTTAGTTTTTAGACCCCTTGTGTCTTAAATAATTAGCTTTTAGACCCTATTTTGAGTAGATGCGAAAGAAACTTCTGACCTTAAATTGTGTGTCAGCTTCATGTTTTCTACCACCCATTTTTGAGTTTTGAAGATAAAGTTACTTCCAAAAGAAGAAGATGAAGTAGTTAATGTGAGAGAGGAGAGAAAAATGAAGTTATGGGTTGGTTTTATAGCCATAACTCGGGTTGCAACGGTCGAATTTATCGTAGCCTACGTGGATCTGGTTTTACAGCGTGTCATTACGATATAATTCTACGTGGAACTCATAATTACAGTGTGGCATTAAGATTAAATCATACGTGGCAGAGCTAGGAGTATTTATAGTACTTCATATTATTTTTATCTCGGAGAGCGATTTCCAGGGTGTTTTAGGGTCTAAAAGCTAAAAATGACAATCATAGGGGTTTAGCGCAATTCGTGGTCATTATGTTGGGTCTAAAAACTAATTAACCCAAATTATTAGTATAGTAAGTGTTACGATCAAGACATGTGGCTAGATTTCAGGCGATGGTTGTCCCCACAGTTCTGAACTACTACAGTGAGTAGCATTCACCATTTTTTAATGGAGAAACTGTTTTGGGGTGGATTTGCATTTTGGGTGAATTCACCCACCACCCACCCTACTGTTGCATATGCTCTAAGAGGTCAGTTTTAAACTACAGTGAGTAGTATTCTCAATTTTTTAATAGAGATGCTTTCGGGTGGATTGCGTTTTTGGATGAATTCATCCACCCTACTGTTGCATATGCTCTAAGAGGTCGGCACCAAGAGGACAGGCCGAGCCCACACAAATAAGAAACGTTAAACATTTTTGACAAAATGACCCCCTCATAAATACCTACTCTTTTTCATATGTTTGTCCTCGTTAACACGTGTCAATATCTACCCCACTTGGTAAGATATTTCTTCCGCTCCTATCCAAAACTGACACGTGTAACAATCCTCATGACTCACCAAATCTTTTGCTCCCTCTATATAAACAACAGAGAAGAAACATTCTTTCATCAAACCACCGAACAACAAACCATCAAGAGTGAAAAAAACCAAACAACAGAAACAATGGCAGACAAAAAGGATCAGACCGCACTAGGTGGAGTTTGTGGAGAGCAAGGTGGTCATGGGCAGCAGCAGCACCGTGGTCCGCATCAGGATAAACAGGGCGTGATGGACAATATCAAAGATAAGCTTCCTGGAACTGGAACTGGACCTGGAGAGTGTCTAGAGGGCAAGGGACACCACGGACAGCCTCAGGAAAAAAAGGACATGATGGAGAAGATCAAAGAGAAGCTGCCTGGAACTCATGACAAGGATACCGGTATGACTGGAAGGGATACCGGTCACAAGACTGGGACCGGGCGCAACTGCTAGAGCGAAGGAAGCTGACCAGCAGGGCGGTCAGTAGGTGTGTGTACTACCTATAGTAGTGTGTTTTAGTCTTTCACTCTCATATTTCACAGTAGGGAGGGAAAGCTCAGTTGAGTCTTCAGTGTGATGTTTGAAATAAAACTAGACACAGTGTGTTTGCATGCACACGAGTCTTTTTAAGAGTCATATGTAATATATTATAGCTATGCATAATATAAACGTTTTCTTCATATGCGCAGCTTTGAAACATATATATGTGATTTCGGATCATAATAACCAGCTACAGATATACTAGCTTCGGAAGCATCAAAGTTGAGCTTATACCATTTGCTACCTTTGAGATGTCCATCATTTAAAGCTGTTGTGCTGTCTTAAAATCCCATAAAAATTGTTGAGCTTGGGAAAGAATGACAGAAGAAGGTACGCGAGGGGAAGGAGGGTTGAAAATAAAATCATTTTTACCTAACCATATATGCAGCAAACAGATAAAAGGAAAAAGAGGATAAGAAATGATGCACAAAGGCGAGTCTCACTCTTAACTGAAAATAAAAATAAAAATATAGTGTGAGAAACTAAAAATATAGTGTGAGAAACTAAAAGTGGATTGATTACTATTCTTAAGGATAAGGATAAAGTTCTTGCTCTTATAATTATTAATAGTATTGACTATTAAGTGAATTGAACTTTTTTGACCCTTATAATAAGGATAAAGTTCGTGCTTTTATAATTATTAATATGATTAAGTGAATTGAACCTTTTGGACCCTTTATAAATAAATAAAAATAGTGTGAGAAACTAAAAACGAATTGATCACTGTTCTTAAGGATAAGGATAAGGATAAAGTTTGGACTTTTTGGACCCCCTTATAACTAACCTGCTTAGGGGTTGTCCCCCAAATTTGGCACAAGTCTGACTTTGATCCCCAAATCTAAATTTTGGCCCAAATCAGACTAGAGTTAACTCTTTGTCCTGGTGAAGACCAAGTCATATTTTTTAAATGTCAAAAATGCCTCTTACGTGCATTGTACACTCCTCTTTGAGTGAATCTAATCTTGGCAAAACTTCACATCTCAAGGAATAATCTAACGATCCCCATTTAATTTTATTCTAATAATTTTTGTTATTTACTATTTTCCACGTGGTTGGCTGTGAATGTGCCACGTAGCTGTACTTTAGATTATTTTTTTCTCGCCTATTTGGAGATGAAAAATTGGTAAGACTCTAAAGAGACTTCTAATCAACTCATGTTCTTCAAAAGTTGAAGGAAGTGTTTTAGGGAAATTGCTACAACTTATGGAACCAAGGTAAACCTTTTTTGATTGATAACTTTGTTTTCTTAATATAATTTGGGTTTTTATAGTTTGCAATTTAGGGTTTTAGTTTTAAAAATTAGGGTTTCAATTTCAACATTTAGGGTTTTAGGTGGTTGGGGGTTGGAGTAATTAGTGTTGGGGATAGTGGGTATTAGTCGGGATAGTTATGGAACATTGGTTTGTGTTTCAAATTAGTGTGATGAGTTATGAAACACGATTTTGCCTACTATTTAAGCCTTTCTCTTATCAAGCCATTTTTTTTTCTCCATCTCTCTACAATTCTCTGTTTCTACTACCATAGTGTCTCCCATACCTCATCAACTGAGTACTTCTCTGATGAAGAGCACAATTGTGATGACCCCGAGGCAATATGTGACCCACAATGACCTGGATACCAACCCCATCCATCAGACAACTCTGAGTCCTTTGATTCAGACTTGAACTCTTCTGAGGAAGAAGAAAGAAGGCTTGCAGAGGAGGATGCCCAATATGACTACTCTGAGGGGGAGGAAGAAAAGCAGTCCGAGGAAGAGGAAGAAAAAGAGAATACAGAGGAGAATGAAAAAGAGAATGTTGTGGTTGGGGGTGTGCATACTGTGGGTGATGGAGGAGATAGGGATGGGGGAGATGGTGATGATCCCAATATCAACCAAGGGGGTCTGGATGAGGATGAACCTGCAACTAAAAGGGCAAGGGGTGGTGGTGGTAATGGTGGAGATGATCATGGTGGATCTATTGTTGCAAGTTGCACTGGATCATCGTGTGCATCAAATTAAAGATGGTGGTGATGGTAGCGTGGTGGTGATTGTGGCTTGGTGATATATGCAAACACATAAAAGGAAAAAGAGCATGAGAAATGACAGAAGAAGGTACACGAGGGTTGAAAATAAAATCATTTTTACCTAACCATATATGCAAACATATAAAAGGGAAAAGAGCATAAGAAATAATGCATAAAGGCGAGTCTCACTCTTACCTAAAAAAAAATAGTGTGAGAAACTAAAAGTGGATTGATCACTATTCTTAAGGATAAGGATAAGGATAAGGGTAAGGATAAAGTTTGTGCTCTTATAATTATTAATAGTATTGAGTGAATTGGACTTTTTGGACCCTTATAATAAGGATAAAGCTCGTGTTCTTATAATTATTATTAGTTTGGAGTGAATTGGACTTTTTGGACCCCCTTATAACTAACCAGCTTAGGGGTTGTCCCCCACATTTGGCACAAATCTGACTTTGATCCCCAAATCTAAATTTTGGCCCAAATCATACCAGAGTTAACTCTTTGTCCTGATGAAGACCAAGTCACATTTTTAAATATCAAAAATGCACCTTACGTGCATTGCACACTCCTCTTTGAGTAAATCTAATCTTGGTAAAACTTCACATCTCAAGGAATAATCTAACGGTCCCTATTTAATTGTATTATAATAATTTTTGTTATTTACTATTTTCCACGTGGTTGGTTGTGAATGTGCCACGTAGCTGTACTTTAGATTATTTTTTCTCGCCTATTTGGAGATGAAAAATTGGTGAGACTCTAGAGAGACTTCTAATCAACTCATGTTCTTAAAAAATTGAAGGAAGTGTTTTAGGGAAATTGCTACAACTTATAGAACCAAGGTAAACCTTATTTGATTGATAACTTTGCTTGTTTTCTTAATCTAATTTGGGCTTTTATAGTTTGCAATTTAGGGTTTTAGTTTTGAAAATAGGGGTTTCAATTTCAACATTTAGGGTTTTAGGTGGTTGGGGGTTGAAGGAATTAGTGTTAGGGATAGTGGGTATTAGTGGGGATAGTTATGGAACATTGGTTTGTGTTTCGAATTAGTGTGATGAGTTATGAAACACAGTTTTGTCTACTATTTAAGCCTTTCTCTCATCAAGCCATCTATTTTTTCTCCATCTCCCTACAATTCTTTGTTTCTGCAACCATGGTGTCTCTCATACCTTATCAACCTGAGTACTTCTCTGATGAAGAGCACAATTGTGATGATCCCGAGGCAATATGCGATCCACAATGACCTGGATACCAACCCCATCCATCAGACAACTCTGAGTCCTCTGATTCTGAGTTAAACTCTTCAGAGGAATAAGAAAGAAGGCTTGCAGAAGAGGATGCCCAATATGACTACTCCGAGGGGGAGGTAGAAAAGTAGTCCAAGGAGGAGGAGGAAGAAGAAGAGGATGTAGATAAGAATGGAGAAGATAATGTTGTGGTTGGGGGTGTGGATACTGTGGGTGATGGTAGAGTATTGGGTGATATGGGTAATGGGGGAGATGGTGATGATCCCAATATCAACCAAGGGGGTCTGGATGAGGATGAGGTAGTGGGTGATGGTAATGGTAGAGATGATCATGCATGGTGAATCTACTATTGCCAGTGGCATTGGGACCAGCTGGATCATCATGTGCATCAAATTAGAGATGGTGGTGATGGTAGTGTGGTGGTGATTGTGGCTTCGTGATGGTGGTGTGGTGGCTCTTTTGCATTTTTTATTTCTGTTTTATTTTTATTTATTTTTATTTTGTTAAAGTTAGTTTTGCAACTGCCCTAGGGGTTTGGATGTTGAATCTTTATTATCTTTTTTGTATGGTGAATGTGAATTGATGTTTATATTAAGAATGATGAAATTGTTTTTTGTTTCTTGATATTGTTCCTTATGAATGTTGTATTTGATATTTTAGTTATATAGTTTAAGAAGTGTAGATTATGATAGTTATTTTTTATGTAAACTATGAATATAGCCATGATAACTATGTTGGTGGAAAAGAGTTCATCATATCTGGAAGTTCAAATTGATCCCTAAGTTGGCTAAAATTCTTAAATTTCACAGAGCATACCATAGGAACAATTCCTAAAGGATTCATGATCCAAGTATGATGTATATTTCTTGGAGACAAGATTGTAGTGGATAAAAACAATCTTTTCAAGGATATGTGTTGTAATAGTGACAGTGTTGCCCAGGGAAAGTTCAATTTTTATGCATCATTTGTCATGAAACCTAAAGATGTCCAAGTGCTAAAAAGAAAGATAATAAGTTACCTGTCTGAAGAGAAATTGAATGTGATCTCAAATTCTAGTGATAGTGATTGTGATAATGAGGGAAACACAAATAAGAATCTTCCTTATTTTTTTGAATATGAGGATGAGTATATATGTTGTTGAATCTGGTGGTGAAGATGAAGAAACTGTTATACAAGTAATTGATGTTGTTGAAGAATAACATATTGAAGAACAACATTTTGAAGAACATTATTTTGAAGAACGTCATTTTGAAGAAAATTAGTTTGAAGAAAATCGTGTGGGGAAGGAAGTTGATCCAAATTCAAAGAATGATATTAACAATTTGGAGCCTAAAGATATTTTTTACAGTACTCACTCTTCACAAGATGGATATGGTATACCCACCATTGTGGATTTAACAAAGCATGAAGAATTTAAACAATATTTTGTGATGGAGACTAGCAACATATTTGAGGCTGAAGAAGAAATAAAATTTGGAGCTAGTACTAAATACTCCAATAACTTAGATCCAATTGTTGTTGGTATGGAGTGGCCAACTGTGTATGAGGCAAGAAACTACATTAGGACATAGTCCATTATGAACAAGTTCACATATATGTAAAAGAAAAATGATAGTTATATGCTAAGGTTCAAATGTACATATGAGAATTACAATTGGATGCTATAAGGAAATAGTAATGAAAAAAATCAATTAGCAAATGCTCTTTGGGTTGCCAACTACTGTAAGATGGATTGAGGAATAATAAGAATTCTACATTTTTTGATGTTGAGACAATAATGAGGAAATTTGGGATTGATCTTTCTTACTGGACTTCATGGAATACATGGACTATATGTATGGAAATGATCGTGGGCTCATATGATGAAGGATACTTTAAGATGCCTATTTTAGCTGATAAGCTTCTTATAGCAAACCCTGGTAGTGTAATTGGTTGTAGCTCAGATCCATCAACATTGCAGTGGATTGGTACTTGTGTAATGTTTAAGGTTTCATTAGATGGTTGGTTGAATGGTTGTAGGCCAATTCTTGGTCTAGATGGGTGCTTCTTGAAGGCAAAATATGGTGGTATTTGTTTATCTATTATAGCCCTTGATGGGAACAATGGATTGTTCCCAATTGCAACATATTTATGTAGAAGTGGGTGTTATGAAACATGGAACATATTTTTGAAAATACTACATCCATGGCTTGAACAACATAAAGCCAAGTTGACATTCATCTTTGATAGGAAAAAGGGGTTAATTAAAACTGTAGCAGATAACTATCCACATTACAATCATAGGTTTTGCTTTAGACATATGTACAAGAATTTTTAAAAAATATGTAGAGGCACACATTTGGAGAAACTATCTTTGTATATATCAAGAGCTTACATAATGGTTAACAAAGCTAATTTTCTTGCATAACTTCAAGTAGACCATCCTGAAGCAAAGAGATGGTTAGAGAGGGAAGTTCCTAAAACTTAGTGCATGTCCCATTTTGACACAAATGCAAAATGTGAGCACATAACCAACAATTCCAATGAGTCATTCAACAAGTAGATTTTGAAGATTAGGGATAAACCAGAAGCTCAATATGATGATGATGACTCTCATGTATGAAAGAAGGAACAAGGCAAAAACTTGGGACCAACAAGGTTTGGTACCTAGGGCAGTGACTCATATTGAGAAAATGAAGAAGAGCTATGGCAAGTATGATATTACATGTACATCTAAGAAGAAGCACACAACATCAAAAGATAGGCAACAATGGTCAATTATTTTGGATGACCAAGAATGCGAATATAAATAGTGGTAAATCTCTGGACTACTATGTGTTCTTGTTCCTTTGAGGAGACTATGGCAAATGTAAATGCCTATAACTACCTAACTTGTTTAATTGTAGCAAGTACCATTGGGTATCTTCTTATGTTGCTACATATGCTGATGCCATTTATGTTGTAGAAGATGAAAAGTAAAATGAATCTCGAGACAAACTCAACGTCCCAGAATAACATCTAAGGCAAACCTACGCATAGCTCGTTCGAACGGCATCCAAGCCCGTTCGAACAACTTTAATGATAATTGGCCTCCAGCCCTAGTAAACAACAACTCGTTCGAATGGCATCCAAGCCCGTTCGAACGACTGCTTCGAACCAAGTCCAAAACACGAAAACAGATAATCTAGTTCGAACGAAATTCATTCTTGCTCAACCGACTCCCATTTTCGTTCGAACGACTTCGACAATCCCAGTTCTCTGACAATTCGAGTTCACACCCAACAATCTCCCACTTGAAATCGAATCTACCATAATCCATCTGCAGATCTTCAAGTGAATTGCTCGCACTACCTGGACCTTCAATCATCAAGACCCACAGACAAAATTTCATAATCTTCAACAAATCTTCCACTTAAAATTTGAAATATGAGGTTCTCGTAACTTCACCCATCTTCAAAGTAGCCACATTTGGAACCGTGTCAAACCGAACTCTTTATGCAAAAAACTATCCTACCACACAAAACCATGTGATAATGTTTTTGAATATTTTTCAACCAAAATATCAAGAACATCCCCTTGTAAACTTTCAAAACCACAGTGTACTCATGCCTTTGTAATCAATGATGCAATTAACCATTGTCATCTCGATACCCAAGTAGCTTCGGTATAACACCACAAAAAACTGTAGTCCTTTCTTTGTCACTAACGTACTTCACTATCACAAGTGAATACAACCCTGCAAGCCAAACAAGAAGCACTTCGTAGCTATGAGCTACAGCCGAGTCTTCTTCGAATACATAATATTCATTATTAATGTCTCACAGCTCCTACTTCATGAGAAAACTCTGGTCTCATGTAAACAATGGCATACATTAGTAAACAAATCATCAATGAGCTAGACATACCTCGATCTAAACTCATATTGTATTCCATAGCCAAACAAACACGTGTCTCAAGCTCGAAGTAACGATAAATGGTGTGCTACCGAATTATACTTCAACCAGTCTCAGTGTATTATGTTAATAACAACTTCTACTTCACATTCCTCCTGTTGTACTATACCATATGCCAAGGAATCCATCGGTCCAACCCTCTATTGAGGTACCGTCCCCACGACTCTTCAATCTCACCCATGCTAGAACTTGCATATGCAACTAGCATATCATCCATACTATATGAACGGATAATCCATGAGTTTTCAAAACTCATAACATCAATAATGGCCTCTGTGGTATTTCATAAATCCACCAATGATATAAATATATTTAACATCGAGCCCCATCATTTTGGTGTATATCTTGAACACGCATATGAGCTCTCATGTATGAGCCTCCATAATGCAACTCCACCCGGTAACTATGTATCCATGTAGCCAACTTACATACCCATCTTCAATAAGATAAATCATGAAGAATTTTTCATTCTGTATCTAGAATTACTCAATCCATAAAAATAAACAAAGCCTCCACAAAACAACTAGCTTCACAACCGGTGAACCAAAAAAACATCTTGACATAAACACCCGTTTCTTCTTGAAAGCACTTTACCACAAATTTCACCTTGAAGCGCTTGAACAAACTTGTTCTCGTTTAACTTGTAAACCAACTTGTGATGTAAAGAGTTTTACCATCGGTAATAGGATTACATCCTATACCTGATTTAACGATTTAGATCCCATCTCACCATCATCCATGACAAACTCCCACTTGCCCATGACCTCACCTTGCAAAGCCACTTTGTAGCCATCACCAATTCTGGCTAACCATAAACAATGTCGAGAAAAATCATAACGGGCCGCAGGCTTTGAAACCTTGGTTCTTCTTTTCATTATAATCGGAGGAGTATACAGTTCTCGTTGGACCTTTTCAACCAATGGTTCCAACAATATCTCTGCAGAGATTTTTACATACTCACATGACCCTGATAAATCTACTTTTCCAGTTTACTTATCCATGTCTTTACAAAAGACGTCATCATTGGATATCACATCATTAAGTTAGATAATTTTTCGATTCTTTGCATCACAAGATCGGTCACCAAAATAATTGCAAACATATCCAATGAAAATGCACAAACTAGACATATAATCTAATAGTGATCTACTACAAGAATAGATAAAATAAGTATAAATGATTATGTCCCTTTTTGTCCAAGTGATCTCTTCTAATAGTCCAAGATCCAATGAATACCAAGACTCTATATCAAACGTCAAAACTACCAAATCCTCCAAATTTGCTTTGACAACTCGATAAAATATTTCATACTTTGCACCATTTCAGTAATCACAAGGACCATACTTTTAGTCATACCAAATTCTTATAGTATTATTAGGATCTTCTCAAGCCTTTAAATCCCAATAGATATTTTATCTATAACAAACTCATCACAACAAAATTGGTCACCATCACCGTTCAATCCAAGATGCTTCAACATTGAACCCGTCCCAATCTCAACCCAAGATTTCTATCTAGCGAAGACATTAAACCAATCCATTTCATTCTTTAAGAAATGTACACCAAACTCTCATGTGGAATCACCAATAAAAACAACAAAACCATGAAATCCCCCGTTGGAACTAACTCTAGTCGGCTCCCATACATCATCGTATAAGTGGTTCGATTTTATATTATATTTTTTCTTCTCTTTCTAGGAAACCCAACTTTATTTTACTTCACCAAGACAACGTCTTCACAAAAGAACAAATCTTTCGATTTTAACTTGTCAAGTATTCTACTCGAGAATAATGTTTTTATCCAAATACTCACGTGATCAAGTTTCTCATGCCATGCTCTAGAGTTTACCATCGAAGTAACAATACCAATAATCTCATCATTAGCGTTACACGTCTCTAAGAATGCATATTGTCTTTTATCCCAAGCTAAAATAGTAGCATCCTTCATGATCGCAAAAACATCATCGCCGAAGGTAGCCAAAAGACCCAAGTCTGATAGTTGGCTCAAAAACACATTTCCAGCCATACTAGATACATATTGTATCATGTCCGAACTTAACGAATTATCATTCGTTAATGCAATCCGAACATCTCCATTATCTACTATGTGATAGCACTCATCATAGCTAGACAATTTGCTTTTACTCGACGTATTTACTCGACGTAATTTCCAATGGAACAACTAAGTCTAACCTCAACTTTTTACGAACACCATAAGATAACCACCATAACTTATCCCGAGTACCATGAATCACATTACATGGTTTATCCCGAATATCACAAGTCATATCAACCAAATTATTAGAAATAAGATTGGAGGCACTATCAGAATTTTTACCTTCCCCGGAGAAAGTCACTAAACGTCTCTTTACAGATCTTCTCTTCTTTGTCGATCTAAAATCTTCCTTCTTATGACCAACTTTACCGTAATTCTAACAAATATCCTGTTGATTAGAAGTCCATGCATTTATGTACCTTTTGCATCCATTCTCAATATGTGAAACTCTCTTTCCTCTAACTTCAACATCCGAGTAATTACCCGATGTTAAGAACGAAGCTCCAAAAGATATTATGCGAGAATCATCACCAAAGACTTCTACTACGTCGCTGAAAGTAACCCGCTTACGAGAATTTGAAATACTCGTAATACATTTTTAAGAATTTAAATCACTCGAAGTTGATTCAAACATCTTTTATAGTTTATCCATCATCTTTAACACGGTACCCACTTTAGGCAATTTAGAAGAAATAGAACTTAAGAGTGTTGAACGAACTTTACCAAGAACATCTTGATCTAAAAGCTCCCACTCAAAACGATCCATATCGGTAGGCTTCGTAGAAATCCCTCCTAAAAGAAAATCACAATCATTCGCATATAAAAAATCCTCTACTTGCATCTTCCAAATCCCAAATTCAATTTAATGAATTCATCGATTTCTAATTTCTCCATATCGGCCATCGCTCTAATCACACAAGCCCTAACCTTTCTCTGACACCAGTTGTTAAGAATCAGGGTAGCTAATCCCAATCCCTCGCCCAAAAATGATAAACGGAAACGCCAATTGAGAAATTAAACAAAATCAATACATAAATATTACCCCGGAGGAGGGAAGTGGAAAACCCTTACGTATAAAAACTACTCCCCGAACAATCTACTATGATGATCAAACAGGTTACAACAATCTCTCCAAGCTTCACAAGCTTTAATGGAGTTTCTCAAATTTTAGGTCTCTAGAATTAAACTCACTCAGAAAAGATAGTCTAAACAAATAAACTAAGTCCCCTTTATATACTAGGAAACTAAATACAAGTAGAACGGATCTCGAAGCAAACTCAACGTCCCAGAATATCATCCAAGGCAAACCAACGCATAGCTCGTTCGAACGGCATCCAATCCCATTCGAACGACTTTAACAATAATTGGTCTCCAGCCCTAGAAAATAATAACTCTTTCAAACGACATCCAAACCCGTTCGAACGACTGCTTCGAACCAAGTTCAAAACAAAAAAACTGATAATCTTGTTCGAATAAAATCTATTCTCGTTCGAACGACTTCCATTTTTGTTTGAACGACTTCGACAATCCCAGTTCTCCGACAATTCAAATTCACACCCAATAATTTCCCACTTGAAATTGAATCTACCGTAACCCATCTCTAGATCTTCAAATGAATTGCTCGCACTACCCGGACCTTCAATCATGAAGACCCACAAACAAAATTTCATAATCTTCAACAGAATTCTCATAACTTAGTCGCACAAACATTATAATGGTATCAAGGCAATCAAGCATTATAAATTTGAGCCTTGTTCAAATAAATGTTTTTTTTAATGAATAAGTAAAAATAAATCACCTTTCTCAGTAAATGATGAAGACAGTAATGGGATAATTCCTGCTAAGACTACTAGTAGAACTTGAAATAATTTCTTCAGGTTCCACAAAAAAAATCACCAGAAGCGCGACTGAAGAGTTAGCCACAACTTTATCAGGACACTTAGTTTTGTTGGGCCCGAGGCCCTATTGCATTGATATTGTACTAACCTTCACCACCTAGTTGGGTCGGGCTAGGTGTAGGATTTTGTTCTTAAAAGGCCTCGGTGCAATTTAATAGTCTGTTATCTCCTTATATCCTTGTGTGAACTACATCTTCTACCCGATGTAGGACTAACTTTGATCCATCGAACTTAACAAGCTTATCTTCATTCCCATCCGCTACCCGAACTTGTATCTAGGTAATCGTATGGAACAGCAGTCTCCAAGCCTGGTCGAACTAAACCCTTTGAAATCCTAAACTCAACAAAGTCTTATTTTTCTTGTTCTTCTGCAAAACTCTCTTCCAACTCTTCCAGAGTGAAGAGCAATGGCAACGTAAAAGTCCCCCAAGGATTGAAGTTCGTGAACTTAATACGCCAATCTCTTGTAACATAAATATCAAATGTGTAATTCTGTGATTCAAATATCCCCTGCATACTCTCTCTGAAGAATCTCTTCATTGACACTTAAATATCATGTTTTTGTCCTAAAAGAATGAGGTAGAATTCAGTGACCTCTCGTCCAATAAGGATATGATTACGAACAAAACATTTGAGGGTGGAAAAACCTGTACCATTTCCTAAGGGCAAGGAAAAACTTTGGAGGCCTGGAGCAGGTCATGTCTATACAAGAATCAAAGGCATGGCAAAGGTCAAGAGTTAAAGTTGTGTTGATCTATCATAGTGTACATCGTAGTGTACCTTTAACTCTTTAATTTCAAGTTCAAGTTGTGAGAAACAAGGGGGTGTTGGTGTAGTGACCCGTATTTTCAGATCGCTGTTCTGGGCATTCGTGCATATTATTTTGTGGCTTGTTGCAGTTTATTTTTTTATTATTATCTAACATCCTAGTACATTGGATCATAGCCTTTATAGCATCTTGCTTCAATTTGAAACCAAAAGCAAAGAGTCGAGTACATTTCTTTCATCTCCTATTCTTTCTCCAACTAAAACCCCTTTTCTCCTCTAAAAAAACCAATATTCATTCTCCTAAAAGTTTAGCAGCAGTAACCACTTATCCCTAAACTTCTGGCGTCAAAACCAATATCCCTCTCTTCCAATTTTTAGCAACCATCCCTGAACTCATTCTTTTTGACAAAGAGGTGTTAAATCCTTTTAAAAGTTGTAGTTGATCCCCTATTTTGTTTCAATAACAGTACTTGTTCAAACCTCTGGAATCCCTAATCAAGGCAAGTGCAACTATTGCCCTTCATTTAACGGTTGATCGGTATAATTTTTGAATACCAGTTGTGTATAATTTAACAATAATGTTATCCTATATAAGTTGTTGTCATCATATATAGTACAATTAATTGATAGTAGATTGTCTTAATAACATTTAACTTGTGTTAATTCATGTATAAACAATGATTACTATCCTATTGTAAGCACTGATACCAAGTTTGTCACGCCCCAAAATCTACTTTCTGATAATAAAACATAAAGTAAATCTTAAGGCTTAACAAGTCGGGCATCCCACGGATAAACCCCACAAATGTAATATATTTCTAAAGAAATTAACTACATCTACTTACCAAAGAAACGCAATGAAAATAACTCAATTATAAATTAAAATAAATAGAATGAATAAAGTGAATAATATTCTCAACCAAATCTAAAAACAAAAAATAGACTGCGACAATGAAATCTGAAATAAACACATAAATACCCTACGACGCAGCTCAACGATCCAATAGAACTCCAAAGAATCCCGAAATGGTCACCCAAGCCTCACTAAAAAAAATCTATCGTGCCCGGCCTCCTGTGAAAAAATATAACATACAAGGGGTCAGCAAACACAATTATTTCCAGTCACTGAACATGACAGAACGATATAATAAAGAGATACTAATGTGATATAATATTTTATCTATATATATACATGATGCAATGTTTACTGAGGAGATGAGGTTCAATTATTAATATTGTTTTAAACATCGACGCCAACTGATATTATAAGTATTTATTGAGTGTTATTAGATGTGGGGGATAACTAACAGACGATGTACACATGGTTACTTTTAATTTAGTGGGACCACACTCTCGTACCCTTTTATTCTTAACAGAAGTGTATCCCTTATTGTCGAGCCAGAGATTTACGCATAAACTTTTTAGGTGAATCGCCGCAGTAGCGATGCTAGTAGTTGGAGAAAGCTAGACTTGCATGTTTTTGAGTTATTGCCATCCTTGTGGTATTATTTCTGATTATATCTCTTTTTAGATTATTCTTCCACTGCGTAGTTTCATAGTATCCTTGATGTATTTACGATTTATTTTAAATTGTAGTACATCTTATGGGGGTTCACCTTCAGGATGCCTGTCGTTACACCTTAGAATTTGTATTCTTAATAGATTATTAAGAAGCCAATTTTGGAGGCGTGACAAGTTCGTATCAGAGTACTAGGTTCAGTCCTGCAGTTTACTACACATCTCATACGATTAGGATTTGGACTTGATCTTGCACTAGTTCGCGGCTGTTCCTTTCTTAGGTTTCTTAGGAGGTGTTAGTGGTATATGAATGGCTTTGAGTCATATTCATTTATAGTTTCCACAGGTGTGCACGATTTCGTATTTTGTAGGAACTTCAGATATTGGTGTTATTTTGTTGTTTAGGCTCTTACTAACCATATGGTGGTTGGTTACTTTGAGAAGAAGTTATCTTCTTTTGGCTAGAAAGGGTTTCATTCGATCTCTACCTTCTACTTTGAGGTGGTGCTTTGCTTTTCTGATTCATATGGAGATTCGATCAGAGTATATGCATCATCGATAGGTTTATTCTTAGGAATGAGTATAGGTTGGAATGCAAGATTATCATTGACGGCAGAGGTTGGTTGTGCATCCTTGTTTGCAAAATTTTCCGGGAGGAGTTACATCTAAGTTTGGGTTTAGTGTTTATTTCACTATCTAGGGCGTTTAGGTATTTTGGGGATTTAATGTCGTGGTGATTAAGGTGTATCGAATTTCGAGGATGAAATTTCTGTAATGAGGATAAAATTTAGTGATCCGTATTTTCAGATCGGTTGTTGTGGGCGTTTGTGCATATTATTTTGTGGCTTGTTGCTGTTTATTTCTTTTTATTATCTAATATCCTAGTGTGCGTTTTTTTTTTTTTGTAATATGCTCACAGATTAACGGAGATCTGGAATGACCTGGATAAAGTGGAAATTGATGCTGAAGGTGAAGATGAAGTGATCTGGACTCCAACCTCTTCAGGGTAATTTTCTATGAAGAGCAGCTATCAGGAAATTAGGCATCACAATCCCCTTTAGAGATGGGCTTCTTTTGTCTGGCTTACTGGCAACATTGAAAGACATAGTTTCATATCCTGGCTGGCTTTTAGGGGAGCACTTAAAACCCAATCCAAGCTCAAATCTTGGGGCCTTGTTCATCACTATAAATGTTTGTTTTGTTGGGATTATGAGGAAGTCGAAGCTCACATCTTCTTTGATTGCTGCTATGCTCAATGGATTTGGGGGAAGCTTATTGAAAAATTAGGCTACCACAGAGCAATTGTTGATTACAATGAAGAAATTCAGTAGGTTCTTCTCCAAACCACAGGTAAATCAATCAAAGCTCTTATCCTCAAACTTCTTCTTAACTATTTTATTCATCATCTCTGGAGACAAAGGAATAAAAGAGTTTTTGAGAGCATCCATTGTGAAGCCCCGGTCCTTCTTCTTTCCATTTTTTCTGATGTTAAGCTTAAGCTAGCATTTAAACAGTTTAAGCTCCAAGAGACTGAAGACAACAGGTACATGGCTAAGAGCTGGAACCTGAACTGTATATGGGTTAATAAAGAAATCAGTGAGTATACTTGGAGAAAACCCAAACCTGTTGTATGTATGATTAATACTGCTAGCTCCTTGTCTGATGTTGGGAGCTATGGAGCTATTTTGCGAGAAGCTATGAGTCTGGCAATTGCTTGTGCAGGCAGAAGTGTTGCCCGGTCTGTTATCTATCATGAATTCCAATGTATTAAAGCAGGGATTGAGATGGCTATCAAATACAAGCAAGCTAAGGTAGAGATCAACTCAACCTCCATGTTAGCAGTTAAAATTTTAAACAAAGAGAGCATACCAGATTGGCAGTGTAGGATAGTGGTTGGGGATATTTTGAGGTTAGTAAATTCTTTTGAAGTCTTCAGCTGTAAACATATCTTCAAGGAAACTAATAGAGCAGTTATTCTCCTATCCAAAACTCTGTCTGAGATGGGGTATCTAGAAATCAAGGCTATAGACTTCTGTGAAGCTCTTAAAGTACAAGTTTGTGATGATGAGAATAGTAAAGCTTATTTTCAAGTACACTAGATTCTTTGTATCTGCATGTTAGGTGTAAGGCTCTCTGCTTCTCTCTTGTGCTCTTGAGAGGAGAGGGTTGTCCCCACCTTTGTACTTTCCCCTTTTTTGTTTTTCAACCGCTTATTTTCCAAAAAAAATAAAAAAATATCTTAGTACATTGGATCATAGCCTTTTATAGCATCCTGTTTCAATTTGAAACCAAAAGCAAAAAGTCCAGTACATCTCTTTCATCTCCTATTCTTTCTCCAACTATAACCCCTTTTCTCCCCTAAAAGCCAGTCACTTTGAAACCCATTATTCATTATCCTAAAAGTTTGGCAGCAGCAACCACTTATCCCTAAACTTCTAACGTCAAAACCAATATCCTCTCTTCTAATTTTTGGCAACCATCCCTAAACTCATTCTCTTTAATAGAGAGGTGTTAAACCCTTTTGAAAAGTTGTGGTTGATCCCCTATTTTTTTTAATAACACTACTTGTTCAAACCTCTGGAATCCCTAATCAAGGGAAGTACAACTATTGCCCATCATTTAACGATTGATCGGTATGATTTTTGAATACCAGTTGTGTATAATTTAACAATAATGTTATCCTATATAAGTTATTGTCATCATATATAGTACAATTAATTGATAGTGGATTGTCTTCATAACATTTAACTTGTGTTAATTCATGTATAAACAATGATTACTATTCTATTGTAAGCTCTGATACCAAGTTTATCGGATCAAGGTGGTCAAGGAGTTTCAACTTACAAGTCTAAAACCTAATTATTTTTTACTTTCAGGGATCTAAGCCCACGGGATGCTCGCGTAGCATGCAACCGAAAAGTAATAGGAAAATAATTTAGGGGCTTGCAACCCTGGGACACTGATAAATAGTTACCGAAGACCCTAACAACATAGCCCTCCTGTGTATATGACTCTAAGTTCTCCTATACATGAATGATTTAAAAGACCGACACTCAATCAAAATGGCATATCTGTCCTTGCTTTATAGGCAATAAGACGATATTATATGATTGGCAATTTTATGCTCAACGACCTTTCTACCCTCACAAGTATAAGAGTGGGGACTCTGCTGATAATAAACATTTTGTCTACTAATGATCTGTCTATTCTCACGATGTAATAATTATATCAAAAGAAGTTTTAATCAACCTAGTCAAGCTAAGCAACACACTATCAGCTCAGAGAATTTAATTTAGTAATTCTTAGTAGAGTAGTCTGTTTACTTACCAAATATGAGTCTTTCGTCCATTAAATACCCAAGTTATAAAGATGACCCTCTAAAAGGTTATAATGGTCTAGTTATGACTATGGTCAAAAGACTTCAGTCCCAATCTTAAACACGAGTTCTCTTTGTTAAGTCAATACTTGCCTACATGATAAGAATATACATATATATCCTACTGATTTTTCATAATATTCACTAGCTATTTTATGTCTAAGATAACCTATATAAAGGGATTAATACCTTGAATTCAGATGCTAGAACATACACCAACAGTAAGACTTCCACTCATAACTATGGGAAAAATACTATAATCTGATTTTTCATTTATTTATGCCTAATCATAGGTATTTAACAATACAAGTCAACAACCAAACTCTTGATCTAATACACAAGTAAACCTATCATCATAATTATAATAAGTTATATGATAAAACTAAGAACAATGCTCTTATAAATCAGCTCACCTAGTTTTCATGTTCCAGGTAATCAAGAAGAAGACTCAAGGTTTAAACCATATGTTATCATGTGTAAGAATTGATATACAAGTCAATAATCATGAGTAATACTCTCTACTATTTACGATTTGTTGTTCAATGAAGGGGAATAATTGTACTTGCCTGAATTGGGAAACCAATGTAATATACTCGGAAAGAAACTGCCCGAAACCAACGTAATAGACACCAAAGATGAAGTTGGTGAATGTAGAACACCTTCAGCTCTCTCTCTTGGATTTTCCCTCCCTCTGAAGAAGGTTAGGGTGGGTTGAGGAAATATGATTTTAACTCCCCTGGCTTCTAATTAAAAAAATGGGGAAAAGGTTGGGTTTGTTTCTCTCTCTAAAATACAAGGAGAAGAGATGGGTTTAGGAATTTGGGGTTGGGGTTTTGTTTTATTCTCTCCAGATTTTATAACTTGTTAATAGAGAAGAAGAGAAGAAATGGAGTAAAATAGGGAGAGATGGAGTAGAATTAGGGTAAGTTAGGTTAAATGTGTTTTGTTATTTGAATTTGGGGAAACAAAATCTTAGGATAATATACTATATGGTGCAACATACTAAACCACAACTACGACTACAACGAGTTATATCAAGGAAAAAATGCGGGGCGCTATATTCCACCCTCCTAAAAAGAAATTTTGTCCTTAAAATTTGATGTACCTTAATCACCACGACATTAAATCCCCAAAATACCTAAACGCCCTAGATAGTGAAATAAACACTAAACCCAAACTTAGATGTAACTCCTCCCGGAAAATTTTGCAAACAAGGATGCACAACCAACCTCTGCCGTCAATGATAATCTTGCATTCCAACCTGTACTCATTCCTAAGAATAAACCTATCGATGATGCATATACTCTAATCAAATCTTCATATGAATCACAAAATCAAAGCACCACCTCCAAGCACAAGGTAGAGAACTAATGAAACCCTTTTTAGCCAAAAGAAGATAACTTCTTCTCAAAGTAACCAACCACCATATGGTTAGTAAGAGCCTAAACAACCAAATAACACCAATATCTGGAGTTCCTACAAAAGGTGAAACCGTGCATTGCTGAGGAAATTATAAATGAACATGACTCAAAGCCATTCGCATACCACCAACACCTCCTAAGAAACCTAAGAAAGGAACGACCGTAAACTAGTGCAAGATCAACTCAAAATCCTAATAGTATGAGATGTGCAGCAAACTGCAGGACTAAACCTAGCTCTCTGATACCAACTTGTGCAGTCGCATCTCTTTCTACCATTTGTTACCAACCCCTTGATTGGCATTTTGCTGCTGCATGAATATCTAAAATACTTGCTAAAAATTACCCTGAGGAACCGCAATAGGAGCAGGTGGTACAACAATCTCATCCTGAGTAACCTCTGGAACATAATCTTGTCCCAAGTGAACCGAAGTCTCAACGAAAATCTCATCCATCGGTAATGCACCGCGTCCCACATCATGACCCAAACCACGTCCCCAACGGACATTGGTTCGTATACCACGCGCCGCAGCAAGCACACAAGGAACTGGCACTCGAGTACTACGACGAGGAGCACCATGACCAGCAATAACATGGTTAGCAGCAGCACGCCCATTACCTCGTCCTCTCACCATCTAGACAAGATAAAAGTAAAATATCAGCAAACACGTAAAAAGATAAAAATTGAGGAAATCGAGAAAAGCCGAAGAAAAATCAACAAGTCCTACTCTGATATCTAAAATGCTTAAGGTATACACTCAAGCGAAAGATTAAACCTAGCGTTCTGATACCAACTTGTCACGCCCCCAAAATTGGTTTCTTAATAATAAATTAAAAATGCGAATTCTAAAGTGTAACGACAGGCATCCTAAAGATGAACCTCCAAAAGACGTACTATAATTTAAAATAAATCGTAAATATATTAACGATACTATGAAACTACGCAATGAAAGAATAATCTAAAAAGAGATATAATCATAAATAATACCATAAGGATGACAAAAACTCTAAAACATGCAAGTCCAGCTTGCTCCAACTATTAGTATCGCTACTGCAATGATTCACCTGAAAAAGTATATGCGCAAGGCATCAGCAAGCAACGCCCAGCAAGTACAAATATCCAAGGTCATAAGACATAATAGACCAAGATAATCACAGTTAAGAGACATGAAGAACCTGACGGAAGTATAGGAAAATTCCAACCAAGCTACGAGTTCTAAGGAGACGGTCTAAGTAAAACTAAAAATCCTAATGTGATAACCTAAACTTAGATCTAACTACTACAGCCTAAGAGGTACGGCAGATGTGGAAAGAGAATTAGAAAGTCAAGTACACAGGGTCACTTTTAATTCAGTGGGACCACACTCTCGCACCCTTCTATAATTAATATAAACATATCCCTTATTGTTGATCCAGGGATTGGATTTGCACATTTTAGGTCTTAGAAGTGTTATGTTAGTCAAACTATAATCATTCTTCTCATATAGAGGATGTGTTCTTAGTAATTATCGGAGTATGTAAATATACATCGCCTAAGCAATAATATTAGCTAAAAAATGTGAGCATTAGAAGAGAACCTTAGAGTAAATTGACTTGTGGTTCATCATCGTATTTGTTAGTCTTGTAAAACTACTTATGAAAGACTTATTGTATGTTAATACATTAGGGTGAGTATATACACGTTTAAGGATTCTAGACGTTTATTGGCAAATAAAGATGATTGGTTAGCGGCTCAACTTAGCCACAATTATAGGACTTCAAGTGATATAACATTTATTAACTTGAGGTAGAAAGATCATTGATAGTCAGAGTATAATATCATCGACAGAGTCCTCACTCCTATATTTGTGAGGGTAGAAAGGTCGTTGAGTATAAGATCACCAATCATATGATATAGTCTCATTGCCTATAGAGCAAAGACAGATAAGTTATTTTTATTGAGTGTCGGTTTCTTAAATCATTCATGCATAAGAGAACATAGAGTTGCGTACACAGTAGGGATATGATGTTTGGGTCCTTGGGTTCGATTCCCTAAACAAAAGATTAAGTAACTGTTTATCAGTGTTTCAGGGTTATAAGCCCCTAAAATTCTTCCCCAATTACATATCAGCTTTGTTATTCTTTATGAATACTCCCCGTGGGCATAGATCCCTAAAAGTGAAAATAAATTTGGCTTTATACCTGTAGACTAAAACTCCTTGACCACCTTGATCTGGTAATTTCCTCCGCTAATTCCTGGCTTACTAAAAAGGAATCCGCCAATCTCTGGCTCGACAATAAGGGATACACTTCTGTTAAGGATAGAAGGGTGCTAGAGTGTGGTCCTACTTAATTAAAAGTAACCTTGTGTACATCGTCTGTTAGTTATCCCCCACACCTAATAACACTCAATAAATACTTATAATACCGGTTGGCGCCGACATTTAAAATAACATTAATAATTGAACCTCATCTCCTCAGTAAATATTGCATCATTTATACATATAGATAGAATATTATATCACATTAGTATCTCTTTATTATATCGGTCCGTCATGTTCAGTGGCCGGTAATAATTGTGCTTACTGACCCCTTGTGAGTTATATTTTTTCACAGGAGGCCGAGCACGGTAGGATTTTGTTTAGTGAGGCTTGGGTGACCATTTCAGGATTCTTTGGAGTTTTATTGTATCGTTGAGCTGTGTTGTATGGTATTTATGTTTTTATTTCAGATTTCATTGTCGTAGTCTATTTCTCATTTTTAGATTTGGTTAAGAATATTATTCACTTTATTCATTTTATTCATTTTAATTTATAATTAAGTTATTTCCGCTGCGTTTCTTTGGTAAGTAGATGTAGTTAATTTTTTAGAAATATATTTGAATAAAGATTTCTGGGAGCTCATGGATCCCAAGTCCTTATTGAAATAGATTTGAATTTTGGGTACCATTCTTTAATTTTGGGTACCAACTAAAAATGAAAACGTGAATCAATATCTTCCTAACTTTTCCTAATGCTTCCGTATTTCCGATAGGAATCAATGCGGTTTGTTTGACAACTATAAAAAAAAGTAAGTCTCAATAAATACTCCTATGTAAACACTCTTGTGTACACTCCACTCCAGTTATACATATACATTATTTGGTAGAGATGCTCGCCTAATTTGGGCAATATTTATAACTCTCATACTTTTAGAGTTTAAAAGATTTATAATTTCTTATGTTGCAACTCTTTTAACTCTACAAGTGAAGAAATAGCCACATGGAGATACGTCTCCAAGTGGAGGCTACTATAGATTAATAACAAAATCATTAGACGCATGAGAGAGAGAAAGAGAGATATGGAACCCTTAAAGCACCTCCAACAACATGGTATGTTGTTAAGGTTTTCTCATACTCTTGCAAAAAAAACCATCCAACAGAGGTATGGGGTTCAACATACCGCCTAGGCGCTGAACCATTCAGCGCCCAGCAACTTTTATGTACAGCTAACATTTCTCTTTCTCCCATCACAACTTTGTTCCCTAATATGACATTTAATTCGACATTTTTTGTTCGGCGCCTAACCAAATGATTTGGCATTTTCTGCTCTGTGCTGAACCGTTGAGCGCCTAAGATAAAAATCGTAATTCTCTGTTGGATGAAAACTGTATGCGATTCTACAATTCCGGCATGGTAAACCATAATCACATTCGATTATGTTGGAGGCAGGCCCGACCCTAACTATAAGCGCAAGAGGCCGCCTATGGCCCCAAAATTGTAACCCAAAATTTATAAGTAGTGTATATAAAAAGGTCCCCTATTTATATACTAATATAATAGCTCATTGGTTAGAGTACTTAAACTTTCCTACATTTGTTATGTAAATTTTTTTTCAAAATTTTTTCTTTGAAAATGCCTGGACTTCGTAGGAAATGCCTTTGGAAAAAAAATCCCTTGAGATGGCCCATTTTCGAACTTCGCCTTGGGCCCTCCAAACCTTAGGGCCAGCCCTGGTTGGAGGTGCTCTTATAGTTACAGTTATGACTTGGTTAGGCTTTTTGGCAAATCGGGGTTTAGTTGCTGACTTGGTGGGCCTTTTGGGATTTTGAGTATCCAACTAGTGGTACACAATACATTGGGCAGTTCGGAAACAACTACAAGAGATGTCAGTAGTGACAGTTGCAGTAGTGAACAAAAATAGAGGGTGAAAAACAGACCCGAGAAAAAGAGAGGGCAGAGATTATAGAAAACATTGAAGAAAAGAAGATTGGAGATAAAGAAGGCGAGGATAAGAGCAGATGAGGAAGGGTGACGAAGAGTGAAGGTTCAGAAGGACAAATTTTGTGACATCTTTTTGTTTTAGTTGAGCCTATTTGTATAAATTGTTGGGCTGGATGACCATCTCCATTAAAAGCCTTAAAGTCGAAAAAAAATTGATCACTAAAGCCATGCACCACATGCGCTTACCAAAGTCCAAGGCACTAGACTTGTTGGGTCCTAAATAATTCCATGCTTCCCTACCTAATGTCCCCAATAATTACATTTGTTGCTTACTTAGCTCTACTAGATTCCTCCTTTTATGATCTCAATGGAGAAAGATAAGGGAAGTATTCTAGTGGGGATGCCTCTTGTGCTTGTGCAAATCTAATGACTTAAGAGCAGCTGTACCATGAAATTTAGGTTAAAATATTGGAGAAAAAGTTATTGGACTAAGAGGAAATGGAGGACTGCCAACCAAGAATAATTCCAAATGAGAGAAGAAGATATTCCTTTGACTACAGTTTCTTTACTTAATCTAGATCTCAAACTCCATTTCTAAAAGTTAAGTTTCTTGTTAAATGATTTCTTTCTTATTCATCAATCTAACAGATAGTACAACCCCAACCTACCCCAACAAACATTAGTTATTACAACAATTTAGTATAAGGTCAATGATTGATGATATATGTGGCTGATTTCAATCCTCAAAACAACTTTCTTCGTTAATGAAATCTATTTCTAAATATGAGATCTTTTTTAGAGATATCCAATATAAATCAGGTCATTTGTAGCTTCTAAGGATACCCATTTGTTGTTTTCAAATTTTTCTTAACTTTTGGTATGATTTCTTATTTATATTGGAATTTGAGGTTGATTTATGAGATGGGTAGTGAATCTAAAGTTCAGTTCTTGTTCTTGTTCTCTGAAAACATGTTTGTAAGTGAGTTTTGAGTGAAGCACTTAAGAATTAGTTTTGATGGAGGATTATTACATTGTGAAGTTGGTTGGTTTGGGAGTGATTTCATGGGCAGCAATTTTTATATTAGTAAGAATGATATTTCCAAAGCTATCGTTCAATTCCTGTAACCGCATTGTTTCCACAATCCATGCTTTTGGGGCTGTTACTTTGTCTTCCCTCTCGGTTCAAGATTGGAGTTGCCCCGTTTGTCCAACGGCTTCAAAGTCTTCACCTTTCCAGGTATTTCACTTGCTTTCTTTTAAGATACTTGTGTTTTTGTGAATAAGTTTAGATTACTTGTAATAACCAAGTTTCCATTATAAAAGAAGATTGATGATTACACATGAGTCATGACAAACCAAATCGTTGGTTATCTAAACCCAACAACTCAACCTCGCTCAGCAATCTTGAAGAGAAACCATTCTGTATCATGAACTAGGGAACCTTGTAGAAGAACACCACACCTTTTACCTTTGATAAAATCATACACACTTCTCATACATAAATTAGGCCAAAAGTGTGCAAGTGTACAAAAACCCTATCACAACGAAGAAAAATATCACTTTCTAAACTGCAAATCTGTAATCTATAGACACTGGAACTGATATTTTTTCGCACCCCCGGTCCACTGGATTAATGGACAATAGTAACCAGTCGACGAATATTTATTGGTTTGTTTTGTTCAACTAGTCACTTTTTCAATTGAACAAAATTAACAAGACCTTGAAAGTAAAATTTGAAGCATTGCTTCTACATCACGTTCTTCCATTCAGTATATCTTAGGCGTTGGCTTCTTATAGTTTAAGATAATATTTTCAGTATTTATATGCTTTGCTGGTTGCAACTATTTTAACAGTACAAATCTCTCCCATCGGTTGATTTTAAGACGATTTTCAAATGTGTATGTTTCCACCTGTTATGATAAATTTACAAGATATCATGTTTATTTAATCTTTAGTTCTATCAAGATCTAATAACATAGTTGGTAACTTGGTGTAAGATATTAGTTTAGATAGAACAAAAAAATTACTAATTCCGCAAACACTAGATAGATGGATTGGTCATGAAATTATAATCCTGTCTTTTTTTCAAAATTGCAGATGCAAGCAATAGCAGTAACACTTGCCTATCTCATATATGATCTTGTATGCTGCCTCTTTGACAAACAAATTGATCATGCCAATTCCGTTCATCATTTTGTCAGCATTATTGGACTAGGAGCAGGTCTTGGCTACGAGATGGTTAGTTCACCCTTCTACTCAGTTCCCTGATAAAAGTTGTTATTTGAGGTTTGTTCTCACGAACCACAGACCAAGCAATTATAAGTCCACTTTGAAATTTTCAGCCAGGATTGAACATTCCTTATATTAATAGTCAATATTATTCTAATTTCCTTGATATTTTGCATATTCCAAGGGTTGAACACATATACTTTCATTTTTGTCCGAGGTGGTTGGTTTAGTTCAGTTTGTTTTACCATACAGTGTGGGTCAGAAATGGTTGCTGCGTTATGGATTACAGAGATCTCTAGCCCTTTCCTTCATATGAGGGAACTTCTTAAGGAACTCGGTTACAAGGATACTGACCTAAGCTTGGCAGCTGATGTAAGTCATACTTAAAATTTAATTCTGTTTATTCAAGGTTGACGTCAAAATAGCAGTTGAAAGAAAATGTATACAGAAATAGTACCGTCCATTCGACAATATCTCTTTTATGCCATTATCTCGAGATTAATTCTCGTTGTGCATATACAGGTTTCGTTTGCAGTCGTATTCACATTGGCGAGAATGGTCGGTGGACCTTATCTTAGTTATGTAACTTTATCTGCAGACAATCCACAACTTATAAAGGTAATGTGTTTCTCTTATCACTAAGTCATTAAATTTAATATCATCTTAGGCAATCTCACATCTTATTGAAGATCAAGTATCAAGCTGTATCCCTATATAGGAATAAAGGTCATCTTGGACACTTATAAGTCAATTTTTGGTATAGTCTGCTAAACCAAAAACTTGAAGTACATTTGAATAAACCCCATCCAGTAACTACCATGACTAAAAAATCTGTGAAAAGTTGCTGCTATGATATGATATTGATGGTATACAACTGAAGCTAGTGGTGATGTTCTTAAGGTCGCAATTATTGGAACTTGGATCTATTTCCCGTAAATTTCAAGTTATAGATGTATCATTTACCTGAAGATTTTCTGAGTCTTGTTCTGATCGACATCATATACTCATTGTTTTCTAGGCAATGGCATTAGGATTACAGTTGGTTAGTGCCTTTTGGTTCTACAAGATTGCGAGAATGGTGAAATACAAACTATTTAAGAGGAGTACCCAGCATAGCAGCAGAGCTGCCTGAAGCGTGTTCTGAATTCAAAATTTGAGCTGCATTGGTCACTGAGAAATGTACTCGCAAATTTATTTTTCAAACCTTTGAGATGATTATCCTACACAAGCTGATTTCAATTTGTTGTAAAAAAAACTGTTTACCTCTGGATCATTACAAGATGTAATCACTGAAAAGTTGGAAATGGATATTCACTCAATTTACCATTTTCTGTGACGAACTTGTATAACTAACATAAAGTATCAGAAGGCGATACGAGTTCTTTGAAAGGTTTTGGCTCCTGTCAGCATGACAGGGTGAAGTGCAGGACTTGTTTGGGGTAGTACTAAGTCGGATAAACCGTGTACTTACATGTGACAATTTTCGAACTGACATTAGTTACAAATTGTTATCAGATACAAAACAGATTCAAACTCTTGGTAGGTTGCAAATCCCTGAAGACATGCTAACAAAATTTCACACAAAAGAATCTTGATGCTAAGAGCAAATTTGAGGTTCTGAAAACACAGATAATATATCTTCTATCATTGCCCCAAATTCGTATTACAACACAATCCATTCGCAACTTTATCTACCTTTAACCAACAAAGCACATCAATATTTATAGAATGCACAAAAGATAGGTTCAGTTAACGGGCACTTCTTATATTAACGGAACTACAAAACATAGTGGACAGTGGACACAATAGAAGGGGGAAAAACATGTAAATTTCACGATACCAGCAGTAAAAGGTACAATTTCAGCTAAATGTCATATGTTCAGACCAGCCATAGTGAATAAGGCCTCTGTTGCTGCTCGTCCCCAACAAGTCAAACATATTACATTTTTCTAATAATTTTTTCTGAGCACACCATTCAACAAAAGTAGAATAAGAGAACAGAGGCCAGCGCTGCCACGCATTCTAAGTAGAAAAAGAGGGTGTATCTCTGAATTAGTCCTTCCCGAAATCAGTATTGCAATGAGCGGTTGACTCTAGCTTCTTTTCTTCATTCAGTTTCCGAACCGCCTACAAGAAAGATTAATTAGAAAATAAGTGATATACAAGCCAAAAAACTTGTGCAAGCTTTAGTTTTCATTCTCACATAGACTAGTTAACAAATAACACTGCAGTATACTTTTATTTTATTTTTGGTGAGTGAGCTGGGTTAAACAGGCCTAGGGCCAATTTTATTTGAAAAAGAAAGGGCTAAATGTTGTCACATTCTTGATAGTGTTTAAAATCTAGCAAGAGGCTCCATTATCCTTGGGAGTTCTATATATACTTCCGACTTTTTTGCACATTTTCTACAATTGTGACTGCTTGTGACACAATGACAAACGTCTCTAAAGCATTATTTCGATAAAATGGTTGCTAGTTTTTTGGTGTATCCACGTGTAACCTTTTAAATTTTAGCAAACATTTTTTTTTACGTCTTAGGAGTTCTACGCGGTACAAAGTGAAGTTATAGAATCAATAGAACCAAGTATTCCCATTATATGTTCACAAAGACATGTATAAACCCATATTACCTTCATAAAATCCTCATGAATCACATAATCTCTTTCTGCTCGGACCCCAAGGATCTCAGCCTCAGTACACACATTTCGAAGATCAGCTCCATTGAAACCCTGAAAAAGACAACACTTTCACTAAATCTGAGAAAATAAAACTCAAATAACTGCTGCTTCAAAACTGAAGAGCATTACTCACCTCAGCAAGTTTCACTACAGCTTCATAATCTATCTCACCGTGCTTGGCAATCCCGGCAGCTTGGATTTTAAGGATCCCCATTCTCGATTGCTCATTTGGCAGTGGGATTTCTATTTTCCTATCTAGTCTACCTGGGCGGAGAAGCGCAGGATCCAGGACATCAGGTCGGTTCGTCGCCATTATCATTTTCAGCTATATTCATTACATGTTACTTAGATCTTGCACTCGTAAAAAAGTAACTACAATAATAGAATCTAAATGGACTAAAAATAGTTAGCCAGAATCTAAACTGATTGACCAAATGATAACGTATTTGAAAGCAAGAGCAGTTATGCAGAGCCAAGATTTTGCCTTCTCTAGGTTATCAGAACCATCAAGCAGATTAAACAACTCCATCAACGTTCTTTGTATCTCACGGTCTGCGCTTGTCCCCTCACTAAACCGACGTCCCCCGATGGCATCAATTTCGTCCATGAAAATGATGCATGGCTTCAAAATGCAAAACCAGAACTACAGTCAAAAATTAGCAATAAGCCAATCCAAACAAATTCCTTCCAAATTGAGAAAGTTCGTATGTATATATATACACGAACATGAAAAGGAGATCTCAATTCTAGTCTAAGCATGAAAAGGAGATTTTAGGATAACAAGAATAATCTGCCCAACAAGAAACTATAGACTGGAGAGGTGCTGACAAAGATATGTCAACCAATATTAGATGAAAATGCATTCAAACATTAAGTAATTGATTTATTTAGTCAATGGATTAATAAGCACTAATTAATTAGTTGCCAAGTAAAATTGAAACGACTAAAAGAATATTTTTACCATGGCACCATGTTTAGCAAAATATCATAAACTACCTACAAAAATTGACAAAAACACTCGAGCTTACTTGGTGGTCATGCAAGTATCCAAATATCTCGCGTAACAATCTTTCACTTATACCAATGTAGTCATCAATATTAGCACTCGACACAACCTAAATTTAGATCAAATAAGTGAAGATACTTATATTAAATTCAAATAGACGGTGTGACAGTTTTAGCTAGAAATGTACATACCTTCATGAAATTGACCTCTATGTACTTGGCAATAGCTTTGTCTAATAAAGTCTTCCCTGTTCCAGGGGGCCCGTACAGAAGAACATCCTGCAACCATGAATTGAAAATATACAGTCAAAACATAAGAATTCCAACATGAGGCTGCTAAAAGACAGAGTACACCAAATGTTGAAATATAGACGCCAGAAAGTTGTAATGGTTACCTTCGGGGGTTTAATCTCTACTCTAAGGAAGAGTTCGGGATTCATAAGAAGAAGCTCGATAGATTTCCTCAGTTCCTGGATCTGATCGGAGAGTCCACCCACAGCTGAGTAGCTAATGTTACCAGGATCCTCGTGAGGGAATCATGAATCCATATACAACAAGTCAAACAAAATGCTATTTGACAAAGACTAGATTCCAAATACAGATTATGGGACGAAAGCCACATTGCCAGGTACTATCAAGGTTCAAAGAACTATTGGATGAAGACATAGCAAAATTATGCATTTACCCTAAAAGAACAATATATGTTCCTAAGTTGTAACATTTCATTGATATAATGCTGACGTATCACATACAGGAACATTATATAACTGATGCGCGTGTGAATCTATAGTAATTTTTTATTGTAACTTCGTAACCATGGATATATGACATACTCATATTATAACACTTACAGAACACCAACACCTAAACCATGGTACTATTTTTTCAAACTTTTTGGTGCTTCGAAACATCAAGAAAATACTTACTTCACGTGGAAGGGCACGCATGATTGTGAGAGTTGGCATGTCAAGAACCACCCTGGTTCCTGCTACCAGCTTCTCTTTGTCCACTTTACTACAGCATCCAACAACGTATCTTGGGCCGTTACTCACTTTAACAATTACTGAACACAGAAAGATCATCAGTGCACTGCATGACAGGTAGCTAAGATAGAATTCCTAAGCATCATTTCCTAAAACTAACAAAATTCTCTAATGATAAATTTACAGAAAATGATATGAAGAGAACCACAAAACCAAGTACGGTAGGAAAGAACTTTTGGAGTATGACTACTCATGAAACAAGCAAGTAGGAGTACTTACGGCGCTCGTTGTCAAGAGGATGGAGAACTTCTCCTATGATTTGTCCAACGCTCTGCAGGGACTGCAAATCATCAAGAAAATACTTACTTCTCCTAAAAGGGCAAACGCTTTTTGGTGGTTCGAAACATCAAGAAAATACTTACTTCTCCTATGATTTGCTGCAGGGACTTCAAATCATCTTCAGTTTTGGAATATTCTTTCTTTGAAGCTCTTAAATTCTCACTCACTGTACATTTCAGTTTAGTAACATGTTAATTACAGACATGAGCTCAAGCATAGACACGATAAAAATGAATAATGTTCAACATAATAGTTTACTCTTGCATAAATTATGATTTATAGTGTCTCCTAGAATTACGGAAAGAGATTATTGTTATGATGCCAATCGATAATACTAACTTCAATGAATCAGCAACATGCAACATACATAGAGACATGTGAGTTGGGTAGTTCATGGAAATAAAAATTGACAATAAGTGTGTATGTTTATTAAATGAGAAACCTTGTAGATCTTTACCACATCTAAAGACACGTAAAACTGTGAATAATGGTGTGTTACACTCTTAAAATCATCACAAAAGATGTCATTCTTATAAATTATTCAATAAGATACGAAGACATCCTCTCGTGGCAGACCAATATAAAAAAAAATTCCCAAAATACTTGAGACATTTATTTCAAATTTATTTTCCGGTTGACAACTATCACTCAATCATTCAAACCTCACCTTCAAATGGTATTATGAATCACCTTTGTTACAAGATATAAGACAATTATTTTGTTCACAAATGTCACCACTCTGCTTAATATTTTTTTTTACCAAATAGGGACAAAATGATGAATTTGCCAAGCTAGAGTTTCTATTTTTAAGATGGAAGGACGCAAAATGTATACACGTAAACTAAAACAGGAAGAAGTAATTTTTGTACAGGGTCTAAACTTTCTTAAGAAATACATTTAGTACCTCAAAGTTTTGTAAACTACAAGCAGACCCAATTCTCAAGTATTAATTTCATTTAATACCCTGAAACTCTTATATACCATATTTGCCCCTGATTTCTTAAATCATATTCACTTTATTTACTTGAAGCCTACTGAAAAAGTAAAAGTGGAAAGATACATTGGGTTTTGCGTTCCAAGGTTTACTCCTTTCGGCTTAAAATTCGTGGGAATTTCTTCGAAGTCTGGATCCATATCATAGTCAAGAGCTTGTCAAATTCACTATAGCTATAGCTCAGTATTATGGGGCATTATGTTTTCTCATTCCTCTCCGGAGTAGGTGCATATACATACATTTTGAGAAATCTTGTTTTAGATTCTTAATATTTTCCACATTCCATACTCTTCACGATCCAGTAAATTGCCCATCATGGGTTCTAATGCTAATAATAAAGGATATTAACCATATTTTCAAACTTAAAGGCAGTAAATGTAATTTTGGTAGAACTATACAAAAACTCCCCCGGGAAAAAAAAAGATAGAAAATTCAACACACAATATGCAAAATAACCCAATGTCCCCAAAGGGGTGTGTGTGTTCCATTTAAAAATGCAATATAATCTCTCAGATGGAGGCAACCCTTCAACACAATCTCTCAACACTCTCGTAATATGAAAATCATCTTTCTTATCTGATCAATGTAAATTAAACATTCACACACAATCTATGATAATAACCCTAATTGCAGAAATAGTGGATATGATAATTAGGGTTTAGTATGAACCTGTTCTATCTGGCATCTTCTCCACTGTCCATCTTTCAGATTCAGCTTCACGAGTTTGGGACTTTATTTTGCTTTTAAAAGAGGGGAACGGATTTGGGTAATGAGGTGGCTTCCCCACACACTCTCTCTCTCTCTCTCTCTCTCATGACTGATCACTCTATTCTCTCTCTATTATTGCCTCACCGTACCTCTCTTTCTTCCTCTCTCATTTGTCATTACCAACAAAATTCAAATTTCAAAATTCAAAAACACAATATCCTCCCAAATCCATCCCCAAATTAAGAAATCAAATGTGGTTTGTACTCTCTGGTTTGTGTTTTCTGGCTTGAGAGAGCCTGTAACACCCACAAAATCACTAGCAATTGATCTAATGTAAAACTATCATTATTATAGTTTGATGTTGATCCATAATTATTAGAGCATCTCCTAAAGTGCCTCACTACTTTGAATTTATAGGTGCCACCTAAGATTTTCGTGATCCAACAGTGCTTCACTACCTTGGATTTGAGTCTTAAAAAGTAAGGCTGAGTCTTGCTTTTTAAGTTCGCAATTGAATGTCTATTCTATTTTTAAACAGGCGCCTAAGGTTTGGGCGCCCAATTAATTTTTTTAACAAAAATTCAAATCGGGTGCCTACTTGGGCGCCTAATTTTATTTTATTAAAAAAAAAATCAAAACGGGCCCCAATTTGAATTTATGAAAAACAAATTTATTTTTTATTTTTTTTCAAAAAAAATAAAACAGGGGCGTCTGTTAAAAAATCCAAGTCAGGTAATGTTGAAAGAAATAGAGCCTCACTACCTTGGATTTGACTTTTTTTCAACCAAGGTAGTGAGGCACTTTAGGAGATGCTCTTATAGTTTGATGTTGAATGTAAAACCCTTAGATTGGTGCGTGATTTAATTTTATCCCAAAACAAGTATGAATTCATTAGTAAATTTCATTGGTCCAAATCTGCAATATAAGCAGTTCCCCATTTGTCTGATCCCCTAGAAAAGTACAGAGATAAATGGGGTAGTGTTTTCATTGTTCAACTTTTAACCACAAATCCCAGATGCAATTGTCGATGACTAGGGGTAGCCGACAATGTTGTAGATTGTCGGGAACCAATCATAATTTTGTATTCTTTGTATGCTATTGTGACCTCTCAGTGTGTGAACCTATGTTGTTGTTTATTATAGTTCATTATCACTAGCTTCCCATGTAAAACATCTACTTTTGTGAAACTATATGTCATGTTTTATGTTGATAACTCATAGCTTTCAGTGTGCAACTTCTAATTTTGTCGACTACATGTCATGATCGACAATATGGTTTTCTGTATATAATACTTATGATAATCGAGATTGTCGTGCAATGCAGGAATCGACAATTATTATACATTAATTGCACTGTTCACATAGTTCAGTTAACATTTTTTTCCTACCTATACCTTTTACGCATTTAAGTAATAGAAGAGAAACTACCTCAATATTCCTCTTCTTTTCAATGTTCCCTCCCAGTATGTAAACTGTGGTTGTTTGCTGCAGTTCATAATACCTATCTTAAATGTAAAACACTTACTTTTGTGGACTATATGTTGCTCCATTATATGCTATGTTTTATGTTGATAACTCCTAAATTCAAATATCTTAATTTGTTACAAGAGTTTGAATAAGAAAGAGTTGTTATGCTTAGTTGGAACTTGCATTGACTGGTTCTTTAGCATATCTTTCATAGTTTCATCTTAGATGAATATCTTATTTTATGTTAGTATTTCTGTTATAATCAAACATTAATTTACCTCAATCATATTTGATAATGTGGTGTTACAATCATGCTCGTATTGTAATATAATGTCTTTGAAGCTCTTAATCCATGCTTTCAATCCTATTTGACATTCTAGAGTTCTATTTCTTCTTGATCTTGATTGAAGCTAGAAACTACTTTGATAATTGATTCTGGAAATTATCTTTTTTTGTTTAGTTGCATTACTTTGGATCATTTATTGATCATATCTCATTGAATTTTATTTGGATATACTTATAATGGTATTTGTTCATTTCAGGCTAGAAATCAATGGTTTCAATTTGGAAATCTCCACGCCTTGAGAGTCAGCCCAAACAAAAATCAACACGTAATAATGACGAGAAAAAAAGGACAAGCACGTTGGGATACGAGCATGAATATCCTTATGGATTCGCTTATTGCTACTCAAAAGGTATTACGACAAAGTATTGAGTGTGGAGGGATTTGAAAAGCCGTATTTGGATGCAGCATTTCAAATTATATGGGAAGATGATAGAAATATGAGAATGTTTATTGTTAGTGACGGTGGTGGCAGGAAAATGATGTTGGAATGTTTATGATCTTGCATTGAAAGTTTGTGGTGAAAGCCTTTAGAAGAGAAATGCGGTTTTCGTAATATGTTTTATGCTAGAGAAATGATTGTCTGTGGATATGTTGAAGTATAATCGGTTTACCTATTATTACATATCCTATCCCATTTTTGTATGGGTAAACTACGGTGTACACAATTGTTAAAAAACCTTGTCCGTCGATGCATGAGCTTGTTTTGCATAATATCAATTTATTTTTTTTGGGTAAATTCTGGTGTGAATGGGCACTGATAGTTTCATATTTTTTTTTATTGTAATGCTATAAAGTTGTGGAATATCCAGGTTAATACATATCATTTTGGATATGGAACGCCATTTTATAAAAAAAAATCATTGCATACCGTATACCAATTATGTAAAAAAAACCATCGTTAATATAAACATTGCATATATTCCCTGTATGTTAAAGTTAATCATCACACACATCAGTTGGTTGTGTGAAACTAGTTTTTAGGAGAATAAGTTAGTTGATTAGGTCATGGTTTAGTAGCAGTTGTGTGCCTCAGTTGTAGGGTTTAGTGCATCATCTTTAGGGGCTTAGTTGTTTCATGTATGCCTATATAATGGGTTAGTTCTTTCGTTGTAGAATCATCAGTTTAGTAATACAGTTTATTCTTTCTTTCCTAAGTGTTTTCTTTATTGTGATGCTATAAAGTTGTGG
Organism: Kingdonia uniflora; assembly: GCA_014058105.1. NCBI lineage: Eukaryota > Viridiplantae > Streptophyta > Magnoliopsida > Ranunculales > Circaeasteraceae > Kingdonia > Kingdonia uniflora. The sequence continues at coordinate 205,854 of JACGCM010001002.1, read as the reverse complement.
TATATCCAGGTTAATACGTATCATTTTGGATATGGAATGACGTTTTATAAATAAATAAAATCATTGCATACCGTATACCAAGTATGTAAAAAAAACCATCGCTAATCTAAACATTGCATATATCCTCGTATATCAAGCACTCACAAATAACACTTTCGTAAACATTACCATATAGGAAATAAAAACATTGTTTTTATATGTGGAATCGTGTTTAAAAATGGGATACAAAGCGGAGACGTAGTAAAACTAATTATACCATAATCGGAGGGAATACAGCTAAAGTAAACCCAAATTACAAAGATGACTTGAAAAACAAGAAGTATCTGAATATATTTGGAGAGAACCAATCGTAATTAAAGAGATTCGAAAATTGGTAACTCAATATGCAGAGAGAATGATTGAACAATTCAAATGAAGAATCCTAATTGTCGCGAAGAAGATTTGGTGTGAGAGGGAGAGTCAAAGTTTTGAAAAGGGAGAGAGGGTCATAGTTAGGACTATCAATGGATTTGATATAATCCGAAATCCGATTCCTTTTTAGAATATGGATGTCATTTTTTCTGATCCGAATCCAATCCGATCCAAATAAGGAGCATCCAAAATAATTTCAGATTGGATTCGGATGGAGCCTAGTCCAATCCGATAAATATCCGATCCGAAATTATATACCGATATATTTATATTTTATCAATATTAATGTTTTACAACTATTATAAATATATTATATACAATAAGAAAATAAATTATAATACATCTAGCTTTGTGCCCAAGTGGTACTTAGTTCTTAAAACCCATGAAAGGTCATGGGTTCAAGCCTTGCAGTCACATTTTTGGATCGGATATGAATGTTACTTATAAAGTTTCGGATCGGATTCAGATTGTAGCAGATCCGGTCCGAATCCGATCCATTGGCAGCCCTAATCATAGTAAATTAGGAAGCCGTTGCGGTGTGTCGAGGAAGAGTGTGGAAACACTCATTGTAATCAATCGTTTGACTAATCAACCTAATGGGTGGAACTATGCCATCTACGAGACACTGAGTCGTATATTTTAAGTGAAGCTTGTGAAGTGAGTTTTAAGCAGTCTCAAGCCCCAAGTGCTCCAGCTATGCCTTGTGATATGGGTTTAATGTATTCATAAATAGTTCAGATGAAACCGTTTTTTCTACAAGAAGCAAACTAGTGTTATGTTCTTCTAATTTAGAAGGGTTGTATACTTCTTATGCGCCTCTTATCCAAATCTTTGAATGAGTTCCAAACTTCCCCATAGGAGTCCAAACTCGTCCGAAAAGCTGCCAAAACATGAGCTTGAAGTTGACAAACTGCTAGAGATGGTCTAAGAAGGGTATAAAAGCCTAGTCCTTCCCCAGTGGGCAGTGGGAAGAGTCATTGCCATAAAAAACAAGGTTTAAAATGGTATGTTATAACGGTGTAACAGACATATTTATAACCGTTATAACGGTGTTATAACAGTGTTACGTTTTCAAATGCTACATAACAAGTCAAGGATAATTTAATTGTTTAAAATTCAAAAATAATGATAATACTTATGTATTTTTATTTCGAAGTTATTTATGGTACTTAGCTCGCACCTCCACCATTAAGGTAATAGACATTACGACATTGTTATTTATTTACTCAAATTTTGTATTAGTTTTCAATTAGAACGGCCATTATTTTACAAATAACAGTGTTATAACACCGTTATAACGATATATAACTTTGGTTAAAAATGTAAAAGAGAATATTGAAAATAACGTGTTGTTATAACGGTAACAAGTACCGTTGTAGAGTAAAATAACAGCACGTAACCGAAAATAACGGGTGTTGTTATTTTTTAGAACTGAAAGATTATTTCAAACCATGATAAAAAGACATCTTATAGCAATAACGGTACTGATCTCCTAAAAGGGGTGTTTTAAAGTGTAAAATAGAAAGTCAAGGCAAATCAATAGTACGATCAGAGGTATAAAATGAACAACACAATGTCTCATTATCCCACCGCTGTTCTGTTGTTCTCTCTATGATTTAGTGTTCCATATTTGAGTATCTGCAGAGCAAAGAGAGATAAATAGTTGCGTTTTTCGACATCGGGTGAGCCCTTCTTACCAAGTTATAGTGATCATAATAGTCTGGACAATATATAGATGCTATAAACTCACGATGCTTACTCTAAAGAACAGATTTTATTTTCTCAAGTTTATAGTTTATAGTTTATATTTCATGATATTGATCATATTCAACTAAAACATACCATGATGGACTATCTGTTATTCGGAATCATAAAGAAATACATAATAGATATTGAATATTAGAGGTCAACTAAATTGTTGTTTCTGTTATTTCAGATATTACTTTTGTTAATAACTAATGGATCCAGAAGGCAAGAAGTTTGGAAGAGGTAATATATATATTTATTTATTTATTTCGATGTTTTATCGATGTGAGATATCTTTTGATTAACTTGTTAGGTCCGAGGGAAGTTACCGGAGCCGTGGATCTCATTAATTACTACAAGTTGTGGATCCACCATGAGTTCTTCTGCAAGAGATCACTTCCTTCATCTGTATCGGAATCACATTATCTTCACAGTATCGTTGGAGATACCAAAATTATAAAAGGAGAAGGAATGGGATTTGATAAGCTCTTTGAGAACACCTTGTATACACGAGATGGAAATGTTCACATACAGCCCTTTGACCTGAATACTCTCCGGGAAGCTTTTCAGCTGCGAGAAACAACCTTTGTTGATATCCCATCTGTAAGTAAATTCACCTTCAACATCTTTTAAGTTTCACCGTCGTTTATTGATGTCTATAATGCTTCGGGATTAATCTTTATCATTGAGTTATAGTTAGCAATGTGCCATATTGTTCAAGTGTAATACTTTTTATCCAGTATATTTTTCTGATGACCAAGTGTTTGAAACTTTGAGTTCAAGTTTGTTTTTCCAAGCACATAGATGAAAGAGACAAGGGTCCGTTATTAATATTACTGCTTGTCAACAAGTCTATTGAGGACTTATTATACAGTTGCACCGAGAAAACTCTCAATAGAGTCACTAATAACATTTCTCTTATATTAGGGGTTCGAATAGTAGTCACATTTGCTGATATGCTTTAGCTTATGATGTTCACATTTATTCACGAATAATTTGGAAGAAAACAAGCAATTTTTGCTAAATTGGGGTTTGATTCCAAAAGTAAAACAGCCTAAACAGCTAAGAGCTATGGAAGATTACAAATGGGAATACAATGATTCTGGACATTGCTTGCAACAATAGGGAGAGCACTTTGGGAGGAATATTTAGGTTGCCATTATGGCTTATAAAAAAGAGGAGCAAGGTTTAAAAGATGAAAACAGTCTTGTTCTCAGCAATTGTAGAAGGTTTAGAGTGGGGTGGAAAAGATCTGGATGTCTTCTCTGAATCTGATAGTGTAAGAAAAACACTAAGTGAAGACTGGATTTCTAGCTGGAGGATAATGAAGATTTACAGACTCATTGATAAGAAAAGGAGGTTGTTTGATAAGATCACTTTCAGCAAAAGACATGTCCTCAAACTTGGCAGCTAGGACTGTTATATTACATTGTACAGATCCTTCTATAATCTTTCCTTGTAATTTTTCTTCTGTATTAGCTAATGTCTGTACAGCTGACTCTTCAGGGATTTTTCCTCTTTGTATTTTTTCTCATATATAAATCCGGTGGGGATCTGCCCAACCCCAGCTTCCTTCGTTTCAAAAATAAAAAATTTAACTTAGACTTTCCACACCGTATCTGTTTTTTTTTTTAAGCACACTGCATTTCTGTTGTATGCCAAATTCATAACAAGTGCAATTTGGTAACTGTGTGCAACAGGCAGAGAAAGGAATCCCTACTGTTGCAACGAATTTGAGAAGTGTTTCCAAAGAAAAGGAACGGAAGCATCTAAAACACAAGGACGAGCTTAAGGATAAAGACAAGGAGTATAAAAAGCGTAAACACCATCACGAGGATAGGCGTCAAGATAAAGACGAAGAGAAGGACGAAAATGAGCATCAAGATTCTGGTGCAGACCACTTGAAAAAGCGCCACCGACAAGTCTAAAATGCTTAGAAGATATTAAGCATAACCGTGATAAACCATGACTGGATGTAGAAACAATTGGTAATATGTACATATTCATTGTGAGAGCATTAGCACTCCCTAAAGTATCAGTTTTCTGTTATTGCTAGAAAAGTTGTAGAGAAACAAAGGAAATGGAATATCAATGTCTTCATGGCCAAATTTTGGCAAGTGTAAATTTTTGTATGTTCTTGCAAATACTGTGATTACTGAAGTGAGTTGTTGTTTTTATTCATCAAAAGAGAGTAGGGAATATTGCTATGATAGGCACATTTATTTTTATTTTTATTTTTATACTAGCCATTCAACACTTCTTTTTTATTATCTCCCTATATTGCCTCTCATCACCCGCGAAAAATCAATTCTTTGATAAAAGACTCGCGAAAATCTTAACAAATATCTCTCACTACCTACTTCCTATCGCTCACAATTCTCTCACATTTGCAAGTTTGCAAACTCTCTCTCTCTCTCTCTCCCAATTTTCTCGCAAACAAACATTTATTTATTGTGAAAATTATTTGGATTGAGAAATATGTATGTGTGATGGTGGTAATAGTTCAAGTTATTTCGTTTAGAGCGTAATGTTGCAACTTGTATTATTTTTATAATAATGGTATTTAAGACATCTATTAACATTCAACACTTTATGAAAATAAAACACTATAACATTCCGCACTTCAACTCATTCAGCAATCAGCACTTTAAGAGCATCTCCTAAAGTGCCCCACTGACTTGTTTTCTAAAGTGCCACGTAGGATTTTCGAGCTCCAATAACACCTCACTGACTCGGATTTTCAACTCAAAAGGCTGTTTTTTTACATCGCGATTAGCCGCCCAAGTGTTGGGCCTTTGTTTGTTTTCTAATCGGGCGCCCAATTGTTTTTTTGTTTTTTGTTTTAATTCAAATCTGGTGCTAAGACTTGGGAGCCTGATGAAAAAAATAATTTTTTTTCAAAAAAATGAAACAGGAGCCCAACAGTTAGGCGCCTGTAAAAAAAATAAAAATAAAATACAAGTGAAGCACTGTGGACAAAATAAAACTTCACTTTACTTCGATTTGGTTTTTTTTTTTCAAACAAGTGAGTAAGGCACTTTATGAATGATTCAGCACTTAGCCCCACCCCACGACACACAAGGCATAAACCATTTAACCATGCCGAACCATTGGGTGAAATTTTTATCAGTTCACGAACAATGCCAAATGATAAAGCAGCTTTGGTGCATTAACATGCCAAACAAAATACTTGATTTCAATTTTGGTAGTGAAACTGAGAGAGAGAGAGAGATGTTTGCTAGTGCGATGAGATGTGCAGCAAGTAAGCCAAAGCCGAAGATGAAACCAATCGAATTGAAGACACCACCAGAACAAACCCAGACAATAACAAGAGTCATCTTCGACATCGTCAAGGATCATGGTCCTCTTACCATTGCACAAACTTGGGATCACGTTAAGGTCATTTTCCACTTTCTCAATTTGAATATATATCAAGTTCACATATTGTTGAATTGCGTGAGATTGAGTTAAAATTTGATTTTTAGGGTCTGAATGGTTAGTTGATTTAGATATATGCAAACATTAGATTGATGTGTGAGAGGAAAGTAACATTGGCTTAGTTGTGGAGGCTGTAAAGCTATGAGAATTAATGGGTTATGAAATGTGGAGATTTTGAGTTTATAGGAGCAATATTAATCAAAATTTGGGAAAGATTTGAGGAGTATTTGCTATGTTATATTATTTCTTGCATCCTATATGGCGTTTCTTTCACTTAAGAGTGTGTGTTCAAGCTGATGTAGGATGGGAGTAGCAAACAAAAGTTTGTGTAACCAAGCATATGTAAAGAGGGAATGCCTAGTAGTCTTTAGTTGGTAGGACGACTCTTAGTAATTTTTAATGTCAGAAGTTGTGCCATAATCTAGTTTTCTTACATTTACGAGCTATTATTCTACTTTACTATTGGTGTATGCGACATTTATGTATATTATTAGTTTCAAGGCATGTGATATGATAAACACATGCTCTCTTATGTGCAAATTCAAAATCGTCTGAAGTTTAGGGGATTTTCATAATGCTCCATAATACTTTCTTTACAGTCATGGATAGTGAAGTTGCTGAAGACTAGGCTCTCAACTATTTCTCTCTTGCTGTTCTAACCTGTTCTTATTCAAGTATCACAGTTGCTTAAAACATCTTTATGTTCTTACTAAGCATTTTGATTTTTAGGATGTTGGTTTGAAAAATTTGACAAGCAAACGGCACATGAAGATAATATTGAGATGGATGCGGGAAAGGCAAAAGCTTCGACAAATCTGCAACCACGTGGGGCCAAACAAGCAGTTTCTTTATACAACCTGGTTCACTAACCCCAATAACCAACCCTCAAAACCAAGAACTAATTGGCCGCGGCCTTAGTTTGAATACAAGATTGTAAACTGTAAATTGCAACTTTGCAAGTCATCTTGAGCATCCAAGGTTGAACTATGTAAACCATATTTATGTGTTTTCTAACTAGTGTCTCTTTACTTTAGGCTTTTATATCAAGTAAGATATTACTTATTTGGTGATCACCTTCAAAAGTTCAAATTTGCAGTGTCCCTGATTCCAAGTTGTCTTTCGTTGACGATAAAAATATAGCTATCAGAAAATGAACTGAAAGGAAATGGTAAACTAAGTTGGCATAATAAAAGTAAAAATAGTAAAAGCCAGGGCATTGAGATGATGAGCAAGCACCAAACACCGTAGGTGTTATCGAGAATTATGGGATGATAATCAGGCAAGAAATTAGAGAGAGTATAAACGTAACGTAAACTCTCAATGCATAAGCAAAATAGAGAAGTCTATTACGCTAATTTAGACTGAATTCAAGATTAGGGTATCTTCTAATCTAAAATATAAATTAAAACACAAACTGAAATAACTTAAACCTAATTTTTAACTTCAACAACTGAAAAACAATAAAACATAGCCTTCTCTTTAATATAACATAATGTGGAACCTAAGAGGCTGTTTGTTTTTTTGGTCTGAACGAGTATGAGTCCACTTAAAGATGTTTACTGTCTGAGTGAATACCTTGGAGTGTTTGTTTTTTTGGCTAGTTAGATCTGACTAAAATAGGCAAATACTAAAATACCCATCTCAGTTTATAAGCAAACACCCCCACCTATTCATCACCAATACCACCACCACCACCACCACCCCTCTGTCACCAACGCCAACACCACATATACATACCAAACACAAATACATAAAAAATAACTTATATATATAGCAAACACAAATACATAGAAAAATAATCTGTATATATAACAAACACAAATACATTGGTTCATAAAATGAAATAAAGATTAACATTGGTTTGAAGTTAATACAAATACAGGATCATATACATGGCCAGTCTAGTTTATCAACCCTCTCCAAACTTGTCATTGTTTCTTCATGTAATCCCATTAGTTCTTCAGTTCTTTCTGTTTCAAAACATGAAAATTTTACATGTTGTTCAGCTCTTCTTCCACTGTCTTCTAAGCTATAGTATTCAGAGATGTTCCAGACACTCTATTCAAGTCTATCTGTACTTGACATTTCAGGATAAAGTGAAGTCTAAAATCTAGATGTTGCTTGAAAAAACCTATTTTCTTTGGTGGTGTCAACATAACTGCACCTTCAGAACAAATAGACAAATCAGTTAAACAAATACAAGCCCCTATAAAGTACAGGAGTAGGAATATAAGAAACTAGAAACCTAATATTTTTCATGGTCAACAGCATTCCAAAACATCTACCTTGGAGAACTAATATTTTTCATTGCCACTGAGATGATTCAAGAGATATTAATATGGGCAGTGAATCCAACTTTATTTCTAAATCACAGTTGGTCAAATGGTCTCAGTCACTAATGCACTAACAGATGGATATACAAAAGATTCTGTAAACATTATGGATAGGCACAAAAGATTTTGTAACAGGCAGATGAATATACAATCCATAACAGATGCACTAACAGTTCTGCAGATGCCCTATAAAGTACAGTTAACAGTTCTGCAAATGCACTATAGTTCTCTAATCCATAACAGTTAACAGATGCACTATAGTATATCCAATCCATAACAGATAACAGATGCACTATAGTTCTCCAATCCATAACAGTTAACAGATGCACTATAGTATATCCTATCCATAACAGTTAACAGATGCACTATAGTTCTTCCAATCCATAACAGTATAATAGATGCACTATAGTTCTTCCAATCCATAACAGTTAACAGTTAACAGATGTATTAACAGGATTTAGAAATTCATCATTACCTGAAACAATAGCAGCAATCCAAGTAGGCCTACTGGTGCAGATGCTAAAACATTATCTGTATATGCCAAACTAGTAAGTATTGGCAAGGTGTATACAAATATATTAATAGTCATCCATCAAAATCTTGGTGAGAACCTTGAATTGAAAAAGGATTCACCAAAAAGACATAAATATGGAATATCCTTCAAGTGCAGAAACAATACTTGTGCAAACATATAGTAATAACCTCTTCGTAAACTTTAATAACTCGGATACCCATGGTTTCCAACCGTGACATTAGCTTTTTCTTCAACAAATTGAAGGGCATGGCATCTCTAGGAGCCAAACAAGTTTCCTACAATTAGATTCTTGCAAGTATTTAGGCCCCAACAAAACAAAAGAGAACATAAAGGAAATTAATTTACAAGTAGCATAAGTTGAGCAAACCTCAAAAAATACTCTTGAAGGAGGCATAGGCATGACATAAAGGAATGTTGGGTATTCAGTATCCAAGCTTGGCACTTTTTGTTTCATATAGTCTCTGTAGTCCATGAAAACCATTAGGCTGGGATCATATGGATTATTTTCCACCTGTAAATATAAACAAATTTAATTTTGCTACCAGGTGATAAATTTGTAAAAAACTAGAAAATTCATAAGAAATTTCTTAAAGAAAATTGTCATATGTGGTTTGCAATTGACACGGCCCTAGCCGGGACCGACTCTACAGTGCCCGGAGTGCAGCGGAATACGGGACCGTGCGGCGTACACGGACGCGAGGTCGGCGTGTACCAGCCATCTTCACAGGCGCGGCGCGCCAGTGGCATACAACCCACGGATGCTAGAGCGACATCCGGATTATCCTGGATACTCGTGAGGGGTCATCGAATATGTATTCGGTATAGGCAACAACGCTGAAGGTTCCCTCAATAATCCCTACAGCGTAATCTCTCACGACGCGCGCGAGATACGGAAGCACACCTGTCCTGTAGCGGATCAGGGTAGCTCAATATGCCGGTTTCCACCTAAGGGACTCATATCTCAAGGGGCGACGAGTCTGGACTAATTATACTGTCCATCTGAAAGGGGCGGTGCGTCTCGGATAGCCCGCGGGGCATAGCGGCGCCATATGAAGCCCTCTAATGAAAACCGGCCCGCATTGCGAGGCAATGTCCCCTAGCCTACCCTAGGCCTAGGAGAACTCATAACTATCCCTTGTAGATAGTCCATGAGCCGGGGTCCTTGATGACCAAGCATTAAAGCTCTTTTAGTCATGGGGAGGATCGGACCAAGGTTCCTCCTTAATATAGCTACTAAGTAAATAGTCAACTTCCAAAAGGAAACGTTAAAACATGAGACGAAGCGTACTGGACCTTTTCGCCCCCTTAACTGAATCCGATTGCGACGAAACTTGGCGTGCTGCTATATTAGGGCATAGAGAACAAATACATTCGGACAGAACTCAAAACGCTCGGGTGGATTTGGCCGGCGTTCGGTAGGTCGTCACAGCAATGGAGAACAAGAAAGCAAACAGATGGAACTCCATTAACAGAATGCACTATCCATAGCATTATCTCTGAAATGGAACTCCATTAACAGATAAACTATAGAGTAGATGGAACTCTATTAACAGAATGCACTATCCATTAAACAGAACAGCACTATCCATTGCACTATCTCTGAAATGGAACTCCATTACAACCTATATTAGAACTTTAGTCCTGCAAACTTATAGCGTAGATATCTACTCTATATCTCTGAAATGGAACCCCATTCACCCCATTACAAGTTTACAACTCAATCAAAATAAGAAATATAGAATCCCATTCACTGCATTACAAGTACAATTCAATTTAAGCAAGCAAATAACCCCATTCACTCCATTAAACTCAATCCAAACAACAAGCAGATAACCCCAAATACTCCATTGCAACTCAATCAAAAAAGAAACAAAGAACCCCATATTGCTCCATCGCAACCCAATCAAAACAGAATCAAAGAACCCGCCTGATTACTCCATTATAACCCAATCAAAGATAAAACAAGAAAACCCACCCCATTTGCTCAATTACAATTCAATCAAAGAAAGAACACCCCTTTCACTGCCAACTATATTTCACCCGCCTGATACTATCTCTACAAAGGGGTTTCAATCTCTTCAGCTGAGATGATGAACATGAAACCAAACCAGATGATGATGCAAGAAACTGAACTACTTAACATTTCTATAGAGAGAGAGAGAGAGAAAGCTTGATTCTCCAATCAATTTCTGTTCGGGGAGGAGCTGCAAATGTGTTTTTGTTTTTGTAATTTTAATTTTTGGTGAGGGCAATTTGGAGAGAAAATTTACACTGAGAGTGAGACCTCCCACTCAGCTGGTTTATTGGATCTGAGTGGAGAGAGGCTCAGTCAGATGTTTTATATGAGTTTGATTATAGTCAGTCCAAAAAACAAACGGCGCCACTAAATGACTTCAGTCCGTCCAAATTACTGACTACAGCCAGCCGAAAAAACAAACGCTACCTAATTCTAATTTAAACATAAATCTACTAAATTGGAAAAACTTTCTGTTGTTAAAAAAGTAAGTCCAGCATTTCCAGCAATGAGAGACTTGAATCAAAAAAACATAAATATAAATAACCCATAACATGTAAGAAACGATTATCATCAGAGATGATTCACGTCAGAATGTGTATGTAACATAGCGTTAACACCATGCCGGCCTGTATGTAAATTTACCATTCACACCATCCCAACAAGCCTTGAAACCTAAAAAAACCTTTTTGTTCCTAAGGCCAGTTCAGTAAATAAACTATCATATAAATCACAACAAGAAATAAACCTCAGGTGTTCTTTCTCTTCGAAGCTCCAAACACAAACTAAATTCAGGTATTTGTTTCCTCCATCGAAATTTGGATCAAAAACTTCAAATCAACCCTAATTTATTCTTCCAATCTTCTGAAATTGCGTTATTGTTGTTGTGAAATACAAACCTTAATTACTATCCTAATTAAGCTATTTAACAATGAATCTTGCAGAGATGAATGTCGATATTTGCATCGGTTTCTTTGTTAAAACCCTAGTTATATGTAAGTATATATACATTAGCATTTTATATGTTGTTATTTTATTGGAGATTCATCTTTTTATTGATGTAATCTTTGTCTGTTTATTAGTTGTTTGTGTACAGGTAAGTCGAGTTAGGTCGATAGTGGTGCCAAGTTCTAACTGTTACGCCCTCGATAATACCAGTCACATTTTTGATTTTGTATCCTGCAACATATTATGTATATTAACAATGACCCCCGGCGAACACATTAGTGGGTCTATAGACTATTGATAGTTGTTTTGATTGAAATCCAAATGTCGTTATTTGTTTCCTTAAGCTTGAATTCAGACAAGTTGGATTGGTCAGCGCTTTGAGTACAATGATAAGGTAGATATTCAGATGTATACAAAATATGTATTATTATGTCGTGAATTGCTCTTTATAAATTAGAGAACATGAATTGGATTTTCAGCAAGGTTCTGATATAGCTGTACGGTTCTGCAAAGATGTGGAGAGTAGATCACAGGGGGTAATACATACTACTAGTTATCGTCCAAGTTTATTTCTTGTAAGTCACCTACTTTAGTTAACAGTGCTGAAGTATGTGTTTTAATTATGCAGGGATACATTGATTTTGGTCGTTTCAACAGTTATAGTTATTTTGAATCTGGCTCTGGGAATACCAATTTCGTTCAAGTAAGTTCGAATTTAGACGGGTCTTTTTTAACTTTCTGAATTAATCATGTGAATGACATATAGATTGTGACACTTTTGAACTCCCAGCCATAGAACGTGACCTACGCATGTGAATGACTATAAAAGGGAAGAGAGGCCTTAGGAATAAATTGTGACACTTTTGAACTCCCAGCCATAGAACGTGACCTACGCATCACAGAAATCACACTGAAGTAGATGGGAAAATAGAATACAAAGTGACCCTATACATTTCCTTAATGAGATGAGTTAAATGGAGTTACATGTTTATATTGTCACGTGACCGTAGTGATATGCACAACCAAACTGAATGTATGATATCTGTAAGACTGCCACAAAGCTAGTTACACTTTTCATAACTCGGCAACATATGCTCCAATAGTGGGTGTAGCATAAAGAAATGAGTATAAGCGGGCAAATAGTCACCTTAATTGGATGTAACATATAGAAAATTTGATTCAAATCGTTTTGGCATAAACATAAAGATCAATAAGGGCCCTAGTGAAGAGTGCAGCAGACAAGTAGAGGTCTTCAAAAGGTAGACAAGGGGATGAAACTGATTTAAATCATCCAAATTTTTTGAATTACGGCAATTGGTGACTATCAAAATAAAATATTGTACTAAATAAACTGTTTCTTTCTTTGGTTTTTATTTTTAACATGTAAGCCTCTCGACATGTTCTTGGTATTTCTTAATTTTCCTATCAACGTAACATCTTCTTCTATGCTATGAGTATAATTGGCATGTTCATGTTGTAGGCTTGGAAGTTAGTATGTTCAATTTTCTGTGCAACAAAGTAAATAGAAAAGTAGGAGGGGATAATAAGTAACACAAAATATCACACATGCATAATTGCAAAAACAAGATTTTCACGTGCACCCTAAAGGGTATCTCCACGGGATAGAAGAGACCCAAACTCGATTTTCTTATAATAAGAGAAGAGATCATACAAGAGCATACCTCATTCCATTACATTTAGACTTCGCATGTCTTAATCAAACAAAAAACCTATAGAAGATACCCATAGTGCCTTTGAACTATAAGTGAAACTAAAAAGATTTGTTGTGGTTGACTGGAACCTTCCTATGGCGGGTTCAAATTCCGCGTCTCATTTTATTTTATTTTCGTTTTAGCAGGTTGGTTAAAACCTGCCTATAGTGGGGTCAAAAGCATTACATTCTGCCTCAAAAAAGCTACGTTTTTTCTCGTTATTCTCTTTCTCGACTTAAGTTCTCTTCCAAGCAATAGAGAATTGAGGCAACCAACAGATGTTACGTTCTCAGTTAGACTCTATAATTCAGAATGTTCCTATTTGGTTTGTTTGAGTCTTTGAGATGTTCCCACTTCTTATCTTTGATTTTCTGCATAGGTCAAACGAATTTAACCAAGTTTATCCTAACTGACTTTGGGACTGCTGAGTATAAAAGATAGAAAGACAGATGGATTAATTGGAAGTATGGCTCAAGCTAGGGTTGAATGTCAAAATATGCTTCATGTGGCTTGACCCTAATTTATGGGATATGGCATTAATGGAGAAGAATATATCTTCTTGATTCTAGATCTTCTACTTTTAAGTGTTGTAAATCCTAAATAATTTGATATTCTCTGCAAGTACAGGGATTTTATAATGGGGACCTGACAAATTGTGAGCTAAGCTTCGACAAAATGGGGCGCACGGCTCAGGTTGGGATTCTATCAATTACTTGGTCGAAAACAGAATTTTCCAGTTAAGCTTTAAATATTATGTCCATGACCTTGAATATGTAATTGTTTACAAATTTATCGTGAATTTGACTTGCTTTCAGGTAAATATTATATGTGGAAATTGTGGGAGCCAAACATGTAAAGGTGCGCGGCTGACCTCTCGAGTGTATCTTTTTTATTTCTTCTTTCATTTACGTAAGACTTTTCAGCTATTATTTATATAAACTTGAGTTGACGATATACGAATCTTTCGTTATCAACAGCTTGTACCCAACTTTCTCCTTATATGACATAAGTTATAATCATGACTATGAAGGAAATATGTACAATCTGTTGTGTTAAAGTTTAAAATTTGTATTGGTGACCGTAAAATGGGACACTGTCTCATTTATATGGGTATTTTGAGACTGAGTCGGATATCTAAAAAACAAAAATTATATGAATATTGATAATATGTACATCTATTGTGAAAACTGAGAGCAGAGATCAACTAGGGCCATAAGTACCAATGTCTGGCTCTATTTTCTCAATTTTCGAAAGTTGTACATATCTGGTGGTGTGAATTGTATCCTGAATTATAGATTTATTGTTATATGTTGATCTCGTCTATAGTATCAATGTGAAAAATGAAGTAACATCTTTTTCATAATGAAATTAATTCTTCGAATAGGTTTAAAAATTGATATGCAAGTTCTAATTGCATCTCCAGGTGAACTTGGCTGCATTTGCAGTGCAACTTATGATTCAACGTGCAGGTTTCCTTTTTATCTGGACTAAATGTATTTATTTTATGCTTTCATTGTGCGTCAACAGTTTATTTTATTTTCTGGAATGTTAGATCAATCATTTGTTCTATTACACTTGGTGCTTTTTACTATCAATGTATTATTTTTCGAATATTTGTTCCAAAGATGCATAGATTTGGAAGTGGCAACTAGTCAACTTTGATCTTGTATGAACCTTATAACTATAGTGTAGAACCTGTTTTTCACAAATGAAGAGATTACATTAATAAGAAAATCACCTTTGCGCCAGAAGGACAAGAATCCGGCGGTATAAAAAGAGTAAAGAGTACATCCATTTGAGATATAATAAAGGTCACAGACACTTTTAAATTATGAAAAGGAGACCAAGGTGTCATGATCTGAAGTAGCAGTTTCCCTATATGGGTGCATTTTACCAAAAACCATGTCAACTCATGATCAAATCACTGATAACCACATTTTAATGAAGTGAAAGGCTTTACGCCTCAAGAATTGTATAACTATTAATGTCTTGTAGCTGGCAAACAATTAGCTTTTGGGGGTATATGGTGCATAAATTCCTCTATGAAGGATATATTCTAATGTTCTATTTGACATGGAAAATCAGCCGATAGATTTTTTCTTCATATTATAAGAAATGAGGTCTTGTAGGATTCCAGTGTTAGAAAACCTTTATTTTTTGCTGAATAAGATGAATCATACTGATACTTTTTCTGAATAAGAAGAATTGTACTGATTAGAAAGAGGTAGGTAAGGAGGGCTTGCAACTTGCGAGATAGTTATTCTATTTCCCAAGGTCACGTCGTAACAGGTCGGTCCTTAGGCAGCAATCTCCTTTGTCATTGGCTCTATGTTGAAGTCTCTCTTGCTTATTTGATGCTGGTCGCAGTTGGCTGTCTTGGCTCTATGACTTCATAATATATTATCTTAATTTGATGAATAAATATCTACAAGTTATTTTTCTTTGGATTCTCGTTTTTTCTCACTGCAATGTCTATTAGTTATTTTCCTTTGGATTGTCACGTATTCTCATTATGATGTCCTTCATGTTGTATAAACTGATAGATTCATTTCAAATCCTGCAAGTTAACTTTTGTTTTTCTAATTTTTAAATCCAGGGTTATTATAGAGCTTGCCGTTTCATGTGAAAAACAAGGTCCTCGAGTGTTCGATGGTTTCACTGTTGGTTTACATCCTCGGTCATGGGAAGTTGTATGAACTCGTGGTCCTTTTTGTGAAATTGTGCATTCTTAAAGAACGGAGTTGTAAATAAACGGTCATTAAAAGTGTTTTGTTTTCTTGGACTTGAAGGTCTACAATGGAATGACTCAAGTGGGATATGAAAAGCTTCACCATGAGTTCAGGTATAGAAGTTTTCTTCTGACTATCTTGCGTCATTGCTTTGAGCTTATTAACACGCTTTTTTAGTGTTATACTATGATCCTATTATGTCCAACTAGATCTTAGTCGTACCCAACAATCTAAAGTCAAGATATATAGATTTGCCTAGAGTTTTTGTTATTACATTTACCAAATCTAAAAACTTGTTCGATTCCAGCAAGAGAAATAATCTCAGAATTTCAAATATTTGCAGCTTTGGAACTGAACAGACTCGCGTATCTCTTTATATGACTGCAATTTCAGCTGTTTCTAGTCTCGTGGGAAAACCCATGATTAAGGTAACCTTGTTTATTCCTTTTTCTACTAGATGTACATTATTCTGGTTGGTAGACACATTCAAAATTTCAAACGTTTTTTCCCTAAAAATATGTTGATTTTGACCCCCATTGTTTCATCCGGAATAGTGAGTCAAGGTCAACATATACCTTTTTCTTTATTAATGCATCATTTTCATATAAAAAAAATCCTCTTTGTGGCAGGTTACACCTAACAAAGGACTAGAAGTAAAGCTGTTAGGCTCGGGTGCAAATGGGAACCCACCTACAACTTTATCGCCAACCATGTTAATTGTTGACTGGAGATGTGTGGGCAGTCACAAGATTCTTTCCTTTTTCTAAGCCTTGTTCATGATGCACAAAATGTGAAGTTTTCATGTACTATTTGCAGGTGACAAGGCCCGTGACACTCCATATGAGATTGCTATTTCTATCCCAGTGCAAGGTTATGAAGCTGTTGATTTTACACTTGCAAAAATGTGTGGTAAGTTTTGTATTGACATTTTCAGCATCAATTTTATTTTACACGTCTAAACTTCTTGTGGAGATTGCCACATTGTTCTCTTCGTGCTTTGGGATCTCAATGCGTTTAAGTTTTTAGAAAAATAAATTTCTTTGTTAGACATATATTTTGTCTTATTTATATTAAAAATAACATATATTTTGTCTCACCGCCCACAATCCCCAATATTACTGCTACATGGAATATTCTTTATGCAAACGTCGTTCAACTGAAACGATTTGGCACGTTTTGCACTCAATGAAAATAAATAAATTTTACTTTGATTTATTGAAATTCAAACCTAAACATAAAAACTAGGGCTTCAAGCCAAACTTTCAAACAAAACAAATTAACCTAGAAGAGCTCTCCTTCAATAGAGAAAGAGGCTCATCACAATCAGAAACCTAATAGAATTAGGAAAAATCTAATGCTTGTAGGAAAAGAAATACTAAATAGAAACAAATATAAACTAATTAAAAATAAAGGGAATATTTTAGAAAAGGGAGAGAGATTGGGCCTCACACATGGGCCTAGGGTTGGACCCACCAAACCGTACGACGGTGGTGCATGTTCGTGACATATTAATTCTGGTTAAAATGGTAGTATACATAAATCGGATGGTTTTTCTCATTGTCCAAAATAGATATGAATAGATACCACTAATACTGTCATTTAAGATCTGTTTTAGTTGACATTTTCGGTGATTTAGGAATGTTAAGGAACTCTTAACAAATTAGAATGTTAAGAAACCTTGTTGGACAGGGTAAGGTGTTATGGCGTTTTCTTCCTTTTGTGGTGATGTGGTCTATATGGTTAGAACGTAATACGAGGAAGTTCCAAGGGAAAAAGGAGTCAAGAGCTTCGGTCATGGTCTCTATTAAAACTCTCAATTTTTGGCGGAGTAAAGCCACGATGGATATGTTGGGGACGTCTTTTGAGTCGCTTATGTTGAAGTGGAAGGAGACGATCACCGGATATACTTGACAGATAGCGGCTTCAGTAGTAGTTTCTTGGTGGTTTTTTCCTTTTGTGTCGGTGTTTTCTCTTGGCAATCGGTGATTTAGGCATATGCTAACCATTAGATTCTTGTATGAAAGTAAATAATTCAATGGATAACAAAGACATATGCTAACAAAAAAAAACTCAGTCTTGAAGCCATTATATCTAATTTTATGAGTGTTTGTGTGTTTTTGTTGAAATTTGTAAGTAGTTTATTCTAAATTTGCAGAGTATAGACAGGACAACAAAGACAATGCTACAAGAGGATGGGCAGTCTTTGGCTTAATATCTTGCATGTATGTATTCAAATCTATTTTAACTTTGGATATGCATAAGTATATGGAGAGAGAAATGCAGCTTGCTATATTGCATATTTGATCCTCAATACTTTGTTAGCATCCTTAACCATATTGATTAGTCTTTTTTGTTGTTGTAATGTTTGCGCCTATGGGGGTCCTTGCAGATTCGTTGTGATGTCAGCGATGTTTTGTTGTGGAGGATTTATATACAAGACACAAGTGAAACACCTGGTCGGTTGTCTGATTTCTACTAAGTAGAAATTTCTTTGTTTTTGTTTTTTTTGGTTCTTTAGAGATCATAAATTTGATGTTCACCTGTCAGATACTCATTAAAACTTTCATTTGCAGCATGGACTCGATGCTCTGCCCGGCATGACAATTTTATCAGCCTGCTTGGAAACTGTAAGTGGTGTTGATTCAACAACATAACTCAATTTGAAAATGCTTTTAAGGTGTGAATGTTAACGCTCATAAAGTTGAAGGTGAATATAGATGTCTTCGTTGATCCCAAATCCATGCCAAGATTTCCAAGGAGTACGGAAGTCTAAAAAGTAAAAACTCGGGAAATTCCTAACCAATAATCAAATGTCTATGATAGAAAACTACTAATGCGGAAGCGATTAACAAAAAGACAAACTACTTTGATTGATTTAAAGACTGAAAATAAACTAAATCTTTCCACCTAAGGCTAAGCCTTTTTCTCACTAAAACTAACATTAAGAAATAAAGTTAGAGGAGCTCTCCTTTTATAGGCATAAGGAGGCTCATCACAATTAGAAAGCAATTAGGAAACACCATTTCGAATTGAAAACCCTAATCAGACTCCTAGGAATTACTAAATAGAATAAAACATAATTACTAAAATAGAGAGTGGCTGAGTGAAATTCGTGGAAACAACCCGACGTGCGTGCGTGGAGACGACCCCACAACCTATCAGTCTATGAGAAACATTATCTGATAACATCAAATAATATCGTTACATCAACTGATAGCATTCCCTTTTTATTTGCTCAGAAATTTATACAACCAAATAATTGATATATCAAATAACGGTTGCTCAGTATAGTTTGAACTGACTCTCACTGGTTAATTGTTTGGCAAACATTAGATGAGTGGAGGAAGTGGTGGTGGCTACTCACGAGCCGAGGATCTTAACAGCACCTTTATCAATTCAGCCTCTTGGGAACGGCAACCTGTTTCTGCCCAAGCACCATCAAGAACAGAAAGAAAATATGGTTCAATCTGAATCAAATTATCAAAGGTTCAGGTTTTTTTTATTCCCTTAAATTTTGTATGATTAGTTTGCCCATACAACTTCTTAGGTGACTGAAACGGTTTTTAGAATCTTTCTATCCTGTATCTCATACTATCATAGTTCAATTTGTCTCATCCTTCAACAATTTTGTTGGATATTTTCATTTACCCCACATTTGCCTTTTTTTTTTAGTATTGTGAAGGTTATGTGTCTGAATAAGTTACAATATATGGTACGATATTTTACAACTCTTGGAAAAACTTTCATAATTGTGCTTTTATAATTTCACTAAATGGAAAGTTACACAACTACAATAATAAGAGATTAGGAAACCCAATTCGTTAAAACTGCAAACAAACACAACACAACAAAGATTCAGAAGCCCGACTCGATTTACCGATTGAAAAGTTAGAAACGGAGCTTAAGCCATAGTAGTCCATAATAACTTTGGCTGACTAATTTATTCGACGACAATTCTTGCGAACTTCTCCATTGGAACCAGTGAGAGGACTAATGTTCCCCATTTTGACCATGGATTTAGCAAAATGGTTGAAAAAGAGTCCCTCGTCTTCTGCGTAACTCTTCACCAACTCCGTAGTTCTTCCTCCATTTCCTGTTAGTAGTACTTCATCAGAATTGAGAAGTCCTTTTCCCCCCAATATCAATTTGAAATAGGAGTTATCAAACTTTCTTGGAGATCGAAGATCTAAAGGGGAGATGATATTATCACCTCCTGATCTAGGGCAAACTGATGTTAATCCATAGTAGTAACTTCTCTCTAGAGTCTCATCTGGGCGGTTATCTTCATTTTGATTGTACAATCTCTGCCTAAAACTCACACATCTTGCCACCCCAATAGTATGGCTTCCTGCAACAATTAAACAGTTAAGAGAGGGGGCAGAGAGAGCAATATAAAATGAGAGACAGAGAAAGGGAGAAAAGGAGACTAACTCACCTGAGAGTGCTACAAGGTTTACTTCATCAAGACCTTGGCGGTTGAAGAAGTTAACCAGGTTTTGGAGCGTTGAGTTTGGCGGAGGAATGTCTCTGTTGGAGAGGCTTATGCTTGCTGTCCTTGAGTCCCGTCTCCCTAGTGGAACCTCCCAGTCGGGTCCACCACTCTATTTCACCATATCCACCAAAGTTCAGTTAAGATGTTAGAATCCTTGGGCTAAGATGTTAATACTCTGCACCTTATTAAGGTGGGTAATGTTTTGTATCAGAAGCAATCCTGCGTTATGAGACAGTTAGATATCGGGGTTTAGGTAGACAACTTGTGAAAAAAAGAAAGGATCACTTATCACCTTGGAAAACAGTAATGCAGGGGGACCCCATGACACTACATAAAGTGGGAAGACAAGGACATCAACCATTATGCTTGGTAGACTGTTGAGAGAGATATTTACGCGTCTGTAGAGACGTGAAAATAACAATGATCATTGGTGATTGATGTAGAGTGCCGTCAGGATACACATAACAACCCCAAATTACTTTTATCATGGATACGGTGCGGTAAAGCATGATACATCAAAGTTAATTAGTCTCTAGAGATGCTGATATTTTTTGTCCATTGGTGTATACTTGAGTTAGAAGTCTTTATGCACTACTATCACCCATGTACTTATTGCCTGTTGGTTTAAGTCTTAAGTCTTAGCAGAAGAAAGTTGGCCAAAACTATGCCATTATGTGCGAGAAGTCCTATGACTTCGTTGCTTACCAGTATAGTAGATCCCCTAGCTGTTAAGGCAAGAATATCTGCACAGGAGACAGTCTGAGGGCATTCCTCCTCCAACTTAGCCTTGATCTCATCTATTACTTCAAATCCTCGAATAGAATTTCTATTTGGATTTGAGCGTTTTTCGCTGGCTATTGTTGCACTGTCGTCCAACAGAACTGATGCGTCGCATCCCTGAAATGCATAATTTGAAAAACGTGTTACATCCATGAAAAAAAGACATTGAACAAGTAAAAATAAATCGTCATTCAAAATATTTTGATATGTATTATAATTTCTCGGCGGGGGGATACTAATGCACCCGATAATGTAAAAATAAAAACCGTTAAGTTGTGATACTAGCTGGGTGGAGCAGCTCCCCTTTTCGTATTGGGCAGCAGGCTCTATATAAGTTAGTTGTCTCAATAATTTGTGGTATATGTTACAAATGAATATAGATATTCATTCATATGCCAATGCTTCCATTAAACAGTGTAACATTTCCCGTCTTTAATCAAGCTACTCCTATCAGCTTTTGGGGTATCGCTAGTAACCCTTAAGAGGGAAGAAAGTAAAAACAAGAAAAGGAAAGAAAGTTTTGTTAAAATTCATATTAGAACCTGCACAAAACAGTCATGGAAATGAAGCCTAAGCAAAGAAGCAGCCATCCTGGGCTCTCTCAGGATGGCCTTCTCCAAGGCTGACATTACAATGTCATTAGCTTGTGGACAAGAATACTGATAAAATTCTGGTAAAAGACCAAAATAGTCTCCACCATACCCACCACTTCCTCCTCCTCCACCACCTCCACCGCCCCAGTTAAGACCTGGGTGAGCTGATGAAAAAGTGGATGAGAGTAGAACGATGAGAACGAAACTAAATGACACTTTCAAAACCATTTTGTTTTGAAATTGGAGTGGAAAAAATGGAGTGAAGTTCTTAGTCAGTGAGGAGTTGTATTTATAGTAGTTTAGAGTGACTGGATCCACTACTCTTTTCTACCAAATCCTTTAACAATAACCTAATGTAGTATAGATTGCATTAATTATTTGATCATGTCAGATACCATTACTCACATCTTGAATTGGTTATTTCTTTTCAACATTTATTTGTCATTTTTTAAAATTATTATGGAAATATCATGCTGCATCATCTACATAATGGGGAAAGTTATTTTCCATAAATAATTCCATAGCTGTTGTTGAAGGTTTAATTTAAATCTAGGAATGCCACACAAGATACAAGCTAATACGTAATTTGATTTATATTTATGTCACATATATCTATATCTATATTACTAATAGGGTTCATACATATTTCACATGTCTTACGTAATGCTACCTGTGCGCGGCTGTGCCGATGCATGCTAAAAACGTAATGTTACTTATATTTTGATTTCAACTTTTTTATGTAATATATTTCAATCTTTTGCTATAGCAAATTCTTGTTTTTATGTCACTGCAATCTCTTCCCTGTAACACCTGTCTAAGTTTAGTTATGGGTTGTCATAATCTCCAAGTATTATATGGTTATGGTGTGTCTTAGTGGGTTCCCCACTGTTTTGCGTGTCCATTCAGTACATAGCTTAAGTTGCACTCCGAGATTTAAGTTCTATTTGATATTAGACCTAATACAGAGAGGGTTTAGGTCTAATATTTTTTATTTTATTTTATTTTTTGCAAGAATATTAGACGTAATACCCTCTCTGTATTGCAGCTGATAGGAGGATTTTAGACACATAAGTAGAAAAATGTTTTTGGTAAAACCGAGGGTTAAGGGGTCTTGTACTGAGTGCTAATGCTTTTCATTTTATTTTAGTAAAACAGAAAGTTCCGTTTCGAGGCCACCCGACTCAGATAAGTTACTAAAACATAGATTATTGAAAGACAGAAATAAGGAAGGAAAGAGGGAGAGAGAGTATAAGATGGTGATTGGTTTTAGCTCTACCTGCTCCCAGAAACTGTATATGTGGCCATATCCACTTAGGTTTGTCTCCATCAAAGTGATTTGGTTTGGTTTAACATTACTTTCTTAAAGGAATTTACCAACTTCCTCCTCCAAAGTCCAAGTCCACATTTGTGCATTCTTTTGTTTCTTATGCAGCAAATCAACATTCCAGAGGTACATGATTTATGTCTGTCTGTTCAGAGAGAAAAGAAGAAGATAAATGTGTCTGCAGAGCTATTCCTAATGGACCTGGTGACTGACTCCAAAACCGATTATTATCAAGCCCGTGACTTAAGATTTTGATCTATAAATTGTGATTGATAACGAAAACTTGGTGATCATTATAGACGGAGGTGCCAAACTACCAATGCCAAGGGATTCTATCTCGTCTAGAAGAAAAAAAAAGGCTCTAAGAATAAAATATTTGGAATTTGATCCAGTAAAGGTTGTAACAGGTTCAAAATATCATTGTTCGACTGGTTCTGGAACTTGACCATTTGGTCTGACCTCTCATTGACTGCTTCAAGAACATGATTTTCAGAGGAAGAAGGGTAACTAGTAGAGCTGATTTGACATCTTCTTTGTTATGGACAGCTTATAAAAAGAATGAGTTGTTATTACGTTAATTTTGTACATCTAACAATTTCCTGATATTCAGTTGCGACATAGATGGTGACAGGGTTACGATGAAATGATAAACCGATGATTACTTACCAGAAAGGTCATACAATTTTGTTACTGCAATAATACTGTTACAGAATTTAGCCATTATATATTATTCGATAATTACCACTTACCAGAGATGACTGTTTTCTCAAATGTTGCGAGATCAAATTATGCCTTTCTGAATTCTGACTTTGAAGGTTCAGTTTGGTTTGCTGCAATTTGTTTCATTGTACAGAGGTTGCATATTTGCACTTGTTTATTTGACAAGTCTAGCCTTTAAAACTTTCATTATCACAATAACAATATCTCGAAATAAATCTCATCTGCGCAGGATATCATAAAGCATATGTATACAAATCCATTTTGATAGAGTTTCTATGTACCCATGTTTATGTCATATAACTCTGAACTCTGAAGTAAAAAAATTTCAGTCAAAATTGTCGGATGCCACGGAGTGTAACCTACGGTCTTAAACCAACAAAGAATTTATTTTATTAGATTTTGAGCAAATATACTTACTACATGATGCTCGCCATAACTTGCAATTTTTTTTGCTGGAATAAACCTTAGTCGTCCAGCCCATATATGTTTCTCGAAAAGAAACCCTAGTTTCATGTAACACGAGCAAGATTTGTCCACAACAAAAGAAGCTTACCAAAACTTGCAACAAAAGTATGGGGTTTTACAGGGACAAGCCCTTATCTTTCACCTGAAACACAATCATGTTATTTTCGTTTCTGGAAAAAACTCTAGTTTCATGAAACATGAGCAAGATTTGTCCAGAACAAAAGCCCATAGTTGCTCCTAATGAACTGAGCCTCTGGGCCAGTAATCAAGGCTTGCATAAACATATCTAACAAATATGCCATCCTCAGATGCTTTCACACTTCTTTAACAAGAAATCTCAAAATAGTTGAATACCAAGTCAAAAGCCATAAGCTTTGATAGATTTAAACTTAAAATAGAAAATTATCATTGACAAATTAGAGAGGGCAGGTGTCCAACTCTAGCCTTACCCCATATTGAAATTATGTACAGTCTTCATAAACAATATAAATCACCTAATATTCCTACTACTGGAGTAGAGTAGAATAATGGAAGAGGGTCCAAAGATCTACTTGTATATACATCACCAATACATGTAGGTCAACAATACAAATCTGCTTGCACACTTCTTTATACACATTATGTTGTTCAAGAAAAACATTTTAGCTACACTAATGTTATGGCAATTAGTGAGAAATTATGGACCCGGTGAACCCGTGATTCCCAAAAAAAAAAAAAAAAAAGGTTTAGAGAAAAGTTCATTGAGATGCTCATTCTTAATTAAAGAAAAAGAAAAGATGGAACCCCTTTGATTTGTATCGGCTACCGTTGACTGGTTAGGCCTATGCATTGTGGATTTCAATTGAGTGCTCTATTATAAAAACATGAATGGGCTTCGTCGCATTTGATATTATAGACCTGCAGAAACAATTGAAACCAGAATATTTATTAACAAAGTCTTAAAGGGGATAAAATCTGTAACATAAAGCAACTACTGATTTGATGTGGTGGTACTAATTAACAAGACAAAAAGAGCAGGTGTATAATTTCTTATTAAACAGAATTATTAGTGACAAAGTAAAAAGTAGCTTATGCCAAGTCTAGCAACAAAAAGCAATGAGATTCTCCAGGTAATTTCATTTGGTGTCTCAGAAGTTGAGTGTGCTCCAATGGATCACCATTTCCACGAAGGTGTGCATGCTTGCACACATCTGTGGCACAACCAAGTACTTTGAGTGTCTCTATTTACTTGCTGTACGTCTACCATAAAAGTCTTTAATATAAGAAAAAGGTTATAGTTTACGAAGCATGTATTGGCGAGAATTGATCCAGGAACCTTTGCTTCTTGAAACATAGTCTCCTCCATACCGCTGCTCTGAACCAGCCCGTTGGTTATGATTAGAGGGTGTCAACTATCAAACATATAAACATAAAGAAATTTAGGTTAGTGGATCTTTTTGCATGTATATATTCTGATATCAGAACAAGAGATGTCTACAGTATATAGCTCTAATATTACTTAATTAATTGATTGATACCGTTAATTACAGACTCCTATTTTTATGCATGCATGATTTTGGAAAAATAGATTATAGATTAGACCAGATAGATTTAGCTTAGCTACAGCCTATAGGCCTAAAATCTACAAGCATTCACTAAAATAATGATGTTTAACGAAAAGAGACATTTGTGTTAAGACTTTGTTGCTAGAAGTCGGTGAACATAAGCTCCAAAGCTACCAACTCCAACCATCTCTCTCATACACCTTTTTGGTTTTCTCCCTTGGGGACTCTCCTATAAATACTAAAGAACCAATGTAAACCTTCATCAAACACCACACTTAAAGAAGTTTCTCACCTTCCATTTTCCTAAAATCTCCCCTAGTCAAACAAAAGAGAGAAATGGGTCTTCGAATGAGTTTTCTCATGTTTCTTTCACTTGTTTCTTTTGCTCCATTGTGTTTCTCTCAGAGAGGCAGCAATGGTAACCTCTATCCACAGTTTTACGACCACTCGTGCCCTAAAGCTCAAGAGATTGTTAAGTCTGTCGTTAAAAATGCCGTTGCAAAAGAAACACGAATGGCTGCTTCTCTCCTCAGGCTCCATTTCCATGATTGTTTTGTTAAGGTTATCCATCCTCTTACCAATTTTCTTACATCGTACATTTAAAAAAAAAAATTGTGTGTTTGCTTTCGGGGAATGTCGTTCTCCAGATTTATAATTTTTATGGGAGTGGCCCAAGAATATCAATTTAAAAGGACAGTACAGTTTCTGTATTAGAATGAGTTAAACAGTCATGTTATTTTTGTTCATTTATATATATCTAATCCTAACATTGAGGTTATTTTGGGAATTGAAGGGCTGCGATGCTTCCCTACTGCTGGACAACTCTGGAAATATTGTCAGTGAGAAGCAGTCGAACCCAAACAAGAACTCGGTCCGGGGGTTTGAAGTCATTGACGCCATAAAAACTGCGCTAGAGAAGGAATGTCCAAACACTGTCTCCTGCTCTGATATCCTTGCTATCGCTGCTAGAGATTCTACGGTTTTGGTAAATCAAATGCTTCCATTTCCCTCGGTTATAATACATGTTTTGCCAGTCTCAGTGATAGAGATTTAATACGTTTTCTGGTATACTTTTGTTTATGTATGTAGGCTGGTGGTCCTAACTGGGAGGTTCCATTGGGACGAAGAGATGCAATGGATGCAAGCATTAGTGGTTCTAACAACAACATCCCTGCACAAACCAACACATTTCAGACCATTCTTACCAAGTTCAAATTGCAAAAACTGAACATTGTCGATATGGTTACTCTTTCTGGTAAAGTTTTTAATCTTGTTCTGATTTCAGATTAACGTGTCAAATCCGACACAATATTTGTACTTGTGTATTAATTTCCCATGTCAAATCTGTGCAGGGAGTCATACGATTGGAAATGCTAGATGCATCAGTTTCAGGCAAAGATTGTACAACCAATCTGGTAATGGACAACCTGATACCTCGCTTGAACAATCATATGCCGCTCAATTACGAACCCGATGCCCAAGATCTGGCGGTGACCAAAACCTATTCCCATTGGACTTGGTTAGTCCAACAAAATTCGATAACTCATACTTCAAGAACATTTTGGCATCAAAAGTGCTCTTAAGTTCAGATCAAATTCTCTTAACAAAGAATGAAGACTCAATGGATTTGGTAAAGAAATATGCCGGAAATAATGAGCTTTTCTTTGATCAATTTGCTAAATCCATAATTAAGATGGGAAATGTTGCTCCACTAACGGGTTCAAAGGGGGAGGTTAGGAAGAACTGCAGGAGGATTAACAACTAGAGATTATTATTGCAAGTTTCCATTATTAAATGTGTGTTTTCTTTTTCCTTTTTCCTTTTTTGTAATTCGGTGTGTTTGAGGTTTTGTGTTGTTGTAGTTTGCAGCTCTTGATTGGTGTTTCCTTTCAAACTGTGAGATTTTGTGATTTTTCGTATTAATGTGATATTTTCTCTGTTTTGGTATCATATATTTTAATTTAAAATATAGTAAAGAAATAATTCTTTTTATACACTGTAAAGACAAAATCATGCGGAACAAGCCACAAAGAAAAAAAAAAAGTATATTGCTATCAAATTGGAAATAAAAGAACCTAAAGGTTAGGAATTTACGGGGGAGTATTTCCAAAACCTACACAATCTTGTTTTTTATTTTAGGGTAAGAAATAAAAACAATAAACAAGTGGAAAAATGTTTAATTGAAAATATATCGAAATGCATTTTTCTTTATATGGTACAAAAGTGATAAGTCACGTGGTCGTACCCACAACCACGCATAACACGTTTCGTACATCATGTGCGCACCATCTTATTTAGTTTATGCTATTTACTTTAATTGCATTATAATTATCCTAATTAGAGTCTAGCTAAGGTTTCTATCTGTAATAGGTTTCTTCCCCTATAAAAGAGAGCCTAAGCTTAATTTATTTGGTATGCTGGTTTTAGCGAGAGAAAAGGCTTAGCCTTAGAGAGAGATTGTAGAGTTTGGGGTAAATCTCATAAACTCTAGGTTTTTGACCTTTATTTTATTCAATTGAAAGATCTTAGTATTAATCAAGGTTAATTTAGCTTCTGCGTTATTAGTTATCTAACAAAAAGAGTTTGAGGAATGAAAATAATAATACATGAATAAACTTAATTCAATCAATGTACTCTTACGAAACCCAAATTTTTTTACTTAAGACATGATTTTTTTTTTTAAATTGTTTCATCTTTACTTTGAAAACATGTATTATCTCTTTTTCTTGACTGCATATTTAGACTTTAGTAATAACTGTGAGTAAAACAACTGGAAAACTGGTATTTATTCTAAGAGTTTATAGTTTCATATTTTTAACAACTTCCTCTTGTGTAACAAGCTCAATCATAAACATAAAGAGATGGATAGCTTACTCTGTAATGCTTGGGAAAAATATAACCAGCCACTTATAGGACTCTTGAGGACATCAACTCCATAATGCGCAGACTGTGATCGTTTGTATCAACTTCATCTCTTTAGGAGCCATTCTACTCCAACATCTGAACTACAACCATTTCTAGTAGATACAACCAGCAAGTGACCTGCAAAGAAAAACAAACAATTTAGATTGAATGTAATGTAGATGTTTTGTTAATATACGCTTGAATTCTGAACCGTGATAGAACTTTTTTTATTCAGGAATAGATAGCATCGGAAAGAAATACAGCAGCAATCAAAGCATAACAGCAAGGAATCACTTATAGGGGGAACGTTATTGGCTCCGACATACAATATTCACTTATTGGTGATGGGCGGGCCGTGGAGGTTGAGTTGCTGTATCCAGCCCACAGTTCTAGATGGAAGCTACAAGTTTTCGTCTTCTTCACATCTCAAATTGAAAGATTTTAAAATCAAGAGGGCTTGAAACTCCATTTGCTCCAATCCAATCCGAGATAACTCGTGAAAATGTTGGCAATGTGGGCTGATTTTGCCCGATCCGGCTCGATACCAAAATATTTTAAGATTTCACAAAAAATTGTATTGGAGCATGCCAATCCGGAGTTTGGGTAGGGCAATCGATCTGATCAGAATTTTTGAACCATGATTCTGAGGTATTGAAATTATCTTTTATTAAACGAAAAACAGTCATTTAGGAAACCACATCTCTGTCATTTTTTCTGAGCTCGCCAATCCGGAGTTTGGGTAGGGCAATCGATCTGATCAGAATTTTTGAACCATGATTCTGAGGTATTGAAATTATCTTTTATTAAACGAAAAACAGTCATTTAGGAAACCACATCTCTGTCATTTTTTCTGAGCTCGCCAACCAATCTTGCCATTAGCAAAAGATTTGAAAAAAAATTAGAATATCAATAAAAGATTGATACCTGTAAAATATCCAAGAACTGATCAAGATCCAGACCTAATAGTTTAAGCTTGTCCTATATCGATTGAAAAGGTCAGTGCTTCAGATTGTCTCAAGACTCTCAATTTCTTATCCATTTGTACGGGATATAAAAACAAATATCTGCTTTGCAATATGAAAAGAACTTCAGAGAAGGGAATGTAAACCTTTGGCTATTTTTGCACAGTATGTTCAGGAGTGCAACAGGCACCACGCCTAGGTTACCACACACACAGTTTGAATCTGAAACCCAAAGCAAATATTATTTAATTACTACAAAATAAAATGAACAGATAATATAGATTATAGAAGAAATATAAAGAGCAAGAGTGAGAACCTGTGTTTTGGCAGAAATTCCACCGTAACTGTAAAGCTTTGATGTGTGACAACTGCTCATAAGTGTCAAAATTAGATTTCTAAATCCGAAAGGGCTAAAACACTGAAATCATCATTTATGATATAATAATAAGTGGTACTCGAAGTCCCAATGACACGTGTGTGCGGCTTCATTGAGATCTCATGGTTGTGTATGCCTAGACATTTATGCCACGTGCAGGTAACAGGAACTCTAGAGAAGTATATACCGGCGTCAAGAAAAAAGTTGGGAGCTATAAATGAATTAGAAGATCTTTTTTCCAAGTCAAGGGAGGTTACACCAATAGAATGTTTGATGCATACTTCATAGATGTGTTGGTTTCAGTCAATGTACTAATAAAATCGAGTAGAGGAGCAATTTACATGAAATTAAAGAGGATAAAGTTCTTAGACAAGTACTAATAACATGTGAACCCGTTAAGTAATCGAGAATGTAAACAACTCTACAAATTGAGATGACTTACATTATTTGACAGACTTGTTTGTTTAGCAATATTGGCCACAGAGGCAAGGAGCAAGAAGTATCGGAAGGACAGAGTTGGCAACTCAACGACGATACTCAAACTAAAAATTATTGAAGTTGAGAACCTGAACCTTTTCAAACAAAAATCCAATATAAGTGAAAACTTATAACTATTTACTTGTCTTAATTTCATCACATTAAATTTTAGAATGAACTATAGTTGATCTCATACTGTCAAGTTAGTAGCGAATGCAGAAGCCAAGCTACGATATATATGCACCGACTTAGCCATGCACCGACTTAGCCGTTCGAGCCCGTCTTTCATACCCAATTCAAGGCAAAAGCTGACGAAAGGGATTGCGAGTATTCAACGCCCATTTGCTCGGCACATTGCCTAGCTATATGGAAAAAGCCATAAAATTACTTTTGATTTTTTTAATAACCAAATTAAAATACTAAATACTACCAAATTAATACAATCATATCAAACATCTAAAATTGATATAACCCAAAAGTATGTACCTAAGTGGTAAAAGCCTGGAAGTGACAACCTTTTTCAACGCCATCAAAGCAACTCAAATATTCGATGCTATGTTTTTTTCATCATGCGTCTCAAGATTCTCAACCACAAGACATTTCTCGATAACTTCATCGCAAAGCTCAAGGGTTACTTCCATGTTTCCTTCTTTGTAGTTTAAGTCAAGAAAAAGGTCATATACATCTTTATCTGCAACCAGATCTTCTTGCCTCATCTCCTCAAACAGTTTTCTTGCTTCTATGAACTTCTTTTTCTTAAAAAGGCCCTTGATGAAGGCACTGTAAGAAGTAGCCCTGAGATTAAATCCCTTCTCAACCATTTCACTGTGGAAGTAACACGCCTCTTTCATATTCCTAGCTTTAGAATGCCCCTTTATTAATATGTTGTAGGTGTTAGAGTCTGGCATCACCCCCTGAGAGCACATCCCTCGGTAGATCTCAGTGGTGGCTTTCATATTATGTTCACTGGAAAGCTGCTTCATCAGAGAATTGTATGTGGTAGTGTTTGGCATTACACCCTTGTCTAACATCCAACTTAGTAGTCTCTTACCATCTTCTAACATCCCCAACGTGCAAAACCCATTCATTAGCACATTATATGTCACGATCGTTGGCTGAAGCCCTTTATCAAGCATCTCGCGGAGAAGCTCGTGGGCTCGGGCCATCTCCCTTGATTTGCAATAGGCATCCATTACCGTGGTATAAGTTATAGTATCCGAGTGAAGCCCGGCTAGCTCCATATCTTCCATGAGCTTAACCGCCTGCTCTATATTCCCTGCCTTGCAAAGACCATTTATAAGCGAGTTGTATGTGCAAATATTCAACTCCAAACCCTTTCCACACATCTCATGAAGAAGCTCATTAGCAGTTTCCACCTCTCCCTTTTTACAGAGGCCATCAGCCAATGCGGTATAAGTAACAATGTTAGGAGTCAGCCCTATTTGAAGCATCCGATTGTGAAGAGAAAAGGCTTTCTTCGTCTCATCAGCTTTGCCGTATCCATCAATAAGTGCCGTATAAGTAACTTCATCCGGTTTCAACCCCTCACTAAGCATTTGATGGAGTAACTTATCGGCTTCCACCATCTTTCCGCATCGGCAAAGTCCACAAACCAACGTTGTATAAATTACAACATCAGGTACAAGCCTTTGCTTTTGCATTTCACTAAACAACCTGTATGCAGCTGACAAATTACCAAGTTTACAAAACCCATCGATGAGATTTGTGTAGACAATTTTATCTGGGATTATATCATGACTCATCATTTCTCTGAAAACTCTCTCAGCATCAACTACCTTATTTTGTTTACACAAGTGGAGGATAATGCTACTATAAGTAAATAAATTGGGTTTTATGCCTTTTAAACCCATTTGTTCTATAAGCTCCAATGCTCTTTGAAGCTCTCCAACACGGCAGTATCCTTCAATCAACGTGCTATAACTTACAACATCAGGTGAGCAACCCTTCAACTCCATTTCCGATAGAACATTCTCTGCCTCCTTCACTTTCTTTAATGTACAAAGAGAATGTATCACAATGTTATGAGACCTAGTGTTCCAACAAACACCAAGCTCCTTAAATTCGCTAATAGTATTAATTACCATGGTAACCCCATCAGAAGTATTTGCTGCCAGACGAGAGAGATAAAAATTACACGAATCAACAGAAATAACCACCCCATAATTCAACATTTTATGAAACAATTTCCTCGCTTCATCCAACACTCCAATCTCAACAAGTACTTGAAACACAATATCAAATACAAGAGGATTCAAACCCCACTCCTTATAAGTGTACACCAACTGCTCGACAAAACTCCTCAAAGACCGACATTTCCTCAAATACTCCAAAACAAGTTGATGGGCATTCTTGGGATGCCTCGACGATACACAAATATGAACCACAATGCATAAACCTTCCAATGTGGGTTCTTTAACCCAATCAAAGAAATCACAGACTCGACTAAAATCATGCCTAATTTCTATCAAAACCCCAATGAGGTGAATTGATGGATTGAATATGGATTGAAATGGGATTAAAACGCGGGGGATGGATTCGTATCGACGCTGTTTGATGGATGTAGCGATGCGATGAACGAGGTCAGAGTCGCGGATGGTGAGCTTCTTTGGGGAGTAATCAGGGAAGGGTCTAGTTGGTTTGGGGTTTAAGGAGGAGGAGAGGTTTTGGTTGAGATATCTAACGATGATTAATTGAGATTTAAAAGCTAATAAACGATTAGAGGAAGTGAACAATGCATACCTGATCATCTCTGTTAGGAGATACTACTACTTCCATTAAGAGCTGCTCAAGAGGTGGTGCTTGTTTTGAATCCCTGTGTGGATACTTACTTGATACAAAGGTTATTGAAATTTTTAATGTGTATCTCGAGGAGACACAGAATGGATGGATGTACTAGTGATCCCAGAGGATGAGAATCCGCTCGCTGTTTATGATGAAGAAGAGTGACAGACGAACGCACATACATTTTTGATTAAAATTGTGTCTATCATGAAAACACTCTCAACCATCGTTTGAATGAATGGACGGAGGAGGATTGTTTTTACAGTGTATATATTATTTATGTCTTTTGATTTCCCTTTGTTCATGAGTACTGAGAGCAAACGCAGCAGGGTGTGGGTTGAGTTTGGTTTGCCAACCCACACCCAAACTCACACTCAAACCACTCCCACCAGGCACTGTTTGAGTGTGAGTTCGCTGAGCTGGCGCTACAGTAACCCAACTGAGTGTGGGGAACTCACACTCAAATGAAATTGAGTTTGGCGGTGTTTAGATCACCGCGCGGTGAACTAAACACCGCCAAACTCAATTATTTCTCTTCCCTGGCTCCTTCTCCTCACCCAAAATATAGAGGAGAACCTCTACGCTCTCCCCAAATGGCAAACTCTGGCACTAGTGGTAATAGCTCTACACCGTCGACCCCATCCTCCCAAAACCCACCTTCAACACCATTTGCTCAACACCCATCATCACAATTCACTCCATACCTCTACCAAAACCCATCGCAATTTCAACCTCAATTCCAATCACAGACCCCACATCCGTTTACTATGTCGCAAGGGGATCCCAGTTATGGACAATATCAAAGTCCATTTACATTATCTCAGCCACAACCTCAGGCGTTTAGCCCGTACTATCAACCCTATCCGCTCACTCAACCTCAAGGTTTTCAACTGCCAAATTATTTTCAGAACTATCTATTCCATAGTGAATCTACTCAACGCAGTCAAAGTGACGCAAATGCGTCAATACCTGTTGAAGCGGCTGCTCCCCAGAAAAATAAAGGAAAATGAAGAAAGAAAAGAGCACCCGCAAAACAAAGACCAATCTTGCAACTGTCAAAAGATGTTGAGTTTTTGGACGAGACGGATGATGCTGGAATGCATTGGACGGACGCAGACTTTACGTGTCTCGCAAGGGCGTGGGTAACAACTTCTGTAAATGTTAATGGCCGCACAAAAGGATTTACTTTCTATCAAAAGGTCAACATTGTCTTTAACCGAGACCCCGAGTGCCGCACACGACGATCATGCGGGTCGACCAAATCTCAGTGGTATGCCATTAATGCACAATGTGTGGCGTACAAGGGGATAGTTGCTCAAGAACGATTTAGGAATAGTAGCGGAAAAATAGAAGAAGATCGGGTACGTTATAGTTTCCTTTAACTCAATTTCAATTATTTATCCCGGATATACACGTTATTTATTTGTATTGGGTAATTTTGCGAATTGTAGGAAAACGATGCACACAAAATCTATAAAGGCTTGAATGGCGGCAATGACTTCAAACACCGTAAAGGGTATACGATTTTGGCGCAGAAACCGCGATGGGCCAACCTAAGGGATGATGGGTTGAACCATGCGGTGAATATACCAAGGAATATGGCAGGAGAACATCGGACAATTCTTCTCCGGGGAACTCGGTCGGATCAAACAATCTATCGGAGGACCCCGGCGGCCCACCTACACCTCAATCCGCAGGCCCAAATTCTGACTTTGATGGTTCGTTGTATGAAGGTGGAAGCAGGCCCATCGACCAAAAACTCCACAGAAAGAACATTTTATCACAAAAAGCATTTGAGGGTGTTACTGCATCTAGTAGCGATGTCCATGCTCTGCTGGATGAACTACGGTTGGAGAAGATGCAAGCGAACCAAGAAAAGGAAAGAAGAAGAGCAGAAGCAATACAACACTGGCAAGCCAAAATGGATTTGGAGCAAGCAAAGGGAGATCGCAAAATCATGGAGAAAGACTTGAGTACTCTGTTTGGACATCAATTGCAATACTATCTACAAAGGCAAGCTGAGATAATGGAACGTCTGGCTAATAAGGGCAGACCAGGTACTTGAATAGGTGATGAAATGTAATTTAACTTTGTTGTATATTTGAGTTTTATTTCTAAGAATGTAGTTTACCTTCCAATAATGTAATCGTCTGAATAATGTATTTTCTATTGAAGAACGCAATCTTGTTTTCGAAATATTAATTTCCGATAATATTGCGTTAAAACAAATACAAGATTAATGCAATATCAAAAACTTGTTTAATAAACTTGTACGACAAGAAGCATTAAATTACATGAATAACACTCAGATAATACAAAATAGTCTAGAGTACTAGGTTTGAAAATTTCCCTTCACGACACACAAATGCTCGATTAGATCATCCTTTAGATCAAAGTGAAGTTCTCGACTTCGAATCCGGTTCATTTTCGATATAAAAGATTCTATTGTTCCGCGTTCGCGTATAATATCGAACGGTTCGCCTTCGATAGTTGAGGGCTCGGCCGGATCGTAGTCTAAGTATGATGGGAATGCACCTCATTCCTCTTCGACGATCATATTGTGCATTATCACGCACGCCTTCATGACATTGCTCAATACCTGGTGGTCCCACAATTTCACCGGATTTTTTACAAGATTGAACCGAGATTGTAAAATCCCAAACTCCCGTTCTACGTCTTTTAGGCAACTTTCTTGTTGTTGAGAAAATAATTTTTGTTTCCCTGTAACCGGATTGGATATGGTTTGGATAAGTGTTCCCCATTTGGGGTATATGCCATCCGCTAGGTAATACCCTATATCATAAGCTTTCCCGGCAATTGTATAATTGTAAGGCAGGGCGATACCATCGGCCAGGTCGGTAAAAAGATGTGATTGTTGCAGAACATTGATATCATTGCTAGACCCTGGTAGCCCAAAAAAAGTATGCCAAATCCAAAGGTCGTGTGAAGCTACCGCTTTAAGAATCAGTGTCGGCTTGGGGTAATGACCAGTAAATTGACCGTGCCAAGCTTTGGGACAATTTTTCCATATCCAATGCATGCAATCAAGGCTTCCTAACATGCCAGGAAATCCTCGGGACTCTCCGATCGCTTTTAGCTTTTCGATGTCGGCCGCGTTTGGTGCTCGAAGATATTCTTAGCCAAAATTTGCATAACCGCAACGCAAAACCTTTTCACACATAACAAGGTTGTACTTTCTCCTATTCGGAGGTATTCGTAAAAAAGATCTGCCGCAACATCGTAGCTTAGGAAACGTAGTGCTGCGACTACCTTTTGGTACGGTGATAACCCCATAGTACCAGCGTTGTTGGGTTTCTGGACAAAATAATTATCATGTGCAACAACTGCATCGAATAGACGCATAAACATGTTTCTACTCATACAAAAACGTTGCCAAAATTCCCATGGTTCGTATGTGCAATTCGGCTGGAAGTAGTCTCGTATAATGTTGTAATTCCCCAATTGGTGATCGCGCTTCTTTCTCTTATCCTTACGGCCCATGACACTCCCGTGATAACTCGAAGTTGCATCCTCAACTACTATGTTTACTGCAGCTTCGTACAGAACGCAAAGTGCCGCCGTACAATTATAGATAAGATCGTCATAGGAGGACGACGACGATAAGCCTGGAGGATCGGGTATGGATGAATCGGATGATGAAGAAGACATTTGAGGCTGTGGAGTTGAGAGAAGGGTGTAATACCAGAAGGTATATGTGCTTCCAATGGAAGAGAGGTGCAAAAATAGGAGAAATATAAAAGAGGAAGAAGCTGCAGGAACACCGCGCGGTGTTCATTTCACCGCCAAATCTATGTTTGCATTCAAAAATTGTGCAAAATTGTCAGTTCGAACAGATAAATAGTCGGTTCGATTAGACATTGAAGAATCTCTACCAAAAACCTAAAAACATCACCAAATAGTCTGTAGAAATATAAAACACCTCAGTGCAAATTTAATCGAACAGACAAATAGTCAATTTCAACATTATCGTCTACAAATATATCATTTACTCAGAATCATCTACATAATCAAAACACAGCTTCTACGTCGTCTAAAAAAATATAAAAAACACATATATCTACTCAGAATCATCTCCAGTACCCCGCCCCCTGCGGCTAGTACTGCCTCCCCTGGTTCGCAGACCAGATCCACGCTGCCTCGTCCTCGCGCTTCCTCCAGGTAGTAGCGGCACCACCCGTACGTCACGCCCCCTCATCAGCTGTAGGTTCTAAATGGGACAAATAAACTTTATAAATATTTTGACAAAATAAATATGACATTAAGAAAAAACACCGCAATAAATATATAAATAAATTACTTACATGGGCATATAGCGATGATCTATACTGTCAAGTTGCCTGCGGGCAATAGCAAGCTCTTCCTCCACCTCCTGGATCCTCTGTGCGTCCCGAACAGACTTTACAAGGACGAGTCGCCGCATACCATGGGTCAGGTGCCACAGCTTCTCTGTGCCATAGGATGAAGACATGAGTGATGGGTCCCTCAAGCAGGCTATGGGGAGGTTCTCACGCCGCCCTGTCCACTGCATGTGCCACCCCAGGTCTGGCTCCTCGGCCTCGCCAGGCAAACTGAAGTCCTGGGAAAAGCTATGAACCGACGCTGATATAACCACTACGGGTGTAATACCAGCTCTGAGTACACTAGGTCCGAACAGATCTAGATTCCCCATCCTCTGGGAATCTGTCAACATGTGGCCTACCTCCAAAATTTGTTCAGCCCAGTATGAAGCGTAAGTCTCTCGCACCTCCCCTACCACAAACTGCTCACAGTCAACGAACCCGGCCTGTCTCATCTCATGTAAAGTCGCTGGACTAATATGTGGCGACATGCAAAGCGGAGGATCCAAAGGAATACGCACCTCGCCAGTCACCTGCCTCCAGCATCTATCCCCTAAGTAATATTCGCAGTTTCTGTTTGGTACTTAAAGTGGTATCCTTTTATGGGATATGAGTTTTGCATTCAGTATGTCCTCTGTCTCAGACACTGCAGAATCAAACCAAGTTTCCCATGTGATCGTCTCAACAGCGCGGTGATCAATATGGTATCTGCCTATAATAAACAAATTGGCCGCCTGGTCATTTGTTTTCCTCCTGTTCCCCTTCTCCTATGCTCTGAGGCGCGGATAGGCTGGGTACTTTACCTCTTCCTTGACTATAGGGTGACCAGCCCCACAATACTCGTAAAACCAATACTGTAATTTGTAATAACATAAAAATTAATTATAATTTATATTTAAGACGTTTATTAGAAGATATTTGATTTGTAAATGGAAAACTTGTTGACGTACCGGAAGAAGTTGCACAAATCCAGTGATGGCACCCCCGGTCATGACTACGGTATCCAAACCATGGTACATAGAAGCAAGAATAGCAGAACCCCAGTCATATTAGGCAGCCAAGTCCAAATTATTCACGGCCGCGAGATATCCAAGCGGGATGGTGTCGTTGGCCGTTTAGAACCACAAATGCCCCATCATGAAGAGGATAAAAGCACGAGCGATAGTAATATCATCCTCCCGATGGATTTTGACGGCCAAGTACGTCTTCAAATGTACAATGCTGACGATCCCACTCTTTATATGGCTGGAATCAATGTTGGGGAGCAATTGCCTCGCATTGGATAAAATAGACCATGCGTCATCATATGGCACCTGTGTCGGATATCAGCCGATGGACAATGATGTCAGAATAGTAAAATCGAGGGGAGTGACCCCTATCTCCACACAAGGGAACAGAAACGTGTGTGTGGTCGGCCACCAACGCTCTGTAAGCGCTTGAATTAGCCGATTATCCAAATTTCCTAAGCGTATATCCATAAACTGCCCAAAAATATTCACCACGGCGTCCCTTACAGCTGGAAGTGTGGCAATATCCTTCCACACTTTGAACACCGAAGTGAATGTGTCGTGAACACGCATCGAATCCCGATTCTGTTCATTGAGGCATTTTGTCAAACACTTGATATATAGGAAAAACAATTTCACAATTACACTAAAACTTACCGTGAGTTCCTTTCCCGTGTAATAGATGTGACTGACTCTGTCTGGGAGTTGGGTAATACATCTCCGCGGGAAGTTATCTTCGGTTGGGTTTGGTATATCTTGGGGTTGAACATCTTCAAATTCTACCCTCTTTTTCTTCCTTCCGGACCTCGAGCGAGTTACGGAACGCTCAGGATCTCTTCTTCCTCTAAACCCAGGCAGAGTACTGGGGTGTGGCTCTCCCTCTGGTATTTGCATTTTGATTTTTTTGGAATTGAAGTTTTTTTTACCAAGGTATTTTTGAGAGAGGTAGATGTAAATTTTTTGACAATAGTCGAAGTTAACATTTGAGTATACAGAAATTGCGGTGGTGTTTAGAACCCTGCGCGGGGTTTTAATCTCCTCTAAAGTAAAAAAAAAAAAAAGCCACGCTGGCAGTGGCTTGGGTGTCAGAACCCACACCCAAACCCACACTCACTGTTAAAGATGCTCTGAGTAGGGCTGTCAATGGATCAGATCCGGCCAGAATCTTGCTCGATCCTAACCCAATCTGTTAGGAAATATTGAGATCCGCTATGTTATGCTTAAATCTTTCCCAGTTCAATCGTCGCAATATTAAGTTGGGTTAATTAGTTTTTAGACCCGAAGTAATGACCACGATTTGGGCTAACCCCATATGATTGTCATTTTTAGCTTTTGGACCCTAAAACACACCCGAAGTCGCTCTCTAAGATGAAAATAATATGAAGTACCATAAATACCCCTAGGTTTTTGGAATCATCATCATCACCTTAAACACACACACACACAGAAGAAAGATGAAGAATTGATTGTTATCATCATCAACAAGAGCGACGAAGGCAAAGAAGCGAGGTTCGATGGTTTCACCGAGGTTCGGAGATGATGATGAAGATTTTGGAAGGTGATAGATGATGATTTTTGGAAGATGAAAGCCAAGTTTTTGAGGGTTTGAAGTTTTGAAAGCATAAGTTTTGGAGTTTGTTGGAATTTTTTGGGGGTTTCTCTTTTGAGTTTTTTTTGTGATGATGTTGGTTGTTGTTGATGATGATGATTTTGGAAGGTGATGATGACGACTTTTGAAGATGAAAGCCAAGTTTTTGAGGGTTTGAAGTTTTGAAAGCATAAGTTTTTGGGTATGTTTTTTTTTTGGATTTTTTGTGATGATGTTGGTTGTTGTTGAATATTGATGATGATGTTGTTAATGGATGTATGTTTTAATTTAGTTTTGATTTCTGTTTTGTTTAGTAATTTATGTATTACTTTAGTTTCAGAGCTTCAATGGCGGAGAATGAGATGAAAATAGTAATTTTTGTATTTTAACAAAAACTAACAGCTCTGGGTGTTTTAGGGTCCAAAAACTAGGGGGTTAGCCCAAATCGTGGTCATTATTTTGGGTCCAAAATTCAATTAACCCTATTAAGTTTTAACAATTAATGACGGTGCACATGTTTAAAAACCCATCGACACTAAGCATTTACATATATCTATCTATCTATCTATCTATGTTATTAAGCCAATGACCATAGGCTGTTACCGGGTTTCTTTTTTGGTGGTCCCTCCGACCAATCTAAAAGTGGCACGTGTTACTTATTAAGAGACAACTATTGATCTCAAATCATTTTGCTTTTTACTGATATTATCCTTTATATTTATACTAATCATTTAAAACAGAAAGGTACCAATATAAATTAACTACACCAACCTAACTTCCTAATCGACGCATATCTCCTCATAATGGAAACTCTTGGTTTCAATCGCAACTCTTCCCAAGCCACCTCTAAAAGAGCTCCACCAAATAGTTGTTTCATCTTTAGGATACAATTTCTCTCATCTTTGGCCAAACCCGAAGAACTTGAAGATCTAAGTTTCACATCTCTACGATTCTATACTTTGTTTTACTCTAAATCTTATAGTTTAACGACTCCCTAACCATTCATACATTTGTACTCTTTCTCTCTTGAGTTGTTTGAATCAAATATTATTTATTAAAGATATTGTGTTATTGATGTATCACAAAAATCATAAGCAATTTCCAAGTTTTATCGTTTCCTTCATTTCATTATTAACTATGTTTCACTATTAGATATGGACCCCTTGATTTTTGAATTCTTAACCATGGTGACGATTAAATCTAAATTGTTTATGAATGGAGATAATGAATGGAAGGTGTAAAATAAAATGTAAGTAACATGTAAATGTGCTTCCCCCAAACGCGAAACGACAAGTAGAAGAAGTCTGAAGTACCGGAGATGATTACACAATTCACAACAGTAATGGACAACAGTAAGTGAGGTCTAAACAACAGCAACAACAACTCGGTTTCAAACAACAGCAACAACAACTTGATTTAAAAAATATCAACAACAACTTGGTTTCGAAAACAGCTACAACAATCTTAGTTCGAATTCAGTTATAAACATCAAGGTGTAGTTCCCCTTTTTAACAGCAACAAGAGAAGCAACAACAAGTTCTTCTTGAAGAACAAAGAAAGAAAGGAAACAGCAAGGTCTGAAAATAGCAGCTTGTATAATCTGAAATTATAGCTTGCATAATCTGAAACAGCAAGAGCAGTTCTTCTTTCACAACAGCAACGAATGATCTGGAATAGCAAGAATGAGATGACACAGCAACCGAGAGTTTTCTTCAATCTAGGAAATAGCAACAACAAGTTCAGTAAGAGGATTAGAGCTGGTGACGTGGGTTGCACTCTCTTTAAAGAGTATCTCGACGTAACTCGACTACTCTCCCAGGATACAACGAGCAGGTATACTGTAGCTTCACACTGGGAAGTCTACGTAAACGATGGTAGCACCTCAAGGTAAACCGTAATATCAAGTTGGGAGAGAGAGATGAATAGTGCACAGAGAGAAATAAGTTTTGTGTTATATTTATAAAAAGTGGTGTTCCAATGGATATATATAGAGGAGTTGTGCAACGGCTTTATCCATAACGTACATGCGTTTTAAAGTTCCAAAGATCAGGTCTTCAATACTAGCCGTTTGGAGAGTAAAGACCAAGTCAAGAACAAACCCAAACCCATATGAGAATCTTAAAGGTGAGCCCAAGGCTAAGGAGTTTTTGAAAAAACCAACAGAAGGATATGAATTTAAGAAAATGTGCATCATAATTTTTATAAGGAGTTGATATTTATCCAATTAATGCAAATCGCAAAGATGGCTTATGCGTAACCAAAAATCAACATCCAATAAATGATAGTTTGAGTATGGCATACAATTTGTTCTCATTAAAGTATTATAACTCTCACATTAACATGGAGATATGTTCAAGCATAAACAACTGCATGCATAAAGGGTCAGGATCGAGTTTGGAAGAACGAAGTTTTTAGCTACAATATTTTTTTGTTGCCATGTTATATCTACTATGCTCGGTTATATGGGAATATGGTTTTGATGTATGGGCTAACTTATTGTTAAGTATATAAAAGTATCATAATTTCATGCTTTTGATCCTTTTATTAGCGACCCAAAAGTAGTATTTTCAACTAAAACTGACATACAATTTGTTTGAGTACATTATACGAAGTTCCCCACCACATTATGGAGAGAGGGGTAGAGCATATGATAAATAAATAAAAAGTTTCATATATAATATTATAAAGTGAAAAATTATACTTCAAGTCGGAACCAAAATCTATATAGGAACAAATTACAAAGCAAATCAAGATTTGCATTTTCTTCTTTGGTGTTGAACTTGATTAAGCAAAAAAAAAATTTATGGTTGCGAAATAGTTTTTTTCTTTCCATATGGTGATTTAACAGTTTTTGCAACTAAAACTTTAATTACAAACTTTTTATGGTACTATAATGATGTTAACGCCATTGTGGTTGAATATCAAGATGTTCTAATGTGACTATGGCTTCTTTGTGGGCCCAATTCTTGAATAAATGTATGTTTTATAAGTTTTCTCCAACAAATATCTCATATATTTGTCCTATTTCTAGACTCGAGTTCATTGTATTTAAATTCTCTACTAATAGTGCTCCAACTTTTTTTTTCTTTTTTTTTTCAAACATCGATATGTTTTTTTTTTAAGCAACGATAAATAAAACAAAAGCTAAGCTCCAGAAGGCAATACAAAAATAGCCGAGTTAACGAGGTCTGAGGCCTCATTGGGCTCAAAAAGAGAAAAAGCTGGGGAACAGGCTCCCAAGGCTGCTAAAGCATGCGCCTCAAAATTGAAACTTCTATTTATAAACTGAAAACGAAACTCGTGAAAACGGCCAGCGAGAAACAACATCTTTGGAGCCAGGGTGAGGGCTCTCCAAGAAAGGTTAGTGGATCCCATCTCGAATGCACTGACGAGGCGCCGACAATCTGTGAGAACCATCACTCTCTTCATGCCCCTCCCCAGAGTGGCTTCCATTTCTCTGATCACTGCAACCGCCTCTGCCTCTTCGGAGTCTGCTGCCCTGGAAGAGTCGTAACCTGCACCCAAAATACAAAGATTTGAGAACAAAACCCAAGCCCCCTAGCGAGTCTTTTTTTTCCAGTCCCCGTCGACCAGAATGAAAAATTACCCTTCTCCGATCATGGGATGAGGGTAGGTAGTCCCGGGCCTGACCGTAGAGGAATAAGGGTGACTCGGGGGGGGGGGTGTAGGTAGGCCCTACGATGGAAGAGATTAAATAAGCTTTTTTTTCCATGAACCCCAGAAAATCCCTGGGACCGGATGGTTTTACGCCCCTTTTCTACCAGAAATCTTGGGACACCGTCAAAGAGAACCTCTGTCAAGCCATTCAAAACTTTTTCCAATCGAACCACCTCCTTGGCGAATTTAACCATACAAACATCACCCTGGTCCCTAAGATCAGGAACCCGACCAGCCCGGCTCACTTCCGTCCCATCAGCCTCTGTAATGTCAAATTCAAGATCATTACCAAAATTCTTACTGGTAGACTGAAGCCTCTCCTTCATAAGCTCATTTCTCTCACTCAGAACGCCTTTGTCCCTGGCCGCCAAATCTTCGATAATATTATTATGGCCCAAGAGATCCTCAAATCTCTGGCTAAAAAGAAATGAGCTTCCGGCAGCATGGCAGTAAAACTTGACCTTAGCAATGCTTTTGATAGAGTGGAGTAAAACTTCCTGGGGGACACCATGAAAGTTATGGGGTTTTGTGAGAAATGGTGCGTTTGGATCCATCAATGCATTTCCACCACTGCCCTCTCCTTTAATATTAATGGCTCTCTTTATGGTTTCATTAAACAAGAGCAAGGACTCATACAAGGCGACCCCCTCTCCCCTTTCCTTTTTCTCATTTGTACGGAGGTTCTCTCGCGTATCATCCTCAAAGCAGAGAGTAAAGGGGGTCTTCATGGAACCAAAACTACTAGGGGTAGCACTCCGGTCTCCCACCTCCTCTTTGCCGATGACTGTTTCATTTTCTGCAAAGCTACCATGGAGGAGGCGGGCACTCTTAAAGATGCCCTGGATTCCTTTAAAAACGTGTCGGGTCAGGAGATCAATCTGGAAAAATCCTGCATCCTGTTCAGCTAGAATGGCCATCATCGGCATCACAGGCT
Source organism: Kingdonia uniflora (assembly GCA_014058105.1). NCBI lineage: Eukaryota > Viridiplantae > Streptophyta > Magnoliopsida > Ranunculales > Circaeasteraceae > Kingdonia > Kingdonia uniflora. Next base: position 160,984 of record JACGCM010001002.1, on the reverse strand, counting down.
TATTCAACGCATTCTCCACATCAAGCGGGACACGGGTGGTGACAAATACCTTGGAGCCCCTCTCACTTTCGACTGTAAAAAGACCATTAACTTCCAAGATATTATAGATAGAGTCTCAAAGCGTATCGAAGGTTGGAAAGCTAAAAGCCTCTCTCAAGCGGGTAGAATTACCCTTATAAAAGCTGTTAACTCAATAATTCCCTCGTTCCATATGTCTGTCTTCCCTTTTCCTATCAAGACGTATAAGAAGTTGGACTCCATCAATTCTAGATTCGTGTGGAGTACCAACAGTGCTGGGGTGAACAAGACCCACTTCATTAGCTGAAAGAACATTTGTCGCCCCAAAGATAAAGGAGGGTTGGGCATCAGGACTTCCCTCGCCCATAATCAAGCCCTGCTTACCAAGCTCTTCTGGAGGGTCATCAAAGAGCCCGATAAAATTTGGGCTCACAATCTGATTAAACGCTACTCTCCCAAAGTCTCTCCTATGCTCTCCACGCCCAAAGTCACCGATTCTTGGATCTGGAAAGGGATCTTAAATGCTAGGAATAACATCTAGTCATAGCTCATCTGGCATATCGGGGATGGTGAGAGTGTAGACTACTGGCTAGAGCCCTGGATACCGGGTATCCCCCTCGGACGTCCTCAGGAGCCGGCACCTGCCCACCGCACGACCACGAAAGTTTCGACTCTTATCTGTTTTACCCAGCGCATCTGAAAGAATACTCTTATTCGATCTCTGTTTCATCCCGAAGTAGCTAAGCATATTTTGAATATCCCGCTCAGCAAGTATCCGGCCAAAGACACCCTCAGGTGGAGAAACGCTCAGAACGGTATCCTTACGGTGCAATCAGCCTACCTCTCCTCCAACCAGAAGGACTTGAAGCACAAACTGGATAACGGGCAAAGTTTTGGTAACTCAATTAACTGGTCAGCAGTCTGGAAGATGGAGGTCCCTTTTCGTATTCAACTCTTCCTCTGGAAAACCATCCAAAACGGTATCCCCACAAATCATAATCTCTGGCACCGGAACGTTGACTCTATCACCTTGTGCCCTAGATGCGGTGAAGAAGATGAGACCACAACTCATGCCCTCTTTTTTTTTTTAAAGTGCACGATTTCTGGTATGCGTTCGACCCCTCTCTTAATTTTGATTTATGGCCCTACTCCGACTCCCTGACTGGCATCATTCACAAGATTGCAAGACAGGGAACGGCAGCCCCGGACCCCTCAAAGTGGAGAAATATCAACTCTGTTTTGTATGTTATCTGGATGAGCAGAAACGATTTGATCTTTAATAAGGTGAAATCTAACCCAGTTGTTTCTGTGAATAGGGCACACACACACAAAAAAGTGCTCCAACTTTGAATTACAAACTAATATGGTTTCTCATTATTCATTTAATTAAGCCGCGCATATAATTGCTCATTATGATCTTTACATTTAAGGGAAGTTGCACGTGCTATGGTTTCTCATTATTCATTTAATTAAGCTGCGCAAATAACTGCTCATTATGATCTTTACATTTAAGGGAAGTTACACGCGCATCACGCGTGCCTCTTCACTAGTACCTATAAATAAAAAAATAATGTATTATATACCAAAATAAGAAACAAAAATAAAGCCTTATTATACATAGATAAATACCATTACTAACATATCGGGTTAAAGGATTGGATCATGGTGAATCCTAACCCGATCCATTAGATAAAGGATCGGATCATTAACGGATCTGGGCATAGAGGATCAATTTTTTTTCGATTCTGATCCTTTGTTAACGGATTGGACCGGATCGTATACAGAGTCAAATCCAACCCATTGACAGCCCCATTCATGAGGCTTGGTTAGTTGGTACTTGTAAGTCGTAAGGCTAAAGCGGTAAGAGCCTAAGAGGTCATGCCACTATTTACCATCACAAGCAGCTTACCTTTCAAAAAAAAATTATGGGGATAATGGGTGTTAATTTGCAAGAGAATAGCTTAACTATGTCGGGTTGTAAGGGCTTAAGCAATTTTATTATGATTCATGACATACAAACATACTAGTTGTAAACAGTAATTTTCAAGATAAACTAGAAGACTAAGAAGACAATAACCAATTCACTATAAACTGTTCTGTTCTTCATATATATGATCTAGACTAACTGTAAACTTCACTGATAACATTGAAGACTTCTTCATATTCTTAATAACCCAAAGAGAAAAATACAGATTTAAGTCTGATGATCATGTTGGAGTAACATTTAGCAACGTGGATAGTCTGGAGGTGGGGGAGGGAGCGTCGTCTCCTGCGTCGGCCCATTCTCAACAAGGAAAGCGGTTCCTAAGCCCCAGTCCATGTGCACATCAAGGTGGCAGTGGAAATGCCATACTCCTGTATTAATATCATAATATGGCAAACACAAATGTTAGGCACATTACATGATTATCTTTACGGTAACAAGAATAAGAAAAGTGGTAATAACATGATCGAATTTACCTGGACGATCTAAGCGGAATCTGATCACAGCCCATCCTCCACCTGGTACGGCAATAGTGTTACGCATTTGTGGGTTAACAAAGTTGAAATTCTTTCCATCTCTTTCTTCGTTGTAATTCCCAAACCCTTGTTTTAGGACATAGAAGTTGAATCCATGTAGGTGTATCGGATGGCTCTCTGCAACAATTAATGCCGTATTTTGCAACACCACTTGCACCGTTGTATTAAAAGGCACCTTTGTCACACGTGTCCCTTTAGGCGTATACAGCAGCGATGAGCTTAAATTGTTACTGGTATAGTCAAACTCAATAGCCGGACGGTCAGGGAAGTCTTCGGTGTATATCCCCTGCTCACCGTAGTAAAATGCCTCCAACAATGATGTCGTGGTCGGAAACCTCAATGACTCATTGTTCATATTTGCGGATAGCCGAAACTGAGGGCCAAAGGTACTATTGCACGTAGCATTGGCACCACAATCTGAAATCCCTAACCCAATAGTTATGAACATATGCTTGTCTACTTCGCGAGGGAAATCAATCCAATGGGGTCCGGTTGTTAAACCCGTTAGATTGCTGTAGAATTTAAAAGCAGTGGGTGTGTCGTTGAAGGCTGGTAAAACTGGCATTTCTGGTACTGATGATTTTTTGGCACCATGATAACGGACGATCCCTCTGGTTGTCGTGTTATCGAATGGTACCCCCACACCACTTGCATACGGGTGGGCCGCCATATAGTAGTTCCCCATACGTTGGTTAGCAGTGAAGAGGACATCGGTCGTTTGGCCAGGGCCAAGGACAACTACATCAGTTTCGTAAGGGTTGGTATATAAGGCGTCTATGGCTACTACTGTTAATTCGTGATTGGCAATCTTGAAGAAAAGCTGATTATTAAGTGCGGCGTTAATAATCCGTAGGAGGTAGGTCTTGCCTTGTACGACATCCAGTTTATACGTATCTGCCGTTTGTTACCGTAAATCGAATAGACAAACAAAAAAACTGTCATTACCCTCAAATTAATATTGCCTAGGGAGTAAACCTAATGAAACAGCACTAACTCATAGATTACCTTTGGGTCTATTGGAACATGGGTATAGATCGCCAGTTTGACCATTGAATGTAAATGCGACAGATTCATCGGGCACAACCCCAACTGCTTGAGCCTCCATTTCGATATCAACAACATTACGATTAAACCACTCCCCTGTGATTTCAAATATATCATGTATTAGAGAGGGACTAACCATAATATAGAATGATGATCATATACAGGTTTGTTGTTGTTAGTTTTCTGACCTAATAATATGGGGATCTCCTTGTGAGGTTTTACGTAAGGATATGAGCGGCCGCGTGGGGGACGGATGATGAGGGGACCATAAACAGTTGCTCGGAGCCATGAAAAGTGAGCATGCCACCAGAGAGTCCCTTCTTGCCCGATGATTTTGAATCTGTAAGTGTAGCTATTCCCTGGAAGTATAGGACATTGGGTCACATACGCAGGACCATCAGACCACTGACTTCGTATCTGAAATATGCCGTGCCTGCATTTCACAATTAACAACGTAAACATGATACCATTAGTGATGTGACACATCATGATAATAACACGCTAATTATGCAATAGTACAATAAATAACTACGACTTACCAGTGAATGGTTAGGTTGTAAGGTGAGTTGTTAAGGACAAGAATTATGAGCTCGTCTCCCTCATGAACACGTATAATCGGACCAGGCAACCTTCCATTCACGACAGTGATCACCTGTTTTTCGCACAATTTGTGTACTGTCCTGTTGCCCACCTGTGTAATATTCAAAAACAAAACACGAACACGTTTAATACAAAATTAGAAAAGATAAACCAAGCTGAAGAAGAGAGAAACCATCAAAAGAAGAGCATTACATTACATTAAGAAGAAGAAGAAGGTACATATATACTTACATTGAATGTGTGTCTCACAATGGCAGCAGAAGCCGTAGAAGCAAAGAGGCTGGTCATAAGAATGGAGAGCAAGACGGATGTATGTGCCATTTAGAAATGAGACTTTGTTACTTGTTTGATGGAATGATGAGAGGAGAAATCCTTGTTGTCCTTATAAAGGAGGAGCGATTTGTTTCCAGATATTCTTCTTCGAACCCTAGGCCTACATATTAACCACAAAAAGCTTTGGATTCTCTCTGATTTCTGACCCTGGATGAGGCTTTTACGTGCGACAAAGTTTTTCATTATGCGTATAGGACGATATTCGCCATCATTAAACATGTTTTCATTAAGGGCATGTATCAAAAAACATAAAACTGAAACATACATAAGACAGAGATGTCTAGCTATGGTTTGCAAAACTCCAACTTAGTTAAGTATAACATCACTTATCAAATCCAACACACACACTGCATAATCCTAATACAAAGTCACGGACTCTTGAGGTCTATTTCACTATAATTAGAGTGTACACTACGTCATTTACGTGTTGTTAACATATTAACCTCATAGAAATGAAAAACAGATTAGTACTTCTATTGGTGTGAAGAATATGTATTATACGCGTGAACGAGGCTAGAAAAGTAGAACAAAATTACCAGATGAAATGCAGCTTCCATTAGAGATTGCATCTCTGAGCTGTCTTGGTCTTTATGAGCTGTGTTTTGGTATTATGAGTTAGGTCGATTTTATGATGTCCTACATTTACTTTTGCAATAAATCTTTCTCATTGATTTTGTGCTCAATGCAAGCCAATTCATTTTCTAAAGCAATTAGACGCTTTTCTGGTTGAAAGTTAACGTATAGCTCTGGTAAAACTTCGTCTATAGGCTCAAAACTAGTTAGTTGCTCAGTGCTGCCAACCTCACCTCTCGTTATTACAACTGGGTATCAATACTAGCAACTACCGATCCCTGCTTAAGGCACTTAACGTTCCTTAGACGTATAATGTGGATTGGTGATAAAAAGCAAGAAATGCACGCGTTAAACAATACTTGTGTCACAATGACAGGCTAACTTTTGACGAGAAAAAAGCAACGTTAATCTTCCCCTAGCTCGTGCTGGTACGAATAAAACTGCGTAAAAAGACCCAATGCTTGAGTCCCGAAATGAGAAGGGCCTCGGGGCCAAAAGAAATTGAGGTAGGAGCCTAGGAGGTGCAAACTGCAAAGAAGCTAAGAAAAGATGAACTATTTGGAGCTAAAAAAGAGAGAGACACTTGAGACCAATCCACCTTTATCGAACCAATATTGTGAGCTCTTCATATTCACCATGAATACCTGACCCTTACAATGTCCAACCGTTTTCCTCTCCCCATCCTTACATAAATAACCCCTCCCTACTTCTCCACCTTTCAACCTCTCTCTCTCTCTCTCACACACAAAAACAATGACCATAGAATCCGATAATGTTCCGAACAAAAAGATCAATGAGATGAGGAACTTCGACATGAGTGAACTCAAGGCCAATCTCCCTCTAAAGTAAGTATAAGGATTCAAAGGAAACAAAATATATTTTTCTAAGTATAACTTCTCATTTATTTATTTTTGACAATGGTTTTTTTGGTTATTTTTTCGAATTTAACAGCAGGAGAGGGTTGTCGAAGTGTTACTCGGGAAAATCTAGATCATTTACGTGCATGGCTGACGTAAAATCAGTGGAAGATCTCAAGAAGCAAGAAAATCCTGATGCTAAGAAAAGGAAGAAGCATAAAGATAGACAAGGAACGAATGTTCCACCGATGATGCATTGCCGAAGAGTATCAAGTAGTGCACAATTTGCTTCACCTTACATAGGCTTTTGATTACACCAGTTGGGGCAAAACCGGACAAGAGAGACGAACCATCCTCGGGAAGGCAGGAAATTTCCCCAGTTTCCGCCATATTGTTCCTAGGGAAGGCAGGAAAAAAAGATGAAGAAAAATTTAGCTAGTTTCCACCATTTTGTGTCAAAAAAATCACTACAAATCAAGTGATTCCATGTGATGCTTTTCACGATATATGTTTATATGTACAAAAGAAATACAAACAGGTTAAGGAACAGTAAATAAAATTAGCATTTGATGTTCTTGTCAGGAGAGAATTCACGAACCTGGAATGCAAGAATACGCTGAAGGCCATAGTGATATAAAAATATTGCAATCTGGCAAAGCACGGGAATTTCGTAAGTGGCACAGAATATAGTGAAACAATTTCATTTACCAGCTGCAGGTTTCATCCTCGGATGGATATCTGATGTGGTCACAGCTCAATACTTCTAATTTCATAATATATAAGAAAACGGCTTTTCTAAATTGGGGACCAAGTACCGACACAACTAAGAACAACATTGTCTTTCTTATCAACAAGCTCAAGGTATTCCAAAATTTATACAAATCAGCTTTTTCGCATGAATTCAAAAACGGAAGAAATAGTCTCAGGCTCTCAGCAACATCTTGAGACTAGCGAGATCAATCAGTTTACAAGATTAAAGTTAATAAATTCACATAGTGCTCTAAACAGGAACTCGTTACCAAAATGACGCAGGAACCCTTATGATGGCTATTCTAACCTCTTTTTCTTGGTGGTGTCTATATCACCATCATCAAGCATGACCATCAAGTCTTCTTCGTCAATGACGGGTCCTTCTTTGATTGTTTTTCCCTTACCCTTTGAAAATTCTGACAATTTTCTTTTACTCCCTGATGGATTAATATCAACGCCTGTTGTTATTATCTTTATTTCATCATCGTCATCCTCTTCGGTTTTTTGTATTGTTGACTGAGATGTACTTGATGTACTCCCTCCATTTGCAACAGATAGATTACCGTTGTCTTTCTCTGTCTGAGGAGCTCCTGTCCATCCTGAGAGTACCATTCCATCAGGTTCCTTCTCCTCGTCAAACTCGTCTCTGCAATATTCCGCAAGAAAATAGGTGTTAACTTATTATGTAGCCAACATGCAGTAGCCAGTAAAATGATATGACCAAATCAAATGTTTCTTATCAACATTCTTAAGCTTAGCACCAAAGCTTCCTCCACACAATTACAAGAAATCCCGAAATAACTCTCAAAATTCTTACTCCCTTGTAAAACTCAATAAACCAATTGCTGTAAATCCAGACTTGAAGGGCCTTTTTCTTTTTCTTTTCCTTTTCCTTTTTCTTTTCCCAGCTAGGTTTATGAGAAAGAGAATCAAAAGAATCCTAACAAATACAAACCCAAGAGAAAAAGAGGGGAAAAAAAGATCGGGAAAAATGCAATTTACCTGTGCTTAATATTAATATTGCATTTGAGCTCCTGTTGAAGATCTTCAACAGTAAGCACTGTCCCGCCAACAACTGGAGAGGAAAGCTCAGCTAGTACCTGTAAAAATACACCTTAGAATGTTAAAGATTGTTTGTCTTAAACAATAAGAAAGCTAAATAATGACCAAACTTTACTTAGCAACTCGGCAACGGAAAACTATGGGGCAGGTACCTCAAGTTAAATTCGAACTCGACTAATATTTCTCCAAAAAAATCGACATATGCATAATAAATATGCATGTCAAATTGCACGAAATTTCTATTTTTATAAAATATTTTTCATAATGTCAAACTATGTTCTCCTGAATAAAAATAGAAAAGCACGTGTGAAATATTTTTATGTAAAACCCAAGGGCATTGTGTACCTTCAAAAAACTAGAGAGGTTTAAAATATTTTCTGATGAAAAAGTAAGCCTTATGATAAACCAAGGTAGTCTGATGCGTTCGTTGCGGTCGCAATTGCGACCGTTGCGTCCATTGCGAGACTAGAGCGCATCGCATCAGACCTCGCACCACCCTCTGTTGCGGACGGTCGCAATTGCGACGCAATATAACGCAACAGCTCGCATCACGTGTTGCGTCGCAACACTCGTTGCGAGCTATTGCGACTAATTTTTTTTAACTCTCTATTTTTCTCGAGATACGAATACTATCTCTTATTTCTCTCTTTTCTCAGTTTCCCAAAATCAAATACAAAGAAGAGAAGAAAGAAGAGAAGAAGAAAGAAGAAAGAAGAAACGGTTAGCGTCTCTCTCTCCTCTCTCTCTCTCTCTCTCTCGGTTTTTTTGGGCAAATTTGTTAAAATTGTACCCAAAATTGCTGCCGTAACTTTGCTAAAATTGTTGCCGTAACTTTGCCAAACTCCAGGCCAAAAATTGTACCCAAATCAACAGTTGCTAAAATTGCTACAATTGCAAGAAATTGCGGCAAAGCAATTAATACTGAATGAGGTAAATTTTGCAATTTGGAGTTTTGTAATTTGGTGATTTTGCAAAGTTACGGCAGCAATTTGGCCTGCGAATTTGGTGATTAATTTGAGTATTAGGGTTTAAGGGTTTAAGCATATATTTATGGCTTTTTACTAACTGATTACAGTTGGACACTCTTGAGTTTTGAATGTCTTCTTCGGTTTCTACTGCAACTGCAAAGGAGAAAAAGAAAGATGAAGGTTGGGAATATGGGGAAACAAGGGACCCCACGAATAGAAATGTTGTTTGGTGCAAGCTTTGCAATAAGAAATGCACGGCGGGAATATCTCGATTGAAAGAACATCTTATAGGCGGATATCTGAACGTTACCAAATGTCCTAATGTACCGGTGGAAGTTTCAAAGAAGTTTAAGGACATGGCTGATAAGGTGAAAAATGATAAAAAAGAGAAAACAAGACTTGAAGAAGAGAAAAGAAAGCGAGCACAAGATGTTGATGAAAAAAGTGGCGAAGAAGAGGATTGTAGTGGTGGTATTACTAGTAGGCAGGTATGGAACAAGAGAGGGAAGACTAAGGTGAAGGGTCCGTTGGATTGTATTTACAAACCTACAAATAAGGGGGAAAGGAAGATTGAAAACATATATACATTATTTCACTTAACATATCGCAGCAGATCGCAACATGTCGCATCGCGGTCGCAATACACATGTTGCTTATTGCTAGGTATGGTCGCAATCGCATCGCAACACGCATTGACTACCTTGTGATAAACGCAAATTATATGCAGACTACTGACACAAACAGCTGGTAGTATAAAACAGGACAACATACCTTTTCAAGGTTTGCCGCATAATTTGCTACCTCGTCTTCCTCGAGATCGTCACCAACCTCGTAGAGAAGAGCCGTTCCATGCATAATCAACGGTAAACTCATGCCAAGTTTACTTTTTACAACTTTCTCAACAAAGTCTCGCAGTTTTGAATGATTTGTATTAACCTCGAGCAACAGCGGAGTCTATTGCAAGCCAAATTGTGAAGTACGGCATGAAACACAAGTAATGAAAAAAATCCATAATATTCAGCAAAGAGTTATTTAAAATAGAAGTACCTCGGAACAGACATAGCAAGACTTGTTGGGCTCAAATGGCTTCACAGGCATAAGAAGCATTTTTCTGGAAGGATATTCATTACAATATGTCATCCTGCATTTACATCAAACAGATTAACTTAATAACCTCTCTTTAGATGCACAAGAACCACAACTACCAAAACTAATTTGAAAAAGAATTACGGAAGCAACTAGGACAAAATTGTTTTTGGACAATACCTATATCTGTTTGAATTACTTTGTAGCACCTTGATTGCTTCAATTGTGATTAACCCAGCAATGATAGCATTTGTTGTTGCAACAGCATGCACAATATTACCAGCAATACCTTTAGCGTCAAAAAGGCTGTGCATTGGAATACCAAACGAAGTCGCACGAATATTTGCAGCAGCAGTAACAAATTCTACGGCTAACTGGTCATCTTTGTCAAAAACCAAGCTCCCAATGTCCTGTTTAGAATAATGAGTTAAAACTAACTCCTCGTTAACTAGCCAAATGTTAATAGTGTCTACCAAAAGTCCTCATTTTCTGCAACAAAGCTTTTGAACTGTCCGCCCATTTTAACAAAGATGGTATGAACAAAAATATGAGTTTTTACGCCAAATATTGGGGTGAGAGTGGATGTCTAATTAAAATAGAAGTCCGAATAACTCAAAAAACTAAGGATCAAGCCAAACCTTCTCTCGCTTAGCAAAAAATAATTCCAATGCCTCCAAAAAGATTCTTGTATTTTCCAAAAGGGACCAAACTTCCTGCGGATTCTTCAGACCCAGAGATGCCATCGCAGACACTGACGAATGGTTGGCAATTGCAGAGTCCTTCCCATTCTGCTTATTAAGTTTTTCAGGCAAAAAATCTCTACTGTATATAGGCTTTGGCCTATTTCTGCTTTTCCAAGTCTCTTCATTACTTAAAGCCACTTCAATGTTATATCCGAAGACATGATCATATATTCTCCGTCCATATTGCCCTAGATCTTCAGCAACTCTTCGTTCAAATACATCCTCTGTGTTCTGCGATGAGCTTGTAGCGTCACTAGAACGCACATTTAGATCGTTATCTTGACTTTTGTCACCGAACAACTTAGCAAATAGCAATTCTTTTGCCCATACAATACAATGAACAAACTGCAAATTCAAGCTATGTCAGTAATACAAATTCATGGAATCATCCAATCTTCATAAATATAGGGATATTCTGAAATTGTCCCCAACTATGCTATTAAAAATAGAAATTTATCCATAACCAAAGAAATGTCCAAATTTACATCAGAAAGTGTGAACCCAAGTAAACTTCATATTAATGTGCACTAGTCTCTGTATACAAATTAGACTATTTGTTAGTTAGTTAGTGTTTTAGTAATTTCTTTTTTGGCAATATCCGGCTATTTCTTTTAAGCTATTGGTCATCCAGTTAGGGAGTAAAATTTCAGATTCGAATTATATAATGTGTGGTGTTTGGACATAATCCTAGAAGTTAAACGAATTATGTCTTACTTGTACATGATCGTAAAGTATCATAAAGATACAAGTTATAAACTCATGTTGGGTATCTTGTGCAAGTTGGACAATGGAAAAACACAAGAAGTTAGTGCCGCTGCGTCTATCTCCAAAGATCTTACACTTTTCTTCATACCAGTAGCACCAGTTCCACGTACTAAATATAAAACCACAAGAACAAGTGAAAATACTATTATATTTAGAAGTGCCTATACCTTTGAAGGAGTACTAGTAATTGTGCAGACAGGATATGATTTTGGAGTTGGTTTTGGCTGGCACTCGTAGCACTCTGAAATACCCTTCACATGTACAGCAACCTGCAAGCCGTAATTCTCAATGAGGAGGAAAATCATAATCACAGGAACTTATAATAATAAGATAAATCAGCTTAAATCGATGAAGTATGACTAGAGTGGAGGAAGATAAGAATAAAAACACTAATAACTTACCAACCAATGCGCTGTCATTCTGTCTCACCATATATTTATTGTAAGTTCTTCATTTCCTACGTAGGTGTTAATGGTTGACTTGCAGAAATCAACCATTTATTTATCTGTGTGTGCACAAGTGCATGTGTGTGTGTGGTGTGTGTGTGTGAGAAAGAGAGAGAGAGAGACTTGAAAGAGCTCCATAGTTTTGCCGGAGATGAGTAGACAATGCAAAGGAACTAATCTTGTATTTAAACAGTCTAAACCTTAGAAATTGAAGAAATGCAGAGGATGGTCTTATGGGTTTTAAGTGTTTCTTTAGCTTATTTAACAGATTAATTCGACTAACCTTCGGAGAAAGATATTGGCAAAATACAAAGACCCATGAAGCGTCGGGTGTTAATATTTTTTTAGAAAATCATCAGGTAATAGTAACAGGTTACTGTAACATGTGGAAGCGTGCACCTCCAAGCAGTTTGAAATAATCTGGGTATCATAGTTTTCTCAAAGAAAGATATAGATCTAGATTGTGGAAAGAGAAAAAAAATCGATCATTCTCTACAATATTGAAAAGTAGATTTTAGAAATACAAGTTCAATAGACTATCAATTTTATGACAGTAAATGCATATATAAACTAAAATACTTGGATATAAATAAAAAACTAGCTAACATAGCAAATACAACTTGGAAACTATTATGACCTGGCCCAAGAATCCAGTAGTTCCACTTTCAACCAGTGGAACATCAGCTGCCAGGCAAAGACGGTTGACGTGTCTCCTCGCATCTAAATTGTCAAGGCCGTTCAAAACAACATTGAATTGCTTGAAAAAGTCAACATTGAATTCAGGATCCTTGACATTTGCATGATACGGTGTGATATTTATCCGTGGTCTAAATCTTAAGACGGCGTCACGAGCAACCTGCGCAAAATGAAAGGAATTAGCTCAATCTGCTTTACCTTATTATTATCCAGTAGTATAAGCGTACAACAGATACATCAAAGAAATTAGCAAACACGGCCTTTATTGATATAAAGCAAAGAGAAAACACCATCCACTTACTTTGGCCTTAGATTGACCCACATGCGACCGTCTGAAAAGAAATTGTCTGTTTAAATTGCTCACTTCAATTGTGTCCATGTCTATCTACAAGTAGAAGCAAACATATAAGTCAACAACCAAGAGAAAGTGAGAGAGACAGAAAGAGAGATCAACTTATAGTGCTTAAGAACACCCGTGACGTTCTTCATTCTACACACTAAATATAAGTAGGTTTGGCAACCCACCGACAGACCTTAACAGCTTGCTTATGCAGAGTCTTGACAATAACGCAGTAAGCGAAAACGCCATATGAAAACCAGCACAGACTTAGACAGGGCCGGCCCTAGCTATAAGCGCCAGAGGCGGCCGCCTAGGGTCTCCGATTTTTAATGTAAATTTGGGGCCTCCAAATGGTTATGTAGTAGGTAAAAAAGGGCCCCTAATATGACATAATGTGAAGTTGCCTTGTTGGTTTTAAGTGATTTATTTCATTAGAAGGTCAAAGGTTTAAGTCCTCACCTTGTTTTACAACTTTCTTCATTTTTTTACAAGAATATATTACTACCAAAAAAATTTACCCAGCGGGGCCTCATTTTCGGACCTCGCCTAGGGCCCCTAACGTCAGGGCCAGTCCTGGACTTAGAAATATATGTTCACATTTAAAGAAACATAGTTGGGTGATTGCAACCTTCTTCGGCCATTTTCGTCACTCCCTTGTTGCATGCGGAAAGAGAAACTAAGACTAGTGACAAAAATGAAAGAAGTAGGATATAAAGTTTCACCTACATCCCTCTAGGTGGGAGAAGGTATATTTTGTTTCTTTTGGTTTTTCCAATGGCGGAGTACGTTACAACTCAAAAAAGTTTTTCAGGAAAAAATTCTAGCATACTCCAGTTTTTTAGGTCTATGGGTAATTATGAATCCCATGACAGAGAATGCTCAATATAGAACATCTAAACACTGAAAACATATTTGCTTTCATCTTGGCTATTTTTCAAGTACTTTAACCTAAAATCCCAATAGCCAGTTTTCCTTGCTAAAATGCATTCCTACGACTACACATTATCTATAAATATCTTTCCAAGACAATTTTCAATCTTCCGGCTTTAACTACTTCTACGCACTTTCAACATTTCGAGACATGTCCGACGTCCATTCCCCTGTCGACAAAGTAAAGACACTCACTCTGGCATTGGTAGCAATAGCTTTTACTAGACCATAAAGGCATGACCGTAAATTTTGGTTTAATTTGAAATCTGCGTACGTCGGGTGGTGCATAGCCAACTCATTGCCCAATTCATATATTTACTTTAACACTGGAAATATTGTGGATTAATTGGTCTAATTGTTTTAAAGACGCTACGTGCTGATATGGAGAGACATATCAGCAAAGTAATATATTTATAGTATTTTGTGGATTAATTGTTTTATTACAATAATTTAATTACGACATGACGAGAAGGTTTAAATGTTTTCCAATTAATATTGTGAATTAATTGGTTTAACATTTTTATTGCCCAATTCATACATTTACTTAAACAAAACGTTAGCCCGCCCTGTTAGAGGCACCCACCCAAAGTGATATAGCAAGTCTCCCTCTTATTTTCTGCTTTACTATAACTATGCCCGCGCTCTATTTAGACCAGCTATATTCAGCCTATCAGTGATCCAAACTTCACTAAAATAAAAAACCACTCTCTCCAACAAACCAATTGACCCAAAAACAATTTCTTCACTAGAAACCCTAGAATTACCAAATTAAACAAAATTGGTAATAACTAGTAAAAACTTACTCCAAACAACAAATTAACAAAACCCCATTGTTACAAACCCCTAACAAAGGATTGAATAATCAAATCTCATGAAAATACAACAACTCACTATATGAATATCTTGAAACCCAGATAAAGCTAGAGTCTTGAGAAGCTCGCATCCAATACCACCTGCTCCAACCATCAAAACTTTCGATTTCTGCCATGTTTAAACACAAAACGTTTCACTTCAACAGTTGAACCAATTAATTTGTAGAGAGTTATAGAGAGAGAAAAGTGAAACCTTGATTGCTTGCAACTGTTGGTGAGATGCGGCCATTGATAGAGTTTGAGAGAGATGAGATTAGGGTTAGAGAGATGAGAATCAAAAAAAAGAGGAGGGAATGGGAATCGTAAAGAGTCGTTGTGCGAAAGCTTCGCCGAAAGGGAGCCAAATAAAAAAGTAAACCTCCCGTCTGTCTCTCGCTCTCTTTCTTCCCTTTACTTTAGAGACTAAATTCATAGCATCTCTAACTGTGTAGGGGTGTGAAAGATGGCTCAAAACCATCTCCAATTGTGAATTGGGGAACGAGTAAGGCGAGGAATACCAAGCCTCGGTCGTACAAATTGGCTTTGAGATGGAACCTCCAGTGTTCTAATATGGTATCAGAGCATACGCTATTTCCACGTGTTGTGTTCCCAACAAACAATAGCCTCATGTGCTGCTTTCCTGCTTTGAAATGGAACCTCCAATTTTAATACAACTTTTTTTTGTATTAGGCAACAAACACAAACTGACTATTGAAAGCGCAGTTTGTAAGGTGGAAGACAGCCCTGCTCATAAAAGCTTCTTCCTTTAACTGTAGAAGGAGGGAACTTAAGAGGGGTTCTCGTTTAAAGTCATAATCCAAGATTCTCGAGGTTTATAAATGAACATGTATCATAAGATTAATCTAAGTAGCAAACAATGAGTTTTACAAAGTCCTGCATAAACTAGTGGATTCACTTGTAGGGAAATAATTTTACATCAACACAACTTCATTTCTGTTAAAAGATTGTTGTACTGTACAACTTGATCTCCCATTTACCATTGATAGACATTCTTTTTTGCTCAAATCGGGAAATCAGAATGAAATTATTTTTGTTAGGTCAGAAAATATACTATCCGTGTGAAGGATGCTATTACAATATTTGCAGAATAATTGCAGTTGTTCTGCCAAATTGGTGCTTATGATGTACAGAGTTGCCTCATTGGTGTGAGCTGCCTCGCAAGTGAAAGGGGTACGTGTGCTCTTACCAGTGTCCCGTTCTCCGTGTATTCCTATAGAAATTAAACAAGAATGGGATAGGTTAAAATGGAACTATATCTTAACCCTTAACATAATTGTATGATTTCGTAATCTACACTTTATAAGAGGCAAATATTATATTTCAAAGAATGATCAGCAAACTGTGAATTATAAATAATAAGAATCCAATTTCAAATGTGCAGAATTACTCTAAACACCGAGAACTAAATTTTCAAGCAATTAAAGAAAGACCTATTGCAAGGCTACAGATGTCTACTCTTGGCTTAAACGTTAAATTCAGCAGTTTTTCAGGGATCATATTCTCCCTTATAATCGATTAATCACTCGCCCACTTCTTACTAACAAAGTTCATTACAGAGACCACAATATAAGCCAGTAAATCGCGGACAATACAAGCCTTTATCGTACCCATGATACATGTATATTAACAGTACACCTTAAAAAAAAATGTATATTAAGAGTATTAATATCCACATAATGTAGGAAGGTGCTTTGTAATGAAGAAAATTTTGGTAATTCAGGAATAGAAGTACTTACACTCCCTTCTACCATCCCAACTTGATGTATGGTACTGAGGAGTTCTCCTTTGTCAAATGGCACAAGTGCTTCAACCCATACCATAGAATCCTGTTATAAATAAAATAAATCATCATATACATCCATCCTCTTAATACAAGACCAACATAAACTAACGATACTTGAAGAACTTTAAAAATGAAAGTCGACCCCATACCCTCAGCTTGGCTTGAACAGCATTGCAAAAATCCTGTAATCCGTCACCATTCAGAGCAGATATGCAAATAACGTCTTCTCTTTCATCTGCTTCGGTCTTAATTTTTTGAGGATCACTAGCTTTATCAACCTGCAAAAGAAGTTCAAATAATTCAACCCTGAAGCCGTGTTGCAAAGTGAAAATACTGGTATATTTTGAGAACAAGTAGCAGATATATGATAACATTGATAATCTACACTACTACTCAAAAGAGGAAAGGTGGTGTACTCAGCTACTAAACAGTATGGCATGACATAACCCCCTCAATGCACATTTGAACCCAAGAAGGACGATAACATCCACAGCAATGGTTAGGAAAATTGCAGTTATTGAATATTGAATCATTGATTGACAAATAAATCTAGATGAATTACCTTGTTCCAGACAATCAACTTTGGAATTGATGCAACATCCAACTCTGACAAAACTTTGTCAACAGCGTCAATTTGTTGTTGTGCCAGTGGATGGCTGGATTTGATAATAAAGTGTACAATAAGCAAACTGTAGAGAATATAGACTAAGAAAAACTGCTCGTCACATTTATCAAAATTATACCTGATATCCACCACATGCACCAAAAGTGATGACTCCGATATTTCCTCCAGTGTCGCTCTAAAAGCAGCAACCTGAGCAAAAATAGTCATAAGTGGAAAAGGAGAAAACCTTTTTTAAATAAATGGAGATAACACCATCAAATTTTAAAGTTGCTCTGCAGTCCCCTTTGGGCTGTGTGGGATAAGAGACACCATCAGCCTCCCTAGTAACAACTAACAAAAAAGCTGACACACCCCCTTACGTGCAGCAATTCTTTTGAGTTATTGCCCCACATGCAAAGGGGCATCATAAAAGGGCCCCATGGGCAGAAACTCAGTTATTTTGTCAGCCATGATGGGAGGGAGGGTATCTTAATATTAAATGAAAGAACATGCAGAGGGGTATGGCGAACTGATCCCAACCCAGAAGAGAAATTCTTCAACAAAACTCTCAAAACAAATTGGCAGATTGCCTATTCACGTTAAGAAATTTATTTATTTGAAAGAGCTCACCAATGTAGTTGGCAGCTTCTGGATGAATCCAACAGTATCTGTTAGAAGAAATTCCTTCCCATTCTTCATCTGTGGGATAGAAGTGAACAAAGCATTTCATGTTATAGAGTGAAGATCAAATGACAATTATTACCCCATATATCAGCATTTCTGTGTGAATGAGTCAGTGCAAATAGATATGTGTGTGGTGGATACACTAAGACGGTCAATATTGTTCAATATTTCAATATTCTATTAAAAGCTCAATATATCCGGCCAATGACTTCAAGCAGTTAATCAATTCAGTGAAATTATACATTTTTGCAAGGATGATCAATGAAATGAAAAAAATCGGGTAACCAAACATAAATCCCTAGAGTATATATGTGGGGCAGTTATTATATCATAATGATTATTGTAAATATTTATTGGATGATTATAGAAACCAAACCACAAATAAAATGTCATTATTTTAGGTGATCTTTCTACATACCAGTATAAGAAAAGGAGATGCCGACTAAAGCATTATGCAATACTTCTTAAAACAAGAAGAAAAACCAGTCGCAGTAAAAGTTTTTTTCTTTCTGAACTGACCTGTACCCTTCTAGTAGTCGGATCAAGTGTAGCAAATAATCGATCCTCGGCAAGAACATTCGCTCCAGTCAACTGGTTTAAGAGTGTACTCTTTCCCGCATTGGTGTATCCAACCTGCAGTCAGTGACAAAAAAGTTAGATAAGATGGAAGGGGTGGAAGGGGGCGGGAGGAGAGAGAGAGAGTGGCAACTAGCCATTTGTAATGTGTGCACCTACCAAAGAGACTACAGGGACTGGAACTGAAAAACGACGGTTGCGATACTGCTTTCGATGTTTTCGAACTGATTCTAACTCTTTTTTCAGAACGCCAATCTGTCAAGAAAAAAGTTTTAAAAACACTATGTATAGAACCAAACTACATATATCACCAGCATGTATCAAAATATCCAACTACATGATTTTAATGTCCGATATATCACGAATACATGCATACACTGCTTACATTTATTTTAGAAAGAAACAAAAGTCGAGTACTTATATGTCGCAGTATACTGCAAAAAATTGTCCACTATTGCGATATCTTTCGATAGTGTATATGCTAAATCACCTATGTTATAATATACTATAGGCAACGCTTAACATGAGTACATTTATCAGAAAAGAATCTATAACAACTTCATACATAAATTTGTGACACTCAAAACCCAACTTACCTGAGTTCTCAAGATACGCTTATCCACTTCAATTTGTTTCTCACCCATACCCTTCACCTGACCTCCAGCTTGACGTTCAAGATGAGTCCACATTTTTGTTAGTCGCGGTAGTTGGTATTCCATTTGTGCCAATGCAACCTAAATAGATCATTTATTTTTAGTCACTATTCACAGCTCTTTGAATTCTCGATTAACTCAAACCGTGATAAACTTACCTGTAAAGCTGCTTCATGTGTTGCGGCTCGTTGGTTGAAAATATCCAGGATAAGGGCGGTGCGATCACAAACCCGAATGTCCCCACCAAAAGCTTTTTCTAGATTGCGCAGTTGCCTAGAAGTTACAATTTAATTACGGTATATTTCATTAGTAGAGTTACCTAAAATAAGTTAATTTTATCTAGAAAAAATTAAATACAAACAAGGCTGTGTAAGCCTCAGAGACTCGTATAGAGGGAAAATAGACAAAGGTTCTTTGACCCCCACCATATGATAGAAATTTAACAGACCAACCAAGTTTTCTTCATCTGCCTATCCCCCACTCAACTCCTCAGCTATTGCTCGATTTCATGATTATATTGACTTGTGGCCCCCATGATCGAAGTTAGACTTGCGCCCCCAAAGTTTACAATGAGAAAGTTTCAGGTCAGGGATGCAAAAATAATTGATCGTATAGTACGAGTGGTCAAAGTCATAAGATAAATGGATCCACCTGCATCCCTTAAAAACCCTTGGCCTAATACTTCCAAAGCTCAGATCACAAGAAAAAATATGCTAATTGCAGTTTGCGTCGAGAACATATTTTTGGAAAGATTGACATATATGTGGACGTCTTGGATGATCCTTTGTAATGGTTTTCTAGAGTAACATTTTTTCCTCGTCGTACATAGTAGTTTGATTAAATGAAAACTGAATTTAAAAAAGAAAGGTATCTAAGCAGAATGGTATGCAGGGCAAAATAAATGGTCAAAATTTTACCCTGCTGATAGCTC
The DNA here is from genome assembly GCA_014058105.1 of Kingdonia uniflora. Lineage (NCBI taxonomy): Eukaryota > Viridiplantae > Streptophyta > Magnoliopsida > Ranunculales > Circaeasteraceae > Kingdonia > Kingdonia uniflora. The sequence continues at coordinate 141,150 of JACGCM010001002.1, read as the reverse complement.
ATCATCAAATATTACTGTCTCAACGTCAAGGGCACGAACTGCATTCTTAACTTCAGCAACCTTGCCAGATCCAATATATGTTCTAGGGTTCGGAGTAAGAAGTCTGAATCATAAGTTAACGAAGAATGTATTTAGGGCCATGTATGCAGGAATATATATAGCTTTAAACATAAAAGGAGAAAAAAATATAATAATACAGGGAACCTTGTTTATGCCTTGAAGAAGTTACAGGCTCTATAACTATATGGTAATACATTTACTTCCGGAAAAGTGAGGAACTTTGAAGTTACTTAGCTTAAACAGAATAAAGAACACCAAACGGTTAGATAAAAAAGAAATGATACCTCTGCCAGTTTAAAAGCATGCAATTATAGGTGTGAAATCTTATAACTATAACTTAAAATATCGCGATATAAACCGTAATTTCAGCTAAGTGAATATATCCAAATATAAATCACAAATATCATTTGATAAGTAGTGCCTATTTATGGGAATATATAAGATGTTGATCATAGAGTAAAGTAAATAATACATTTATTCTCAATTAAATCTTCTATTCAACTTAAAGCTTACAGATATTTTTCAAACTGCCTCGGCATAAAGCTATTCATGACTGTTTGTGTCACTTGATTTGTTTTGCAGAAACCAAACTCTCCGCTCTGACAACAATTTGATCATCATCATCTTTCCCTTCCATACAATCAATCTTGTGACCAGTGCTAGTACAAACTTAATTGCCACCACTATCCTAATAACATCTTGAAATATCAAAAACACACTTATCTTCATTGTGGATATAAATTACCAAAATTGTTGTCAACTACCTCAACTCAGTACTAAAAGCCTTGGGCTAAGCAATAGAAACATGACTTACGTCTTCTATATGTTCAGTGCATTCTTGTGCGCACTTTACATAGAAAGATAGGATTGCAGCAAATAAAAATTCATCCTATACATTAATAAAACAAGTCGACTTATCAGGCAAGTTATCGATATAGTGGTCTATATTTAATGTCAGGCACGCACTTTTGAGATGAAGAACCAACTACCATAAGCCCGGCAGTGTCAGCTAGCTGACCTAGTTCTTTGTGTGATTCTTCAGTACCAAAGGAAATATTGTGATCGTTTTTCCTTTCGAGACTCACAAGGTATGCTTTCTCTGCAAACACCTGGACAAAAATAAACAAAAGCAAAAATAATAAAAAACTTAATGTGCAATCAATATTAAATAACTGCCATTGAAGTTCATCTTGCTTTGGTTCACCATTAATGAGTATAAAACCATAGGGCTTAAGATCCGTAAGAAATTTTAAACCGGCCCAAATCCAATCCCAAGTCCAGGCTTTTAAAAATCTACCGATTTAAGACACAGAAATGTCGGGCTTGTTAGGTTTTACGGCTCAAAAATGAAGAGAGAAAAAAAAGGAAGAAGATTTTTTATTTTTATTTTTATTTTCCTTTTCGAACAGGAAATACATTACCAAAATTGTTTGAACAGGAACATATACTGTTTGAACAGAGATCAGTGTTAACTTATTTTGGCCGTGAAAAAATGCCTCGTGATACGTAATTCGAAGGTGTTTTATATTCTAGGTCTCTTATGATATAAAAGAGACCTAGGGGATCTAGTGAGACCTAACCCTAACCTAGTAGAGATGTAGCCTCCATGGCTAAGCTTTGTACAGAGGGGTCTTTGCAAGGTTGTAGAAATTGGAGTCTCTTGGGGGTTTGATAAAGAGAGGGGAAGGGCCTCTCCAATGCTAAACTAAGATGTGAATCGAAGGTTAGAGAATAGAGAGATGGTTCAAGAAGAGGTAATCAACGATGGGGAAAAACAACGATAGTTCATGTATAAGTTTTGTTCGAGATGAGTCGTGGCGGATTCTGGTGAAGTTGAGGTAACTTCGAATTTCTTGATGGTTCTTTTAGTATCTTGTAAACCTTGTAAATCTATGTGAGTTTTGTTGTGAGGTTTGAGATCTTATGTGCGATGAAAATTCTTGAGAGCTTGTAACGGTATACAGAATGGATTCACGGGTTTGGTGGGTGTGGACGTAACCCTTCGGGGTGAACCACTTTAAATCTTTGTGTTATGTGTGCTTGGTTTATTTCTTATTTCTTGTTTTGATTGTATACCATGCTTAACCGGATAAAGCCAAACTCGGCAGGGGTGTATTCTGCTCGGTTCCGCCCAACAGGGCTCCGTAGATTATGACTGGGCTATACATCAACTACAAATTCATCGATACACCCAAACTTACAGCCAATGCTGAGTGAATGCCGATACATCGTTACATATACATATCACATAACACTACATTCTACTGCATTCCATATATATCTTTACCGATATATTATTAGGTTTTACTGTTTCAATATCTCGGGTTTTTTCATAAAAATAAAATGCCATTATAGCAGTAAATTACTTCAAACGACTACTAATAAACTAACCTCTCTCCCGTTGCGCAGATTGAACCTATTCTCATAGCTCTCACCGTCATCTTCTCCCCTCTTTGAAACATGTTTCCGCGGAGTTAGGGTTTTTGTTTCTCTCTCAACAAACTGTGCTACTCCATTACTAACTCCATCATCAACCTCTCCTTCTCCTTCTTCTTCTGTGAAAGACTCTGACGGTAGAACATCGAGATCCTCACTGAGAACTTTGATGGATTTGAGACGTGGTCGTATCTGATTGGTGATTGTGATGTAGATTTGGTGAGTTAGGGTTTGACTCCATGGATGATGATGATAATGAGATGGTGGTGTTCTTGTTGGAGTTGTTGGTAATTGATTTTGAGGAGAGATGATAGAGGCAAAGCAACAACTAGTGGTCATGGAGGAGCAAAATAAAATGTTGAAATATCGAATGGCGCGCGCAGCGAAATATTAGGGACAACTTTACTTAGTAAGCCATGGATGGTGCTTGCAAACGACCCAGATATTATACTAGTTCTTCTCAAAATCTATATTACACTAGTACAACCCGTGACTACGAACGGGCATTAACGTGAACGTGTAATAAGCGCTATTTATGATGTCGGGATATGCCATCGACGCTAGGATATCTATGATGTGTTATTTCTTATCAAATAGATGTTTGAATACTATATTGAATGACATATATTTGAACCACAATTGAGTTGAATTCTTAACTCCTCAAAACTCATTTTTTTTACTTTATATTAACTATATTTAGTTTGTCTGTGAATATTAGCCATTGTACCCTGGATAAATGTCATCACGATTCACGGAACAGTGTTAAAATATGATGATACTAATAACCAAATCAAAATATTTGAAAGTGAGACTTTGGTATAAACTTTAATGAGAAAAATGAAACTATTCTTATGCAAATGCCATTGAAGATATAAGTTTTCCTAAAGGATGATCCGAATCTGAGATATATCCTTGTACAGCTCAAAAACAGGGGAAGTCGTTCGAACGAGTCATAAAGTCGTTTCCTTCTAACAGTTTCTCAAAGGAGATGAAATATAAAAAGACAATAGTGTAGGGTTAAGGGAAGGAAAACAGTGTGGTGAAAAATTGTAAGAAGGAGAAGACCGGATGAAAGAAAAGTATGATGTCATTCGGAGTTTAGCAGGAGAAACTCTTAGAATGAAACGAAGACATGTCGACAAAGAAAAGTATGATGCCTGTCTTGAGTGATCATGGTGGGAAAGTAAAGACAACATATGCTATAAGAACCTAAACTTCAATGTTGGCTACCCAAACTTGCGTAGAGATTTTGTATAGCCAAATGCAAAGAACCAAGGAATTTGGGTAACCTAAATATTGTTACTTTGGATTTTGGGAAAAATGTTATTATTGGATCATCGAGATCAACATAGATATCACTTATGCCACTTTTGCATATTTGGATAATATGATGTTATCCAACTTGGTATAGATATTTCCTAGCAACTTTTTTGTATTTTTTAGAGTGAAGTAGTTTTTTTTTTTTAGTTTTGTAAATCTTTTGGTTGATTTTGTTGTTGCATTTTTAGCACTTTATTCAAGCTATTCAAATGGCACCCAAATATACTTTGTTCAAATGCATTAATTTTTTTAAAAAGAGAATTTCCATAAACGTCTAGCTATTTAAATTTTGGATTGAGTCGCTGTTAGAATTTTCAGTGTGATAGATATGTTGATTGATCATCTTTTTCATTGATGTTTATAGTCAACTTTCTTTATTATCTTAACAGAGATAGAGTAAATGTATATCTTCTTAAAATAAGACATAAAATAACAACTCATACGGATTCTTCGTGCATATGACGCGAAACCATCATGATTTTATGACTAAATTTTACGCTATTGAGATTTATTTGAAGGGTCAATCTTTTGGCTTTAATTAGTAACAAGGATATATTTCAGATTCGGATCATCCTTTAGGAAAACTTATAACTTCAATGGCATTTGCATAAGAAGAGTTTCATTTTCCTCATTAAAGTTTATACCAAAGTCCCATTTTCAAATATTTTGATTTGGTTATTAGTATCATCATATTTTAACACTGTTCCATGAATTGTGATGACATTTATCCATGGTACGATTGTTAATCTTGACACAAAAACTAAATATAGTTAATATAAATGAAAAAAAATGAAGCTCTGAGGAGTTAAGAATTCAACTCAATTGTGGTTCAAATATATGTCATTCAGTATAGTATTCAAACATCTATTTGATAAGTAATAACATCATAGATATCCTAGCGTCGATGGCATATCCCGACATCATAAATAACGCTTATTACACGTCCACATTAATGCCCGTGCGTAGTCACGAGTAGTACTAGTAATAAATAAATATAACAAATGGATACTAGACAAACAAACTAAATCAACTAACTTGTCTAACAATATCGGTAATTTTATATTCCTCTTCGCCTTGATTGGATATCTCGCCACTAACACCTTCAATTGTTCATCGTTCAACATTATAAGCATCAAAATAAAAAAAACTCTTCCATGTTTTTTGCCTCATTGTCCTCAAAAGTAACAACTTCAATTCTCTCATCTTAAAGATCAAGATAAACATCATCTTCACTAGATGTGTCAAAATCACCCCTTAAAAGGCCGCCCAATACAATTCCCATAGTGAATAACTTTACGTGTTTTCTTTTTTACTTCGAACCTCACTCTTCAATTTACATTAAAGTTATGTTGTCATGTTTAATTTTTGTACTTTAAGGCTATTGCAAGGCTTATCCCCCCCCTCCATGTTCGGTCCAGGTTTGAGGAACAATCGATTCGGTTTTGACTTTATTTTTCTAGACCCGGTTATCGCCGGGTTGAATTCGGTTTAGGTTTATGATAATTGACCAAACCAAACCGGACTGGATTTGGTGTTATCTCTCTAAATCTATACTCCTCTCAATCTAAAATTTATTTATCTTCCTCCATCAAAATTCATCTAGCATTCATCCTCCATATTAACCTTCTTGCAACTGTCCTTCTCCATCATAAAGTGAAGAAATGGGTACAAATAGATAACGAATCCCAAACATAAGCAATGGTTTTGGAGTTTGAGAATCAATGTGATTATTGCAAAAACAACTACAAAAGAGTAATATTGTAAAAACAATGGCGTTGTTGTTGTTGGAAAATACAAAGAGAGTTTGGTTTTCTATTTGTTTAAATGGTGGAACTAAATGTTTCAAGTCCCACATTGGATATCAAGGAAACTCAACTCTACTATATAAGTAAATCTAATACTTAACTTGTTGTGGTGTGTGAGAGTCGGTGAGTCACAAACGCGTGTGCAACTCATGTGTGCAAACTAGCTTGGGTGTATGGGTTACCCATGGGTTTGCTCGACCTAGGAAACCCGATTATTATTATAAGTCTATGATTCGGCCTTGGGGTCATGGGCTCATGGGGATTCCTTAAAACACTTAGTTATATTTTTGGGTTTGAGGTGTGAGTTGGATTGCTCCAACAGACGCAACTTAAGGTGTGACCTTTGGTGAAGATGCACTAACTTGAGGTGTGCCTTAAGGTGTGACCCTTGGTGAAGAGCCACATTTTCTCTGCATAACCCAACTTCATTTTCATTATTTTTTATCAGTTTTCTTGAGTTATTTTTTATCAGTAATCAAGATTCGTTTGGCAGAGAGATAAAAGTGATTTCTTCCCTCTGCGACTGATCATTGTATCATGGGATATAGGAACCTATATTCTTGCAAAACACTATGGCAGGGGTAAATATGTCTTAAGGAGACAGTGTGCATACACTAGACTCGATCATCTCCTTTAAGAGGTGTTGTTTGTTCATACAAATTGATTTACAATTGTTTGATTTTAAGTTTGCTACGTTCTCTATGTCTTTTTCTCTAATCAACTTTGATGAAATAGATTGATAACTTATTTTTAGGGGTTTTGATTAATAGTGAATAAATGAACGAGGAAGATATAGAGAGATGGGGTTCTAGAATTCTCTCCCTTTGAAATACTATTTAGGGTATTGGGTTTGTAATTTGTAATTTTGTAATTTTGTAATGGGGAAGAGAGGTGCAGAGATTGATTTTTTAGGATTTTTTTATGTGATTTGGGAAGAAACAAAAACCTAGTTTTTGATCCGGCCCGACCCGACCAGTCCGGCTCAGATTCGGTTCAAGTTTGAGTGCAGATCAGTTCGGGTTCATGTTTGTAAATTGGGGACCCGATTTAGTAAAGTCAGACCAAGTCCAGGCCTTAACCCGGGCCGATCTGATCCGACCCGTATACAGGCCTAACAGGTACACAATGGGGAACAATTGCAAAGACTTTCACCGAAAATCATCGCAATAATGAGGAAGTACCACAAAACTTATTCCAACAACCCGGAGCCGACCCACTATGAATAATCACACATACATATTACAAAAATATTTAAGATAACTAATTTATCCTCGGTCAAAAGGCATACCAAAAAGTCAAATGGCATGCCAATAGCATGCGATAAGGCGTGCATAGTTTGGCACCTCGGTGCCATGATACTATATACCCTAATTAAGAACTAAGAAGGAGATGGTAGTACTAGTTATTAGGGAAGAGTGGCAAAAAGAGTTAACTGAAGAAGAAAATGATGACAGACTGATCGATATTTTTTGTGACATCTTTAATTTTTAACTTAGTTTATAACTAAGCCTATGGTAAGACACTTGCAGTCGTTTGATAGGCAAAGCAGGTTACTGGTGTGAGCAAAATAAAAAATAACATTTGGAAACACACAACATAGCCTGACCTTTTTGTATCGTTGCCATATAACTTCTTTTACTTTTTTGCCCATAGAGACTAAACTTAGTTCTTTAAAATCAGATTAGGCAATGACAAACAATTGCCCATACATATGACATTTGATCCTATCCCACCTCAATTTCATTATCTCCTATTTTTTTTATTACTATAAATTTCTTCAACAAACATACTCTCACAAAATCGGTATTTGATATCCACTTCCATTATTTGACTCATTTTTTGAGAACAGATGTAACATCAATACCTACCAACCAAAGCTTCAGCAAACCCACTTTCACAATGAGGTTAAGACCCATGACCTAACCTAAACCCGAATTAATATTTAAACATGTCAAAAGACTCGGGTTGACCTATTTAAATCAGGTTTGGGTTTGTCTTTTTGGTCGGTTTAACTAAACGGGCCAGGTTTAGGTTTACACGCCCATGAATCCGTTATGACCCGACTCGTGTAACCTGAACCTGACCCGTCTACCAGGTGCTCATATAGAACTCTATAAATAAAGATGACAAACAATTTTTAGCTAAAGCTTATTTGATTTGGGGTTGGAAATGGGCTTAGGTTTATTTGATACGGGTTCAAGTATATAACATTTTCAATAGAGTCCTTGCGCGTCTTTGTGTGTGAGCTCACAAACCGGGCTCACAACACAAAATCTTGATAGTATGTGAATTTGAAGACTCTTGAGCTGTGTGGCTAGGGGCGTCCCTTGGGGAGTGCGAGGTGTATGACCACACAAGGCCCAAGGGAAAAATGGTAAAAAAATAAAATAAAATTGTTCAATGCCTACAGATTTTTTTATTTTATTTTTTATAGCACATCTAATATAGGCTTGACTTAGTGGGCTAATTTTTTTAATCATTTGAGAAAGAGGTCAAGTCCTAGAAAAAGAAATTAAATTTTTTTAGGCCATACTTGTATTTTCGCACAAGGCCTTAGAACACCTGCAGCAGCTAGGTGAAGGATGATGTGGCAGGGTGGAGGAGTGAATTCACTTTGTTTTGGCCTCAATCCACCCACAATAGTTAGGTGGATTGGCTGAGCTGTCCACCCCAAACCCACTTGAGGGTGGTGGATTGAACTACGCGTAGATTATAAACCAATTAATATATTCAAAACAACTACGTGGCTACATTTATTTGGTTATCATGCCCTGCACTTATGAACTACGGGGCATATTTAGACGTTGAATTTGTGATACGTGGCTAGATCTTAGGTGATGCTTTTGCCCCACAGTTTAGAACTGCGGTGAGTAATATTCACATTGTTTACTGTAGGGTGGATTGGGGTGGATTGAATTCACCTTGATTTTGGGTGAATTCACCCACCCTACTGCTGCAGCAGGTGCTTTTACAGGTAGTTGGGGCGGCCCTGGGTGTGGCTAGACCAAGTCTAGGCCGTTTCAAATTGCTCTTAGGAAAATAATGACGTCATCTTGTAGGAGAAATATTACAAAAGCAAATTTGGGAGATTGTTGTTTACTGATTTATTTTTTTAATGTTATAAAGTCTCTTGCTGTGATATGACGCGTTTGCGTCATAAAATTCTCAATTCTCAAATCTCACACTTGTTCTTAGGCATTTGCATTTTGGTGTTGCGGGGTGTATTTTCACACGCATACCCCCAATTTTTTAGCTATAGAAACTAGGGCTGCGTTTTTTCCCGAAAAAAATCCAACATTTGAATCATCATATTGTAATTCCGATTTCGAAATTCCCATTTGAATGCATCATAGATCATCTAAACTGTCTACCTCGGCAAAGCTATAAAGTGTGTCGTTTAAATCACCGGAGGTAAAGAGCAAATCTTTCGCCAAAATCCGCCGATACAATTACCACGGTATCAAAGAAACCAAGAAATCAAAAAATGAGGGTTTATGTCTCACATTTAAACAAATCAAAAACCCTAATTTGATTCCTTTTCTCCAATACAGATTTGGGAAATTAATGTGATAACAAATCCTTCAAAAATTTAAAACCAGAGATATATCGCTCAATTTACCGCCATTATCATCCCAATCTAAAACTCCCATTTCAAAACCCTAATTTCCTCTCACCAACACTCAAAACCCCATGGAATCATTCGACATTTGCCCTAGAATCAACCTCGCTGATCAAGAACCCAATCACCTCAATCCCTCCAACAGCTAGGTTTTGGAAATCGTCGACGAGATATCTGGGCTGACATTACTTGAAGTGGCGACCTCACCGAAGTTTTACGCAAGAATTTGAACGTAGATGAGATGCCAATGATGGGTTATGATATGCCAGGGATGGGAGTTGGCGGTAAAACCGCAGGGCGCAGGTGGGGGAGGTACGAAAGCCGCCGAGGAGAAGAAAGCGGAGAAAACTGCTTTTGATTGAAGTCTGAAGGTTTGATGCTGCGGTGAATATTAAGCTATTAAGGAAGTTAGGACTTTTACTGATTTGGGTCTTAAAGAAGCTAAAGATTTAGTGGAGAAAGCGCCGACTGTGTTGAAAACTGGAGTGTCCAAGGAGGAGGCGGAGAAAATTATTGAGAAGATGAAGGAAATCGGAGCGAAAGTTGTAATGGAATGAGGTAATAATATGTTTAAGTTGTCACTTTTTTGATAAGATAAATTGGGTTTATAAGAAATGCCTCTAGATAAGATCATGAGAGTGTTTTCATTTGAAATCATAAAAGTTGATAAACTATTAATTCGATCTCTAACTCGAACTGAGCATGTTAGTCAATAACTTACTTGTGTCACATAAGATTTTAGAATCTACAAATACCAATGTAGGTAAGATCACAACTGTTAAATAAGTGATCACTTAAATATGATGTTTGTGTGGCACATCTTGATGTGCGTGAACATTCACTCCTTCTGTGCTTTAGGTTTGGTAATAATAGGAATTTCGTAGACATCTCATTGCTGAAGGTCTTAAAAAGCATAGAGGTGAAAATGAGATGTGCAATTTAGAGACGTGGAAGAAGAGAGAGGGCAGCACAAAGCTTCCAACAACGGCAAACATACTCGTAATTGAAAAGCGGAGGCCAATCGAACACCATACATAAAGGCAGTACATCTCATTTTCAAAGGCCTGTTATCTTTAAATGAGTTGATGAAGAACACCTTGAACTCCCTTAAAGGCGTAATACTGCATGAGGTACTCACCTTTATAGAGTGCACCCCGTGGATGACATTTAAGTTTATGTTAACTTCCTGAATGATGTGTGGAGCTCCCTAGGCATGGCTTGAGCTACCTTCATCTTAGTTATAAAACTGCAAGCACACTGTTCAGATGTTAATTAATGGTTTGTGATTTTTTGATTTTTCTAGCCTTGTGTTAATACTATAGATTCAGCTTACTATATACTGTCAGATAATTTAAGGTATTTTATGCACTTGCTGTCCTCCCTATAGATACAAGAGATGGATACGGTATCGACCAATGAAACTTGGAGACATATTAGTAAGAATATTTTGTTCATTAAGGTGTAAAGGCCTGCAAGTAAGTTGTTCTAGTTGTGGGAAATATCCTTGAGGCAAATTTACCAAATTTTCATCTCCTGAATGATTCATAATTGTAATTAAAGTCGCATGCCAAGTATAAGACAATTCAGAGAGTAGTTTGATACTGAGTTTTGCCAATCCTTGACTGCTCCAGGCCTTTAATGTGAGAGACTCATAGTCATTCCTAAATATTTGATTCCTTAGAGATTGCTATTTGTTCATGTATATCAAGTGCTTTAATTTAAAGTCAATTGAATGACTAAATATGCTTGAAATTTAGCATCACTGTGAGTAAACACTTTTTTTCTTCTCTTGACTGGAAGGTCTTATGTAGTTGGGCAAAAATTGAGGATTCCCACTTACATTATTGATTTAAAGGTGGAAGAGTATTTTTGTTCAAAACAGTGACAAATTGGACCTATGCTGAAATGAATTTGGAACTTTACTCAGTTGTTGTCCACCATTTAAATGTTTTAGCTTTAGAAGATTTTGTGGTGGGGCAGATGAAAGTGTTTTAATGGCGGTGGACTAAGGTGGTAAATGGTGGAGGATTTTTTTTGTTCTCGGGAAAATAAGCCAAGATGACTCGAATAAAAAAAGAAAAGAATGAACGTGGGGCTTATCTCTGTTTTCGTTAATTTACATAGGATCTAAATTAGAAAAAAATAAAATTAATTTGCTGTATTCCAAGAAACTGTAGCCTGCTCTGGAAGGTGACCTTACAAATATATATTCAATTTATGCACAGAATAGCAGGTTTTCAGGATTCCGTGGCAGTTCTTATTTCATTATTTTGAAATTCAGATTGAAGTCACTCGCACTAGTTTTGCTGCATATTGATTTTTTTCTTAACCACCTAGCTGCATATTGGTAGTAGCGTATATGTAGTTATGTACTGTGATTCAAGATATTATTACCTTGAATTAGAAGTTGACGACTTGATGTTCTTGCAGTTTTGCAGTCAAAACCAGCTTCTTGATTGTGAGGATGAAGATAAAAAGTTGGGCCTTTAGATTGATCCCACTATTGCAGTGATCAATACAAAACGACGAGGAAATTTCATTGGGATCCGGCAGAAGAGCAATAGTTTCATGTGTACGTTCATCTGTGATATGGTGTTGTTTTCTCTTAAATTAATTTCATGTGTAAAACCAAATCTGCTGGCGATTAGTTCAGTTACCAAACTGTTTTAATAAAAGCCTACTTGATCAAGTTGGCATATCATGGTCCACTTCAGTGTTTTGCTAGAATGCACCTTTTGTTGTAAACATTTACAGATTTAATTTGCTTGAGGTAACATGGGGAAAATACACTACTAAGAAGAATCTCTGGGTCATAAGAGGTCGTTTCGGATGAATATGTTCCATCGCTTTACAATAAATTTTCCGTTGTTTATTGAAACAGTGGATAGTGGAGAGAAAAAGACTCAGATGGCATATTGGATTTGAGTGGAGGGGGCAGTTTTAAGTGAAAAAAAAATTCTAAGTTTGTGTAAAAAAAAAAAAAACGGCTCTAAGTGCGCTGAGTTAGTTCAAATCACTTAATAGACTCAGACTTAGACCTCTGAGTTTGACTTGGTAAAAAAACAAATGCCACCTTAGTTGAATGACAAGTAAAATTGAACCATAGACAGTGGTCTAAGGATGTCTTCGCAGTGCTACTATATGTGAACATCAGAAAAATTAAACAACAAACTCATTCTCAAGGCAACTGCTGGAGATGGTTCATTTCATCACCGACTGCTAAATAAGATCACAAGACAACGAGCAGTGCTGCTACTCACTCTACTGCCATCTCACTTTACAAAGAGAGAGAAACAAAAAGTGGTCTCTTCGTTTCGCCTAAAATCAATGTTGCGAGTAAGTTGTAATTTAAGGTAAATTAGGGTTTTAGTTACTGTTTTTGCTCATGATTTTAACCTTGTGATCTTCATCTCTCGTGTTTCAGTGATGATGGAGAGACGCATTGATGATTGATTTGCATGCACTCACTTGCTGTTGTACCAAGTACGTACTCGTGCTCCTCTTGTTTTGTAAAGATGTCTTATGTGCCATTGTAATTGTTCAATATTGTTTTTGATGGTTTCAGGTGATTAGTTGTTGCTTCTTACTCGAAATAAACAATGTCATTTACGTCGAATTCTAAGCGATCATCTAGTCCTGCTGGTATGGTGATTTTTAAGTTTTATTTGTGATTTAGCTTTTAGTTTTATTTGTAATTTTTAATCCGATAACGAATTTTTATGGTGATTTGGTGTTCAATCATGAGAGGAAGCTGTAGATAAACTTTAGTATTTGGTTTTTCGTGTACTTTGAGCCATGGGTTTGTGTTTATTTTCCCTAGTTTGTTGGTTTTTCATATATGTATTCACGGCTTCGTAGAGGTTTGCTGTTGTTAATACGGTTCTCTATTGTATAGTCATTTTTTATTTTTATTTTTTATGCAGATGTATACAACAGTACGCCGAAAAGGATGAAACTGGCTGATAGTGGAAAGGTTTTTAGCGGTTTCTCTTCCTTTAAAAGCTTAGACTCAAAATCAAAATACATGAGGGAGAAGACTCTACCTGACATTTTTGATTATTCTGATCCCTCATCTGTGCAGAAGTTGGTGGAAGGATACAGTCCCGGGGAATTTGGCAGTTTGGGCAAGCAGATGGAAAATGTTTATGCTAGTAAGGCGAAATTGTTGAGTGATTTAAAGGCAATCACGTTTTCACTACCAATGTCCCTCCTAAAAAGTTCACCCCAGACTGCTAAAGAAGACACTTGTGATATAAAAACAATCACCTCTTCACTACCCATTTCCCACTTAAAAAGTTCACCCCAGTCCGTTAAAGAAGACACTCCAGGTCTTGTGAATCGGCAAGAAGGTCCTTTTGCGTCTCATGATGTGGTAGATTTAGATGATGATTGCGTTCTACTCGAGGTTTATCCTACAAAAGATTCAGCATCAGTTAACAACTCTTTTGTTGGAGATATCCAAGCCTGTGGCTGTGATGATGGTGGTATCTCCATAGGGCATGCGAAGACACCTACTAGCGTAGAGAAGGGCATTGTAGTTATTGATATAGATTCGGATGAAGAGGATAATGATTGTGGTCAGATTGGTAGTTTTGAAGTTTCGCAGGGACTTGTAACACAAAGCCCTATTAAACTCGAGATGGAGAGAGGACAAGATCTTTCTAGTCCTACAAACAATCTATTTCACGAAATTAAGCTGAAACGTGTAGATGATGACAAAATGAAGGTTAAAGTCGTTCAGAGTAAAACAATGTGTGACGTAACCAAGCAGCAGTCTTCGTATTCGTATCAAGAGGTTCTCTTGAAGAAGTCAATTGATGAAAACCAGAGTGTGGGAATTCTAGTAAGTGTTCTTTGTATTAGTAACTCCGATGCATTCATATTGTGTATGAGAGCAAAAAATGTTGAGATCGTCATTGCATGTTACGTAAGAGTTACCACCCTTCTCCTATTAATCACCTGACAAAGGAACTAAGATACTTTATACGCATTACATGGATGCGCATAAGGGGTTATTTTGTTCCATCTTTATGATAACATTAAGAGACTACATTGCAAAGAAAGAAAGTGAAACAACAATCTTATTATTCAAAGTTGATGATTCTCTTAGAATACAATCTATAGGCTATATATAGTCAAACATAAAGGCCTAATTAGGAACTTACTAAACATGACAAATAGAAACTTATTGAATAAGACATTACTCTAGTAATAATAATTAAGACTAATCTAATTCTAACACCCCCCTGTCAAACTCTAGATGGTACTGCAAATAATATCGAGAGTTTGCAAGTAAGAACACAAATGGCGCACAAATCTAAATCTGAAGCGATATCCAAACGAATGTCACCCGACCAGGAACCAAAACCCGAAAATAACTCAAATGCACAATCGTCAGATTTAGAAAACTGCACTTCGTCTGTTGCGAAACCAAATGTCAGATGCGACATCAATTGCCGAATCAAATGGGACAGACCACCTGTGGGTACCTATGAAGTGAATACTGATGGATCCTTGAAGACTGTTGCTAATCCTGATGCCATTTCTGTTATGATTGGATCTTATGAAGCTGTGCTTAAGGATGATGTGGGTCTGACTATTTCTGCTTCTCATGGCCAAGTTCTTGGTTCTAATATTTTACACCATGAGCTTCAAGGGGTTTCTGCTAGTCTTCAATTAGCCATTAATGCTAGAGTTGATACAGTCTGCATTAGATCAGACTCAATGGAAGCTGTTAACATATCCAAGGCTAAGGTCCCAATTCCATGGAGAGATAAAAGACTGGTGTTGCAGATTTAAGAGCAGAAGAAGTGTATTCCCAACTGTCAACATATTCATGTTTATAGAGAAGCAAATAGAGCTCCTAATTATTTGGTAAACAATGTTCCATCTTTTGGTCATTTTGAAGTCATCCCTACCTCCTTTGGGGAAGATTTTAAGAAGATTAACTCACTAGGGAAAGTGTACTTTAGAGCTACTTAGTATAGTCTTAGGTAGGTTAGTGTTATGTTTTTGCCTATAGATTATGTCCTTTCTTGGTGTTTAGGCTCTCTCATCCCTTGTTTGTAAGGGTTGCTAGTTGTCCCCACCTTGTAATTACCTCTTTTGTTTGATATCTCATGGGGGTTTGCCCCCAAGCTTGCCTTCCAAAAACAATTAAAAAAAAATTGCTGAATCAAATGCGAACGAAACATATGCAAAGCATAATCCACCCAGCAAGACCCAAACCGAAACTCAAAAACAACTCAAATGCTACCAACTACCGAATGCCAAAAACAATGTGAATAAAGAACCTCCGAATCTGGAGCACAATCAAGAAGAAATATCCCAACCAAATAGGACCGACCGCCATATTCTAAACTGATGCGAACTAACCAAAAAATCCTAAACAGATGTGAACTAAATGCCATATCCTACACAAATGTGGATTATCTGCCAGACACTAAACATATGTGATCTAACCGCCAAATCCTAACCAAATGCGAACTAACCGCCAGATCCTAACAGATGCTATTCGCTAAATAACCAATTGTTAGATGCGAATACTCGCCAAATAACCAAAATCATAACCGAGATCTACCAAAATACTAAACTAATATAAAAAATTGAAACAAACCCATGTAAAATCTTTTTTCAGTTTCATGCATGTTTCCCATGTGTTGGCTGTATCAAGCAATTTAATATGATGTATAGTTTCTATTTATGGAGTTTTGTTGTTTAAATCATATTTGTTATGTATTTTTTCTAGAGTTCACACAAGCTGACCACTGTTTCAAGAGAAAAACAAAAAACTGATGAAGATAAAAAAGCGGCGAATAAAGGTGTATATGTTGGCGTTGAAGATGATTTGCATGACAATAAAAGTGGCCAAGACGATGATGGGTGCAATGACCTTTGGAACGCTATGGATTTAGCACTAGAATCTTACAAGGTATTTTTATTCCCTCCATTACAGGATATCCTGTTGATATTTGAAGATATTCCATGAATGAAAAAATAGGAACCTGAATAAACTATGGTTTTGACTATTGACTCCTCATTTATTAAAGAAAAATGATTCCAAGCTAGATTAACATGTTTTAAACATTTACACTTCATTGAGTACAAACACTTTTAGTTTCATCAAAATATTAGAGGATTCTCTATTTCAAATACGTATGGAAGAAACATCATAGAGGAGAAAAGAATATGCTTAAGATACTTTAACTCTGGTAAGATGTTTAAACTTCGTAAGTGAAACTAGGAAAAATAAATGAATATGTAGGTAGTGAAGTTATTAATTGGGACACTTTACTTGACCCAAAAAAAATAACGAAAAAAAAATAATAATAATTGACTTCAAAATGAAAATTTCAACTTCTAATAACTCTTTCTGGCATTCCGTTGAGCATTTGGGGACAAAGGTTTAATTTGGGTCCCATATGGAGTAAGAGAATATAATATCTCTAAGATTGACTAACCAATTGGGTGTAAGTTAAAAGTTGAGAATTTTGAGAATGTATGGTACTTTAAAAAATATGTAGGAATTAGAGTCAGTTTTTTCTTGTTATAGATTATCAGATTATCTATAAGAGACATCATGTCCATTCCGTTATTTTTCCAGGAAGATGCTATGGAGAGATCAGTTGTTGAATATAGTGAAAGAGAAGAATGCGACCATTCTTTTGTTTTGAAGGATGATCTAGGGTATGTATGTAGGGTCTGTGGAGTCATTTCGAAGAGCATAGATACAATCTTTGACTACCAGTGGATAAAGGTATGAATTATCACCATTTAATGAAAATTGTGTTGTGCTATCCGTGGAAGTTACATACTTTCTTTGTTATTTTTATTAGTAGTTATTTTGTTACTTTTACAAAGTGACTAAATTTGTTGAAGAAGTAACTAGACCACCAAGAGATTATTTTTAAAACTTCGGGCGGCTAAAGCGACTACATAATATTGGTCCCTCTCACCCTCTCAAATATTGGTTTGTATTAATCGACTTTCCAAGATTTGCACATAAAACGGACCGAAATCTCGTCTCCTTCCAATTAAAAAAATGAATGTCCCATTATTCCCGAGAAATTGGCAGAGATCGGAAAGTTTGGTTGAAAAATCCAATAACTTGCTACTGTATGTTTTTTTCTTCGAATCTCGCTTAGATGTGATGAATTTTGCTCAATTTGGAATGGAATTCCTTTAAATCTGCTGGGTGGAATGAAATTTCTTGAAAATCTTACAAAAAGGACTAACGATAGAGAAAGAGGAGCATGAAAGGGTGAGATTGAAATTGAGTGATGTATAAATAAGGAGTTAGAGAAAAATAAACTAACAACCTCCCTCAGAAAAAAAAAAAGAAGAAGAAGAAGGATCTTAAGATATAAGACAGAAAGTCGGCAGAGATCGGAAAGTTTGGTTGAAAAATCCAATAACTCGCTATTGTATGTTTCTTTCTTCGAATCTCGCTTAGATCTAATGAATTTTACTCAATTTGGAATGAAATTCCTTTAAATTTGTTGGGTTGAATGAAATTTCTTGAAAATCTTACTAAAAGGACTAACAATAGAGAAAGAGGAGCATGAAAGGATGAGATTGAAATTGAGTGATGTAGAAATAAGGAGTTAGAGGAAAATAAACTAACAACCTCCCTAAAAAAAAGGGATCTGAAGATATAAGACGAAGACTTTGAAACTGGTGAAATAGGAAAGGATAGAGAAATCAGCTCTTTAACATTTTTTTCTCGAATTTTCTGTATACTATGGGTTGTTGGATAAATTGGTTTTCAACTTTCTGGTTTCATTTATAAAAACCTGCCTCGGACTCTGATATATGAACAATATATCATTAGTCTCCAATGATATGCATACGACTTTCAGAATGACCGCATATCACTCAGTATGCTGGTCGTATCGACCATATATAGAGGGATATCGCAGTATATTGTTATTTGGTATACATGCTATAAAAAATGTAGTGTGCATTTCACCTATTTCGTTATTGATACGATATAGCAATGTTTCAGGATGTATGTACTAGTTCGAAAATTTCTTGATAATATATTGATACGATACCGTGGAGAATTTTAATTTTTTTTATAAATTGGACCTCGACCTATATAGTGTCAAAGTGGACCGTATTATATCCTATGCCCTTAACAAAAAAATCCCTTGTTCCGACTTCCGATTTCCGATTTCCGACTTCCAAGTTATCAGATCATAATTCTTTTTTGACAACATGATTGGTCAATAACTTCCTAATAAGAATTTAGAATTTTATGCTTATGTGTGGTTTTATGATATTTTATTTCCGATAATATGCCATCTTCCAGACATTCTAACACCTTGAACTCATTTGTCATCCGCTCCAGGGCTCAAAGTCTACACGAACTTACATGAGCACTAAAGATAGAGATCAAATTAAAGCAGGACCGTTTTCTTTACCAAATAATGCTGAACAAGATCTTGCTTTAACCGAAATATCAGTGCATCCACGCCATATGCAGCAAATGAAGCAGCATCAACTCCAAGGATTCAATTTTTTGGTAAAAAATTTGGTATCTGATAAGCCGAGTGGTTGTGTTCTTGCACATGCTCCGGGATCTGGCAAGACTTTCATGGTTTTTAGCTTCATTCAGAGTTTTCTAGCAAAGTATCCCAGTGGAAGACCACTTGTAATATTACCAAAAAGCATTTTGAGTTCTTGGAAGAAAGAGATAAAAAAATGGCAAGTAGAAGATATTCCCTTGTACGATTTCTATTCCTCGAAGGCGGACAAAAGATCTCAACAGCTAGATGTTTTGAAAAAATGGGTAGATCACAAGGGTATCCTCTTTTTAGGGTATAAGCAGTTTTCAAGCATAGTTGGAAGTGTAAATAGGGATAGACATGGTGTGGCGGAGGCTTGTCATGATATACTCATAAAGGTTCCGACAATTCTAATCCTTGATGAAGGGCACACCCCGAGGAACGACGAGACGGATATGGCGTCCTCACTCTCGAAGGTCCAAACTCCGCGTAAAGTTGTGCTATCTGGAACCCTTTTTCAGAATCACGTTAAAGAAGTGTTCAACATATTGAATCTCGTTCGTCCAACGTTTGGTAGATCGGACACTGTACGTGCCATTGTCAGGCGTATCATAAGCCGAGTACAGATTCGAGGTAATGCTGATTTCTATCAAATTATATTGGGTTATTTATCCTAATCAGTCGGTATATGTGTCACTTCAAACCAATAAGAAATTGAGAACTATTTGCCGTTGTATGAAAATATATCGATCATGGTTGTTATAATGTTTCTTACGTACCTTATGATACATATGTTACCAAAGCCAGTATTATCACTTCTTACGATACATTTCAGGATAGTGCACCTCATTATACACGAAATAGTAAAACTAAAAATGAAACTTAAACAAAAATGTCTAGCAAAATGTTAAATAGGCTAAATATTTTGAAATTAAGGTAGGGTTATGGTTCGGGGTTCGGCTATTATTGAGCAGACATTCCATTATCTTTCTCAATCGTGGCTAGGATATGCGGTCCTTTGATGACAGTGTAAAATATTCCTATAAAATGAGGCATACGATAGTTTTCATTTTATTCAATTACTTGGTAGCAGTATATTTTACATAATATTTGCATGCATTAGGTGTTCAAATTTCCGCATAATTTTATACATGTTTGTGTTTTAATAAAAAAAGACATCTATGTAATAAATGTGATGCTGATACATTCAATACACTGATTCACATGCTTTTGGAAAATAATACTCCCTATGTGACACAATTGAACAACCATGGCCGCGATATATGGGCATTTTGCTATCAATAATATATATTATAAATATAATAATATACTATATTATTCTATGTCAGTATGCTATATTCGATGCTATCTACTTCGATATATCATAATATATTAGTCATTTTCTCTATGTTTATTTTCTCTCTAAATTAAAGCAATCAGTGTACTGTACAGGTCCCCAAAATTGTCAATACATATATGTTAATATACCAATATACTGCTTGATAATTTGATCCGCGATTTCAGTTGGTAGAAGACCACCCAAAGCTGAGTTGGATGCAATATTCTATGAACTGGTTGAGGAGACCTTACGGAAAGAGGAAGATCTGAGACAGAAATTTCCAGTCATACAAGATCTACGTGAGCTAACGAAGGAGATTCTCCATTATTATAAAGGAGATTTCTTGGATGAGCTTCCAGGGCTCGTGGACTTATCTGTACATCTTAATCTCAGTGCTAAACAGAAACCATTTGTCAAAATTTTGGAAAAAATGGATAAGTTCAGGAGTGGTTCCATTGGTAGTGCTCTCTACATGCACCCAGAGTTGAGAGATGCCACCACAGTTGCAAGTGAGAAGGGCGAAAAAAGGTGTAAAGTGAATGAAGACAAAATAGAAGACTTACTAGAGAAGATAAATTATAATGATGGAGTAAAAATTAAGTTTTTCCTGAATATGGTCCGGTTTTGCGAGTCTTCTGGTGAGAAATTGATCGTCTTCGGTACTTATCTCCCCCCTCTTAAATTCTTGGAGAAATTGGTTATTAAAACTAGGGGTTGGAGTGTGGGGAAACAAATATTTTTGATCTCTGGGGACACTAGTGCTGAACAAAGAGAGTATTCAATGGATGGTTTCAACAACAACCCAGATGCCAAAGTCTTTTTCGGTTCAATCAAAGCTTGCGGAGAGGGAATATCTCTAGTGGGAGGATCTCGGGTTTTACTTTTGGATGTTCATTTGAACCCATCTGTCACTCGACAAGCAATTGCTCGTGCATTTCGACCAGGTCAACTGAAAAAGGTTTATGCTTACAGATTAGTTGCCGCTGGTTCTCCAGAAGAGGAAGATGATAATACTAGTTTTCGGAAGGAGTTAATTTCCAAGATGTGGTTCGAGTGGAACATGTACTGTTTTCCTCAAAATCTTGAAATGGAGCCAGTAGATGTGACGGACTGCGATGATCCTTTCTGGGAGTTCTCAGCTCTTGGGGAAGATGTGAAGGTGTTGTACAAAAGGTTAGTAGACTTCATATTTGTCTATTTAGTTTATGTAAATATATTTCTAGTCGTCTTTGCCTAATCGGAATTAGCTTACTTTCGTCCAGGTAAAAGTTCTTGCCAATTTGGACCGAGACTGGTCTATGCACAGTACATGTGGTAAGTTAGTCGTTCTTTATTTATGATGTATCTTCCATGCTGTTGTTTATTGTTCAATGCATCTGTACTATGTTTCTGAGTTAAACTTTCCGCTCATTTTCCCTCGGGGATTCCAAGGGGTGTTTGTTTCCTATGCTATGTTCATGTTGATTAGAAACCTTTGATATGTGATAAATTCTCTGCAGTGAACATGGATTAATTTTGGACCAATGTGCTGTATATAAAGCTAATTAAAGATGTAATTCTCGTGTTGTCATTAGAAACTCGTAAAAACTAACACTGGATCGTGAGTTGTGAGTGTTTCTCTTCCTCTTTTGACTCCGAGGGGGACCTTTAGAAGGGTTATTATAAAGCTGAACGTATTACAGATTTGTCTCTTATTATTTTATTTCCGTAATAGTTGATATCCTTACTCTAGTAGCAACCATTACATAGTATGTGTTGGTACTTGATATCTTTTATCTAAAGAGTGTTGTTTACTTAGATCTGTTGATACGTATTACCTTCATTTAGCTAATATGGTATACAATATTATATGCTAGTACTTGATACCTTTACTCTAGTACGCTGATGAGAAATTAACATGTTATTACTCACTTGTAAGATTTGGCTATGTTAACACTTAACAATTGCATGTGTTAAATTTGTCTCACTGTCACCCTGAAACTCCTGGAGATTAACAAAAGGAGTCTTAACTTTAAAAAATGATGTAAATCTCAGCAAATTACTTTCCATATCAAATTTCCTCATGCAAATAATAAGGCTGAATTGATCTCTTGGCAAAAAAACTCCTTTTATCTTTAATAGTAGTCCAAAACTTTGTATCTCTCAAACTTGGCTAAGTGGCAGAACTTTTTTATTAAACCAACCCTCTTGAACTTGAATTTGATTGTATGAGAACCAGTCCCAAAAGAGCTTAAAGCTGCCAATAATGAACAAAATGTTGTAGTGATCACTGATGCTGCTTGGGATTCCAAGACCAAGATTACAGGGTTGGATGTTCTTAATCTTGAAGAAAACTTTCATATTATTTATGCAGGACAAGAATATATAAGCAGATGAAGAAGCGTAGGCAAGAGCTGTCTAAAGGGAAATTGAGCTAGGAGTACATGGAGAAACAAAAAAATTCCGGGGTGTTCACACAGTAAGCAGGTGATTTTGTGCCTTCAGAAGCTAAGTAGGAAGATATAGGGGTAAGCTGATACAGTCTGTCGTAATGTTTTTGAGCAGCGTCTGAAATTTTGTTTTTCTCTTTTTGTTGTCTCATACAAGTTTCACTGTAGCAGCCCATAACTTAGGTTGCACTAGGTAAAAATTGTAATAGGATGTATATGATGTGGAACATTGGTCAGGATGTAAATAAACTTTTAACTGTTGAAATCCAATGATATTATCTTAGTGCTTCGACAAAAATAATTCTTCATTTAAATTGCTTTCGGTTCCATAGATTGTGTTCTAACAAACATGTCATCTTAAGTTAAAATCAACATTCTACCCCGTTTAAGATCCCTATCCAATTTCTATATTTCAGCAGGATCTGGAGCGCTTTTGTTCACACTTTCCGACGTACTGGAATCAGACTCTGAAAACTCCTCTCTGTAGATCTCTTCTATCATAGGCTTCCAAACTCGAACTCGAGCATTTATGAACCAATTTGAAACCTGAAAAAACAGGAATGCATTACATCGTTAATAAGTATGCCTCTACAAGGAAGAAAAAGGAGAAATTGTGTGTTCAGGACTCATTTACTTGGATCTTAGTTAGTCCTGTCTGTGATGCTAACATTTGCTTCTCAGATTCAGTAGGATATCTGTACGATACCCATCGTCAAAATCAACTGAAATAGTAGAAAACATGAAATAGTTTCAGCGAATTTAGAGCACTTACGGATGAAGAATGTGTTCGAAAAGCCAAACACGAAGGGTTCCAACTGAGTAATCAGGCAATCCTCTAGTCTGTCTCCACACTTGTCGTTGATTTTGGACCATCATCCCAAGTTGCATTTGAAGTGAAACTCTCCTTTGTCTTGTTTCCTGATCAGATAAACTAAGTTGCGAAAACCCAGTAGAAAATTTTGGTAAATCATTCCGGATTTGTCTTAGCATCTTATAGACTTGAACGATAATCCTATCCCGCATTTTGGAAAAATGTTTTGCCATGGCTTGGAGTGCTAGAGCTGAATATGGTTTAGCTGCCCCTAAGCCAGCTACTAGTTCAAATGATCGAACCACTTCTTCCATTTGATGATAGTATCGCTCGTATCTGATCTCCACCTGAAAGGTTAGAGCATTTTGAGTGACTTTAACCAGGAAAATTTTGCAGTTACTTTGTATCCCCAGGTTTGCGTAAAAAAATTAAGGGAAATTACTCAGATAAATGAGTTACCTCATCCAGTAAACCGAGAAGCCCCGCAATCCTGACCTGCGCCTCATCTTTTGGTGCAGAAGAGAACCCATTCT
Organism: Kingdonia uniflora; assembly: GCA_014058105.1. Taxonomy (NCBI): domain Eukaryota; kingdom Viridiplantae; phylum Streptophyta; class Magnoliopsida; order Ranunculales; family Circaeasteraceae; genus Kingdonia; species Kingdonia uniflora. Next base: position 117,292 of record JACGCM010001002.1, on the reverse strand, counting down.
CATATAACTCAGCTTGAAGTGCAGGGGACAATCCAACTTTTCGACCATTACAGATTAACCCAGAAATATATCTATCTGAAACCACATCAATATCTTTCCCTCCAGAGCTAACAACTTCATTAAGCAGAGATTGAGTTGGCTTTAGATATCTAGAGTTCCCTACAACTGTTGCAAAAGATTGAAACTCTTGTGAAGTGTATTGAGATGGAAGGTGAGAACCAAGGGTTAGGGAGAGTGTTTGACCTCCTTGATGATCTATTTCCTTTGAGGGTTCAAAGGGATTCATGATGTTTCTCCTAATATAGGTTTGATGAGATGATACTGTTGGAGGTTGATGAAGTTCTACACTTTGTGATTGAGGGAAATCTATGTTTACATACTCGAAAACAATTAAAATGAAGAGTAGAGAAAAGCTGATATGAGCTACTTAGCTATAGTACTAATAACACACAGTGGAGGAAACAAAACATCTGGAGAGGGAAAGAAAATGAAGTTTCATGCTTAAAAATGTAATATTTTTCCCTCTTTAGCAGCTAAAGTAGAGGTACATAATGAAGCTGTAAATCACACTCACCTCACCAAAAATCAACCCACTAGAGACCCCATTTTCAGAAATCAAAGGATACCATGAGTGCTTAATCATGAAGAACCACCACCCCACAGGAAAAACTAAATCACAAACCACTAGTCCTTCTTGTGTTGTAATTATCAATAGTACTCACTTACTAGCTGGGGGGTTTAGATCTTATGAAGTTTTGAGCTAACAAAGACAATGACAATGATCTCTGCAAGTTTCCCAAACAAAGTAAAAGCAAGTTAAAGGCAAAAAAATGGCAGAGAAGAGAAATGCATGGTCCCTCAATTCATCTGTCTGCCAAAACTGGAATATCTACTCTTTCCATTTTAGTGTTGTTGTAGTGATTTACACTTTACAATGTACAAAAAACACTGCATGTGTTTCATAATTAAGTAAATATTTACAGAGACAGACAGAGATATTTTGATATATAGATATGTTGATAGTGTAATAGATCTCTAGGGGAAGTGTGCTGATGTTGAAAGATGATTGATTCTGGTTCTGATTGGTTAGATACTTTTGTAATGATTGCAGTCTTTCAACTTGTCACTGTTTCATTTGTTTTGGTGTCAATAAAGCTCACAGCATCCAAAGGACTAAAGGAGGGAGGGTGGGGATAATAGCCACCCCTATACCCGGCAATGCCAACCTCAGTGAAGCCACCCGCAACTAGAGCTGGCAATGGTTGGATTTGACCCTGTATCCAATCCGGTATGATCCGTAAATAAATTGATGTTCAACGACCAGATCTGACCAGATTTGTTAACAAACAAGGGTATATACCTATTGGATATGTATAATAAGTGTCTAACATTGTCTCTTACTTTGATATATAATGTATCATTTTTTAGTTTATAGGTATGTATTGTCGATTATAGATACATGTTAAATGTCAAATATCCTCTATTGTTAATTGCTAGAACTTAATATTGCAAGAATTGAGAATTTGGAAAATATTTAAGCAGATCGAATCGGGTCGGATAATGATCACCTAAATCCTTAAAGAATCGGGTTAGGATCACCAAATTAGTCAGGATCTCTATATTTCTTAACGGATCAGGTCCATTGACAGCTTACCCCCAGCTTTATATTTTGGGGTAAATTGAATTTCCTTCTTCTTCTTTTTCATTAAATGACCAAAAATGTGATCGCAAGTACTACCTTAATGTTTTTGAGTATATAACAAGTACCTACTTACGACTAAAAAATTGTGACAAATTGCACTGCAAGTTTAGACCTACGGTGTAATTGTGTTCACCAATTGTTGGCTCGTAGGGTGACAAATTACACTGCAAATTTAGGCTTACAGTGTAGTTGTAACAACAACTTTTCACTTACAGGCCAATTATCCCAACCCACACTCAACCCTTCCAGCAATGGGTGATGATATTTATTTTTTTAAAATATTTTTTCAGTCCGCGGCAGTATATTTTACTCCGTGCGGTATTTTTTACTCCGCGCGGATTTCTTTACTTTTGCATAATTATTCATTGCTTCTCACACACCAATAAATAAATATTTAATTTGCGCGGTGTTCTTTAGTCTGCACGGTGTTTTAAACTCCTCACATCCATTTTTTTGAATGTGAGCTCCCCACACCCGTTTAAATTCTGACAATGCCACGCAAGCAACTCACACTCGTTTTTCGAACTGCTGGGAGCTCAAAAGTGTGTGTTGGGAGTGTGAGCTGACAACAAAACCCAACCCACACCCATTTCTTCAACTGCTAGAGATGTTCTAATTCCTGAACAAACCCATTCCCATAATTATTAATCTTTTAATTGTCATCTAGATCAAGATTATAGTTTGAAATTACATGGTTTTGATCTTTGCATTTGTAGTTCATATTAATTTTAATCTCTGGTATGATACACCCAAGCTGAAAATCTTTTTCATGGATTTGGAGAACACCAATTGGAGGGAAACACTAATCAACCTCAATCATGGGGTTGGCATTGCCTTTTTCTCGGGGGTGCTATTATCCTGACCCAATAAGGACCTGGAATGGAATCTCTTTCGTCACTGCTGCTCTCACTTACCTTGCGTGTTGATTTTGCCTAAAATTTGGACAGAGACAGACTAGTACACTTCTGTCTAATGTGTCCACTGTCCAGTCCCTCTTTAGATCATAAAACTAGTACTACTATCATTATGCTAAACTCATGTATATATAATTGGGATCAAAATACAAATGTTTTAAATGACAACAAGATCAAAAACTAGTACTTCTTCATGGTTTTTTTTTTGTTTTAGGCAACTTTGCACAATTCTTTTCTGTGGACACTCAACTTTGGGACACTCTTGTAGACATTCAATATTTCACAAAGCAAAGAATGGTTTTCAGTACATACAGCATATGATTTTTATAAGTTAAAACCTTGAGGCAACACTTCAACGAGACGATATTTGAGATAACAAAAATCTTAATTACGTACGCGCTTATAAACATTACATAGAAGTGAACTTATTGAAGAATGAGAGGATTTCATTAGTGACTTCTTCAGCTTTCTCTTGGTGTATAAAATGATGTCCATTGATGATCACGACTTCCAAATCTGGTACACAATTCTTAAAACTCTCACCTTCTATGTATTCCTTCGTTCCAAATGATATGAACCCGGTGTCCTTGTTCCCAACGATGAATTTTGTTGGCACCATTATTTTAGCTCCTTGCCATGGTTTCGTAAGCTCCCAATTCCTATATATACACATGAAAAACAAAAGGAAACACGCTTAGTTCAAACAAACATATAACAATCTAAGCCCAAACTTATTGGTAAAATGTTTGTACTTATTCATTGATCGGTAGTAGTTTAAGGCACCCGTAAAGCCAGACTTTTGGAACTTGGTAGCGCAAAACTCGAGCTCTTCCTCAGTAATCCATGTTGGAAGTAAAGACGGGGTATTAAGAAAGTCGATGATCTCAACACCCAGAGGAGCAATAAGAAGATCAGGTGCATCGATGAATAAAAACTTTTTCATGATTGTTAAACAATCATAACGAGCCAAGGCCTTCTCTGCTCTTCCTGGCTCCTACATCAGCACATATATATGTCACAATTAGCTAATATAACATCTCCAACAGTTTGATAAGAAGAGAGAGTACATACTTGGAATTGAGAAACATAAAAGCCTTGACCAAACATTTGAATGAGGAACTCAACAGGCTTGATCTGAGAAGAAGATGAGATTGGCCTGAAAGGGATACCCATGTTTACAAGTGCTTTAACTTTGTCCGGCCTGAATAGCGCTAAGAACCACGCTATCTCTGCCCCCCAGTCATGCCCAACTACAAATACCTGTTCACATATCAATTAAAAGGCGATATCAGGGTCGTGCCACAAAGAATTTATTACTAATAGTATAAAAATTCATGGGATGGGAGTGTACCTGTTCTCCACCTAGTTCGTCGAGTAGGCCGATGAGATCCCCTACTAGATGAAAAAGGGTATACAAGGCTGGATCAGAAGGACTATCAGTATCACCATAACCTCGCATATCAGGTGCAATTACGCGGTAACCATGATTAGCCAATTCAGATATTTGGTAATTCCATGAGAACCACAGTTGAGGAAATCCATGTATTAGAAGAACAATAGGTCCACTTCCTTTCTCTACTATGTGCATTGATATTCCGTTTGTTGTGACCGTTCGATGCTTTAACTCGCCGTTCATATCCATCCCTCACTTATTTTTTCTTCTTCCGATTTCACAAGTTTTTATAGTCAAAGTAATCGAAAAAAAATTTTATTTTTCTTCTTCGGATTCCACAAGTATTTTTAGTCAAAGTAATCAAAGAAAAAGTTCAGTCCTAAGCGCTTAGCACCGAGAATGGTCTTAACTCGTAGGCACATCTTTATGTTTGGTGGTGGCTTTGACGTTTTGGCATTTTGTAGGATAAATTGGCTTTTCAAACTCTAGGCGTTTTTATACCGTCTAATAATTCCACTTTTTCATAGGTTGCCATGATTTGGTGTTCATAATCTCCAGAGAAACTTGCGGAACACTTAAACTTTAAACGTTCCCGGCCAAATAAATTGGCATTTTAGATGTTACGCTGGTTCATCACCAAGACAAGTACCCATCTCTGCCGTCACTCTTCAAAGATCTAATACATTCTCAGAATAACAGTCTGACTTGATTCCAATCCAGAAGAGAAATGGGGATAAGACATAGGATCGTAACCCAAATATATAAAACGCTGATGTTAAGAGCATCCACAACAACCTCTCTATACTAGGGAGTACTTTTGAAGAGTTTCAACCCAACTTTGATGTTGTGGATGTAGCAGACTCCCTAATGAAAGAGCCACATCACACAATTAACTACCTAAACCACTTTAAATTAGTTATGTTTAAAAATAAGAGGCAGAAAGTTTCTTTTTTTTTAACTTTGAACCTCTAAAGTAACTTTATACGTAATATAAGAGTCTACCCCATACTTGAGGGGAAAAAAAAAAAAAAAAGATACAGAGCCTATAAAAGCCATTTTATTACTTTTTGCCTCCCTATAAGTGCATCTCCAACAGAGTGGTATGTTGTTAAGGTTTTCTCATCATCTAACAGGAGTATGGTGTTCAGCATACTCACCCCTATATCCCTCCAAAGTATGCAAAACCTGAACTTGGCGAGGAGTATGCGCATACCGCCTAGGCGCTGAACCGTTCAGCGCCCAACAACTTTTTTAATACAGTTGTCTAGGCGTTAAACCGTTCAGCACCCAACAATTTTTTTAATACAGTTGTCAAAGGGGAAAAGTAATAATTAACAGATGTTAGGCGCTGAACTGTTAAGCGCCCAAGAAAAAAACAAATACCAGTATGGTAAACCTGAATAGCATACTTAGAGCACCTCCAACATAAGAGTATGGTTGTTAAGGTTTTCCCATACTTTTACAAAAAAAAAACCCCATCCAACAGGGGTATGCCCCTCCAAAGTATGTGAAACCTGAACTTGGCGAGGAGTATTTGCATACCGCCTAGGCGCTGAACGGTCAGCACCCAACAACTTTTAATTACAGCTAGCATCTCTTCCCCCCATCACAACTTCTCTCTTTAATATACCACTTCCTAGGCACTAAACCGTTAAGCGGTCAACAAAACTTTGTAATACATGTGGCATCTCTCTCTCTCCCATCACAACTTCTCTCTTAAAATCGAAATTCTTTGTTGGACGAAAACAGTATGCGATTATGGAATACCAGCATGATAAACCGGAATCGTATACTCTTTTGTTGGAGATGCTTTAACTAATATTCTAACATCCTGAACATTACTAAGAGCATCTCCAACAGAGATGGTATGCTATTCCGGTTTTGGATACTAGTATCCGGAATAGCATACCACTTTGCTCCAACAAATTTACCCCCAAATTCAGTTTTTTAATATTAAAATTGGGACCCACAATGTTATTTTATGAGAAAATTTTTTTATTAAAAATTGAGACCCACAATATTCTTTTATTAGAGAGAGAAAAAAAAGAGAAAAATAGTTGTGGGGGACCCACAAAAGTAGTATGCACATACCACTCTTCAAGTTCCGGATTCACATACTTTGGAGGGGTATGGGGGTGAGTATGCTGAACCCCATACTTCTGTTGGAAGGGGTTTTTGCAAGAGTATGAGAAAACCTTAACAACATACCACTCTGTTGGAGATGCTCTAGGTTTGATCCAAACATCCTTAACAGAATATGCGTATACCGCAATGAGAAGGACAGTTGATACACAACGTACGCAAAAGTATAATACATGCCTTTTAACTCTCAGTCCCCCAAATCTCCAGAGAAATGCTACTGCACGCCCTTCATGCAAAATGAAGGATAATCCGCGGGTACTAAAAAGGAAATGTGGAAGCAGAAGAGAACATCAACATAAGTAATTAAGCATTACACATCAATATGTATTCAAACTATGCTAACAATATAGTACAAAATTTTGAAGGAGTTGCAAAAATGCTGATGGTCACATGACATGAACATCTGAAATAAGCAACAGTTACATAGACTCACAGTTGGCCGATAAATTCATACTGAATTCGTGGTACAAGAAAAATAAGAAAAGGGGTTGCGAAACCTAATGAAAATTATCTCCAAACAACCCATCTGTTTGTTCCCTCCTTACATAAATATTTGCTAAAACACAGGTCTCCCTTTACAAATACCAGGCATGCAAATTTACAGCAGCTCATTAACACTTGAGTTAAACCCAACTCCGAGGAGGGTAATGGATTTTCCTCCTTTTCTTTTTCTTTTCAGCTCACAACAATATCTTTAAGATAAATACTCCCTTTCGCGACATTAGACTTTGTCATCATGGAACCACCATCTGGTCTCCTTGGGAGATCTACCATTCTTACAGTTCTTCACATAGCGATCATTGTCCGCAGGACGTTGCTGCACACAGACAAAAAATCAATAGTTGAAACTTCAACTGATGAAATAAGACGAAGTTGGCATATACTGATGTAAAAGCTACAAGAACATTGGGTCTGGTTAATTTACGTTTGTGATTAGTTATACTGCCAATAATTACACCATCTTTGTTGTTTGTGTACGGAAATTGAAACATTTCAAGGCATATTGTTATCGCTCTTTTGAGCCATGATTTCTACTAAAGAGAAACGAAATAGAAGGAAACAACATTTTGCAGGTAATAGATATATACCTTCACAGGAGAGCTTGATAGCATGGAGAGAATGCTGATGCAAATGGAGCTTACAGTCATGGCCGGTGACCACGAGTCATACAAAATATCTGCCAGGCACGGAGTACCAGTACATTAATAAAGAATCATTTCGTACGTTTCAAGACCTGAATAGATGTGCTTATTAGTTAATAAAGGTTTAACTTGTGATATTGATATCACAATCAAGTTTCTTTTAATCTAAGTTTAACATAGTTCAAACTCAAAAGTTTTCATTAAACAACTAATTTCCAGCCACACATATTAGCAAATAGTTTATTGTTTCAAACTAAGCTACTGGTTTTAGTGGTTTAAATTACATGGTTCATGCTGAAAATTTCATTACAATCAACTAATTTCTAGCCACATATTGGAGCATGATTTCAACCTAAGCTACTTGTCCAAATTGCATGGTTCACAACTATACTTTCTTAATAATAGAATGAGACTCACAGCCAAAAGTTTCAAAAGGAAGTGCAAGTGAAATTTTGATTACATAATAAGTCAAAATCAAAGTCTCTACATCGTGAAAAATACAGTAAATGTCTGAGACAAAATTTTCACTACAGCATTTGCAAGGAAGATTGCCAGGTTAATACTAGCCTACCCAACATTAACTCATCTTTTACCAGACAAATCACACCCAATATAATTCTTATCTCAACATGTTTAGTTCTCTTTTTACTCACTTCCCATCAGAATTTCAGACCTTACTAGCATAACTTGCGAAATATGAACAAAAGCATGTTTGACCTTTGACGTATAACAGTTGCACTCAAAACAACACATACTATATGGATTTCTTACACATTGACTAAGCCACTCAAACTCACAACTTACACATTGATAAGACCAAGGTTTAAAAAGGCAGAGGCGGAGGCGGAGGCGAAAAGTGCTTAATGAGGCGGGAGGCGGTGTCACTAAAAGAGGGACGTAAGCCTCACTTTTTATTCATACGCTAATGATTTTTTGCCCGCAAAGATCATTAGTAATGACAACTTTAGAAGGGTTATTTGTAGATATTGTTATTGGACCTGATCCCAAGGAGTATTGTCTAGTAAAAATAATAAGTAACTGGTCAAAAATTCAATTTTGAGATTTAGCCTTAATAGTGAGGCATAAGCCTCAATACGAAAATCTTTAAGAGCCGGTGAGGCGGTTCGGAGGGGTAAACCTCAGTGAGTTTTTTAAAACCATGGATAAGACTTTGTGGGAAAAGCATGTGGCAAACTGAAAACACGGAATCTAGAGAGATAGAAAATATATTGATTTCTCCAATGGTTGAGAATGGGAGACTCAAGACAAAAAAAACTAATCCAATCCAATGGGGTCTTCATAGACCAAAGACTCATTCAATCCCTATAGAATGAAAATATGTCATAAGCTCGATGAGTTCTTTCTGAACCTAGTAGTCAGAACTCCCTTTATCTAATGGGCCTCGAAATCACGTTGAGCTCATAATATTTATTCCCCCATGTAGATAATTACATTAAGAGCAAATATATAAAATCACGCTGAGCTCATAATATTTATTCTCCCAGGGTCACTCGGCGTTGACTAGATCAAGACTTGTAAAAGACATAAGTGTACCCTCAGCATCAAAACCTTTATGCAGACAACACGTGCTAGTCTTCAGAATTTTCTCGAGATAGGTATTTGTTGAATTAAAACTGAAAACACGTGACATGCATGTGAGGGCATTTTAGACATTAAATTTTTTAACCCATTTAACTGGGTCCGTTTTGTCTGAATTTAGATTTTGGGGTCTAAAGAGTAACAAGTGCCAAATGTGGGGGTAAGGCCAAATATAGCCAAATAAATGGGGTCCAAAGTCAAATTGTTAAAAACTACGTTGTTGCAAAAGCTAAATCACACTCTAAAATAAACTAAATCTCTCAATTACAAATTCTAGGGTTTCTAGAGTTTTACCCCAAATTCTAACAAGAGAACTACACAGAAAAATAGCTCCTAACATCAATATAAAGATAAAGTAGAAGGTACGTGGCCCACGAGGCATGATCTATCAACTTTCCCCTCCTAAGAAGAATTCGACCTTAAATTCTATAGCTGCATATAATCATCGTTATAGCGCCCCATTTTTATTTCCTCTTTTTGTTTCACAGTTGCTATTTTCCTAACTTAACTTGGGTGTACCATAACATGTTTAGTTAGCTTTTGAATTTGGGAAACTTGGTCAAAACCTCCATCGTATCCCTCCCTGATTCTCCTCCACATTCTTCTCCATCTCCTCTTCCCAAATCCTCCACAATCCCCTTCTTCTCCTCCACTTAAACGACAACACCTTAAACCCATCTCTTCTCTTTGTAATCTAGAGAGAGAGGTACACCCCAAATCCCTAATTCGAAAACCCAACTTTTCCCCATTGTTATTTATAGCCGGGGGGTTTAAAATCAGATTCCTCAACCCATCCTAATCTTCTTCGGAGGGAGGGAGAATCCAGGAAGGAGACCTGTAGTTGTTCTATATTCACCGATTCCATCTTTGGTTGGACAGTTAGTTTTGGGTGGTTCCTATCCGAGTATATCGCATTGGTTTCCAAATTCAGGCAAGTACCATTATTGTTTGTCATTGTCCATTGTAGATTAGGTATGCTATACCATGTTTAGTAGAATTACCATATAGGTTTTCATCAAAACTGTTCTTGAAGGAATGACAGTTGACATTCATAACTCTAGTATGATCCTTAATGTTCTAGAAACCTTGAGTAATTAAGTATGTCTTATCTTGAATTCAAAGAATTAGGGAATTGTATAGGTCTTTTGAAGATATAAATTTAGTATAGTTAGATGCATACCTTAGTGTTATAAACTCATGTATTAAATTTCCCTTTTTCTCAAGCATACTACTGTGAGAGTTTGAATACTAGAATGGGAAGAAGATATGGACTTGTTAGAAATTAAACTCAATATAACTATGAGTTGCTTCTGTTAGTAGTTATATAAGGCTATAATATTTTTCCTTTCATCCAAATAGTAACAGATACATTATAACTCAAGACTCATAAAGTATATCCTAGAATAAGACTTGATTAATTTGAACAGTAGTACCATATCATACTCAGATCATATATATATGTTTGTGGAATGTATAAAGTAACTTGTAATGATATAATAAGCCCATGGCTATATTGTTAGCATTAATAGTTATTAATTGGTGCCCTCATATGCAACCCTTAACCATAGTACAGGTTGTAGCTAGATGTTCAATCTAAGGAGTACTAGTATAAGCCTATATAAGGTCATCGACAGAGTCCCCACTTGTATATTTGTGAGGGTAGAAAAGTCGTTGAGCATAAGATCGCCAATCATATGATATAGTCTCATTGCCTATAGAGCAAGGACAGATAGGTCATTTTGATTAAGTGCCGGTCTCTTAAATCATTCATGCATAGGATAACTTGGAGTCGTGTACACAGTAGGGCTATGATGTCAGGGTCATTGGGTTCGATTCCCTAAACGAAAGATTAGGTAACTGTTTATCAGTGTTCCAGGGTTGCAAGCCCCTAAAACTCTTCCCCAGTTACATATCGGCTTTGTTATTCTTTGTGAATACTCCCCGTGGGCATAGATCCCTAAAAGTGAAAATAAATCAGGCTTTAGACTTGTAGGTTGAAACTCCTTGAGCACCTTGATCCGGTGATTTCTCCACTAATTCCTGGCTCACTAAAAAGGAATCCGCCAATCCCTGGCTGGACAATAAGGGATACGCTTCTGTTGAGGACAGAAGGGTGCGAGAGTGTGGTCCCACTGAATTAAAAGTGACCATGTGTACATCGTCTGTTAGTTATCTCCCACACCTAATAATACTCTATAATTATTTATAATACCAGTTGGCGCCGACGCTTAAAAACAACATTAATAATTGAACCTCATTTCCTCAATGCATTGCATCATTCACATATATATATAATATTATATCACACTAGTACTTTTGTATAATAGATCGGTCTGTCATGTTCAGTGACCGGTAATAATTGTGCTTGCTTGACGCCCTGTGCGCTATATTTTTTCAGGAGGTCGAGCACAGTAGGTTTTTGCTTAGTGAGGCTTGGTTGATCATTTTCGGGATTTTTTAGAGTTCTTTGGATCGCTGAGCTGTCGTAGGGTATTTATGATATTTATTTCATATTTCATTGTCGTAGTTTTATTCTCGTTTTTAGAGTTAGTAGAGATTTTATTCATTTTAATCCATTTATTCATTTAATTTATATTGAGTTATTTTCCGCTGCGTTTTTTTGGTAAGTAGATGTAATTTCTGTTGAAATATAATACATCTGTGGGGTTTCATCCGTGGGATGCCCGACTTGTTATGCCTTAGAATGTGCTTTATGATTTATTATTAGAAAGCGGATTTTGGGGCGTGACAATCGTAAAATGTTAAATCTATCCATGCAAATAACTTCCCAATTTTTGCCTAGAATAGGCAACAAAACTTTTGGCTTGGCTTTCTTCTAACTCGTTCGAATGACTTGGTCACTCATGAGGCATGATATCAATCTACTACTCGTGGATACGATACGATACGATACGACCACGATTCCTATCAGCTCTCCCCGTCTAAGAATGATCCAACTCTGGCGAGAAAATCTACAATAAAAAATCGTCCACGAATTTTTAACATAGAAGGATTAACCCTGAGCATACGACAGCTGTAAATTCTTCCACAGTACTTTCCGTACCCATTAATTCTGGTTGCATAACAAAACACGACCTTGAACTCGAAAGAGGTACCTCCGAGAATAAGATGATTGCGAATCCGTCCACGGTAGTTGTCGTACCCAATAACTCTACATGCAGAACAAAATACTTTACCAAAAATCTTGTTGCTAACATTATTCAAATTCCCCAAAAATCTATTCACCTTCATACTTAAACGAGCCTCCATCTCTTGCCAAAATGAATCCACAAAGTCGAAAGAACGAACTATAAATTCTAACCAACAGGGGTCAACATACGGAACTATGTTCGGTACACCCGACTATGAGAAATTACTCCCTCCTGGTTCCCATATGTATCCCTGCATATTGCCAAAACTAATTGCCCTTTCCTCACTCGCTTTGCGAGCAATCTCCCACTGTTTTGTTCTCTTCTCAGACTTCTCCGTCGGATATTTATCAACTATGTTCGTCGTCGGCCGAGTCGAAACCCGCGATCCCTCCGCTTGATATGTGCTCACCTCCAGTCGGCTAAGACAATCCCCGGTTGGCGTCTGGTCGACGTCCAAGGGTGCCCGCGTCGAGTTCGTGGGTCCACGACCCCCCTCTCTCGATGCTATCATGATCCGAATCTTTTGGTTCTATAGCAATGCCAAAAATCACTGTAGCAGTTGTAGAAATTACTGTAGCACATATTGAAATTACTGTAGCAACGCCGAAATCACTGTAGTAGAAAAAATGATGAAAAAACTGCGTTGTTGCAGAAGCTAAATCACACTCTAAAATAAACTAAATCTCGCAATTGTAAATTCTAGGGTTTCTAGAGTTTTACCCCAAACTTTAGCAAGAGAACTACAAAGCAAAAGAGCTCCTAATATCAATATAAAGAGAAAGTAAAAAGTATGTGGCCTCGTGGGTGGGTAGACGACCCACGAGGCATGATCTATCCCAAATAAACCCCTTTATGAAGTAAGAGACCTCATCCATACAACTACCCATATCCTAGTATCCTAGAAGCTTTATGTCTATCTAACTACTATTGAGATACCCCCTTTATGAAGTAAGAGACCTCATCCATACAACTACCCATATCCTAGTATCCTAAAAGCTTTATGTCTATCTAACTACTATTGAGATGCCTTTCAAAGTAATTTGTAGGAAGGAACAATGTGACTGGAGGCAATGAGAACGAAGGGAACGCAGCGGAGTAATAGGGAATGCTGCCACATTTAGTGATCGTCTTATTAGGGAACTGGAAGAATAACGAATGCGTTAAGTCGTAGCCTTGTGATAGAGGTTTTGTTGTTTAAAGCTATAGAGCCTAGCGAGAGTTATTCCCGTGAGATAACAACAACCATTTTAGTACATACATAAAATAACACATCCATCACCAATTTCAAGATGGCATACAAAATCAAAAAAACTAAATGCCAAATAATAAACCAAGACCTAGGTAACAACGACACGGGTACGGGTGTATGTTGCAAACGGCAGAAAATAGAAAAGTACATAGTAAATAGTGTTGGACACGTTTTATTTTTTTAAAGCGAAGTGTCGTTTTTATCGTTTTTACCTAGACCAATACTAGATAGTGTCAGCAGGTAAAAAAACAATCAAATACCCACATAATCATAATACCAAATTGAACACATTCTAAACACCAGTAAGAGCAAATTTAAGAGAAACAATAACCCCAACTTACCTAAACATATGTGGCCATTGCTGTATATATGAGGATGAAGAGGAGCAGGAGGTACAAAAATAACCTAAACCCAACAACAAATAACACTATCAGACACCTTAAAATAAACCAAAATCAAACTAATTTGAACCCAATTAGCTTCACCTGCGGTGCTTCCATAGGGTAATGTTCAGGAAAATCAACTTGAAGTTGGTAAATGTCGTCGGAATAGAGAGTCCCCGAAGCTCCATTTACTTCAATGATCCACCTTTTTCACCCAAATAAAAGAGTCATGATGTGATACCCTAAGAGAGATACAAAGGGAGAAGATGATTGTTACCTTTGGAGATTATCGGAGACTTTGTGTTTGAATCCAGAAGGAGGATTGACTTGCCATTCGACTACTTCTTTCTGGAGTCGATTACAAGCGATCTTGCTCAAAACCTGAATCCATCACAAACACCAGATGAGAGTGAGAGTGAGAGAGAGAGATGAAACTTAAACATTAGAGACTAAGAGAGAGAGAGAGAGAGAGAGAGAGAGACCTTGAGAGAAGGAGAAGAGGAGCTCGTCATGTTTACAGGGAAGAGATATAGACGACCGACCTCTTTTTTATATGTGTTGTTTTGTTTTTGTTTCAACACAAAGAGGATAATTTATCGTGTTTTTTATTTCGCGAAACAACGAATCCGGTCCGGACTAACTTTCCATGAAATTTCGTCGACATTCTTTACAACTTTAGTGAGAAGAAAACAAAATTTATATCAAGTTTCACACAAATCTACAAATTTTTATGGTTTTAAATATCAGATATAATCCCTTAATTAGCTGACCCCAATTTTTTTATAAATATAAATCAAGTTAAGAAAAAAATTAAATAGATAGCTCAACCAGTTTTTTGCTCATTTAGTATTCTCCTTCCTAGAAACTAGAGAGTAGAGGAGGAACTTACTGGATTTGACTCTTTAGGAGAAATTAAAGCCATAGGAATAGGGAGGGGTGAGCTTTTAAATTAAAAAATAGTTATGTTTTTATTTTGGGACGTTCATGTCTTTAAATATTTAGAGGTATAATGAACTTTAAAATAATGGAATGGAGAGAGCTTTTAAATTTTTGAGTGTATTTAAAATTGTTCAAAATGAAATTTCGATTTAAAGTACATGAATGTCAATTCTATGACTGATATATCAACCGACAGATGATATATCGGCTAAATGTCTATTATATTGGTGATTTATTGAGGATTTCGTTGATTTGTCGTGAAAATTAAACGAATGTATTTTATTCTTAATTATTATAGAAAGTGTTAAATGAAGTGTGTACAGTGAGATTAATGATAACTCAATTGTATTTGGTTGCAATGAACAAGTTATATATGATTTAAGGAGCTTGAAAGTTAGTAGAAGAACTAAAAAGTAGGGTTGAGCAGAAAACCAATAGAATCGAAAAATCGAACCGAAATCGAACTATTTTTTCGGTTTGATTCGATTTTTAAGAGGTTCGGTTCGGTTTCGATTTCTGAAACTAAAAACCAATCAATTTCGGTTCGATTTTCGGTTCTCGATAACATAAACAGAGAAAACCCGAATCGAACCGAATAATTGTAGTTTACCAATGTTTATGTATAACATCTATTTTACTGTGTACATTAGAGCTAGCAAAGTGACCTGCAACCCGCCAACCTGACCCGACCAAACCTGGTTTGAAGGGGGTTTGGGTTTGGCCTTAATGAGCCGCGAGTCATTTGACCCGAACCCGCCTAACTCATTTAATAAATAGGTCGAATTAGGGTTTACCTTAAGAAGTTCAGATTGACCCGTTTAGGTTTAGGTCTTTGTAAATATGTGGTTTCTTAGTTCATTTTTGATAACACCAAACCTTTGGTCTCAAATACTCAAACCCTCCAATCTCTCTCTTACAAGTCACAACAACCGCAGCCTCACTTCTCCTCTCCTACCCTAATCATCCATCTATTCTATTGTTTACATTAGAACTAGCAAAGTGACTTGCAACCCGCCAACCTGACCAGACCAAACCTGGTTTAAAGGGGGTTTGGGTTTGGCCCTAATGAGCCGCGAGTCATTTACCCAAACCCGCCTAACCCATTTAATAAATAGGTTAGATTAGGGTTTACCTTAAGCAATTCATATTGACCCGTTTAGGTTTAGGTCTTTGTAAATATGTAGTTTCTTAGTACCTTTTTGGTAACACCAAACCTTTGGTCTCAAAGACTCAAACCCTCAAGTCTCTCTCTTATAAGTCACAACAACAACAACAACCGCAGCCTCACTTCTCCTCTCCTACCCTCATCATCCATCTCTCCATTCAAAATCTAATTCATCATAGGTTTATTTTTTTTCTGATTCATCATAGGTTTTTCTGATCATTGATCTCATCTTCTCAAATCGAATTCATCTCAAATCGAAGCTTACATAGTCCGGTTTGATTTGAAGCTACTGAAATGCTTGGTTGTTGTTGAAATTGTTGTTTTTATTTATATTATTGATACAGGCTGAATCTGGTGTTTTTATTTATGTTCATGAATTATTGTTTTTGAAATGTTGTGTAATGCTGAAATGTGTAATATGTTTATTGAACTATTTTCTATAATGTGTAATATATTACTTGTGCAATGGCTGAAATTATTGTTTAAACAAGTTAAGATCCATGACCCCATCCGACCCAGTATTTAAACAAGTCAAAAGGGTCAGGTCGTTTAAATTAGGGCAGGTTTAAGTTTGAATTTCTGACCTCTTTAGTTAAACATGCCGAGTTTGGGTTTTTGAGCCGTCAACCCGTTATGACTCGACCCGTTTGCCAACTCTAGTGTATATCTCATCAAAAAACAATAATTGTAGAAAGAGAATAACTTTGAAAACATAATAATAAGTGCAGAAAGAGAATAACTTCTCCCATCAGATCTTGTTGAGAGACTGACATCATTCATCCCCTCTCTCTTCAACTCTTAAACTTCTCTTTATGATCTCTTCTACACCCAAAAACAACACCATTTGTTTCCTCTCATACTTTCCTCTAAGTTTGGCTCTGAAAACCCAAGAACAAGAAAGAAACAAACAAGGATTACTCTATGTTTAAGAATTATCAAACAAACCCATTGTTGTAGTTGAAAGATAGAAGAAGAAGACATTATGGGTATTAAAGAACAATTTGTGTTGGCCTTCAGATCATCTGTTCTCCTCTTCTTCACTACTTCACTTATGTGTAGTAAACTACACAAATCTTCTTTTAGGCCATGTTTTTTTTTTTGTTTGGTGAGAAGAGGTGAGAATAGCATAGAAGATTGAAAAAAACTTGTATACGTTTGGCTGAAGGTTAGAAGTTCTACTTAAAATTCTGACTTCTACCTTCAACATCTCATCGGTCTGTTTGGCTGAACCATCTAATTTGACCACAAATTAGAAGTTTATCCACAAAAACATCAAAAACACATGTATAAACCACATTTTGCTCTATAATTCATCATATATTAATGCAACAACACAATTAAAATGATGGTTTAAGACAAAAATAAAATTAAAACGTGCAAATCACATACCAAAATACCAAATATATAAAGGACATGGTTCAACATACCCACATAAAGAAAGAGAGAGAGATGAAGAAATAACCATTGTAGATAGAGATAGAGGTAGGAGAGAGAGGGGGATGAGGGGAGGAGAGAAAGGTAGAGGTAGAAAGAGTGAGAGGAAGATAGAGAAGAGATGTATGAGGGTGGGAGAGGGAAAGAGGCGATAGAGAGAGAGGTGAGAGGTAGAGAGATAGAGGGGGGAGGGAGAGAGAGAGAGAGGTAGAGATATAAGGGAGAGATAGAGGGAAGGGAGAAAGAGAGAGTTGTATGACGGTGGAAGAGAGATGGGATAGTGAAAGAGGTGAGATAAAGAGGTAGAGAGATGAGAGGGGGGGGGGGGACGTTGGGGTAGGTTTTGATTTGGCTAATCTTATAGCTTAAAAGGTTATTTTGATGGCTAATGTTATAGCTTAAAAGGTGATTCACCTCTCATCTCTCAGTTGTGTTATTTAATGGCTTTGCTTATGTATTAAGTTCATACCATTTGGACTCATGTCTTATGTTTTAGTTTATTTTGATGACTTCGCTAATGTTATAGCTTAGCAAAAATAATAATCATATTTTATTTTATTTTATTTTTGGTATAGTAAGACTTATATGGGGCAGGGATGAGATTTAGTATTACAACGTGGGGTGGGTATGAGAGAGATGAACTTAGGCAGGGATGGGGATGGTTTGGGCTCTCCCATCCCAAATCCATCCCCATTACTATCCCTACCCAGTTTTTAGTAAAAATTTGGAGACCATAGGCGGTCGCCTCTTGCGCCTACAGCCAGGCCAGGCTGTATATCATGATATGTCAGGTGACACATAGCATTGCCATCCCCGTTCGACATTTTTAGCGACATTAGGTGTCGCCCATTCCAAAACCGAGATATCGAGCGTCTCGGCCGATATTTAAAACCATGGTTTTAAGCTAAATCGCTAAAAACACTTCTCTAATATTTGAGCCTGATAGTGTCAGAATAAAATTTTAGCGAAATGTCCAAAGCTAACAATACTACAGAGAATGACTAGAACGAAAAAAGTGTTTTCTTCTTTGAGAAGTTTTCACAAAAATTCAGTGATAATTTCCATTAATTTTTTAGTTGTTGCTTTAGGACCGGAACTCTGTTGTTTTGCAATTTCACAAATAATACTTACTATGAACATTTCGATGAAAAATAAAGTTCCAACTGCCAAACTTACAAAATTCCATCTTTTCAGGGTCCAGATATCTCCCAAAATCAAAGTTTCCAACTTTCAGGTAATCCAATTTTTGCCAATATGTTGGAATGTGTCTTCCTCCCTGAATTCTCACTTTACACTGGGTCCTCTGACCTCCTCCCACTAAGGAGTTTTGGATTGCGTAATTTGTACAATTTCAAAAGTAAAAGGTCTTTGACTATAAGGGAAAGAGCATCCATGCAGTTGCTATTGTTATCCTTACTGCATACAAAAAAAATTGTTCTCTCTACAAGTTGTTGGAATGTTGGATATTTTTCCTGTAACAAGGTTCAAATGTATCTAGAGAGACTGTCTTTGTGTGATATGTTTATTCTCAACAAGGGGTTCTTGGTGAAGGATATGGTCGAATCAGTTCGACTTCAACCAAATTCTTGAATTAGATACCAACAAGCACTGAGTACTGTTGAAAACAATTATTTTCAACAAGTATGAAGATAGACACTCCCTTAAACAAAAAAACAAAAACAACTCTGTGACTGGTGGCAGTGGTAGACCTAAACTTTTGGACGAAGTCGGGGCTAATGCTAAAATTGTCCATCTATTATGTAAAGGTCATTGCAATTTCCTGAAAATTTAGTCCTGATGGATGCATTTAGTCTATCTAATATGTTATCTTTAGTCTCAGACATAATTTACGGCCCAGTTTGTCAACCTCATGACAAAGTAGCTGTGTTAATAATCAGATAATGCTAATAAATTAGAGACACAAGTCTAACATTGTGACTAATTGTAGCTACAAAATGCACCTGGACTGAAAGGAAGTAGTTTACATTTCACTTTGCTTGAACAATAGACTAAATTCAGACTAATTAAAAATGCCAAGTGATATAGCATGAGAAACTCTGCTCCAAGCCTCCAATGTACGACTATAATGATATCCTTGTGTGATTTAAAAACACGGAATTATATAGTACTAGTTCACACTATACTCTATTATTATAGTGGAATACATATACATAAGTTTTTACATTTGCAAACACACATACATGTACATCAAGGCGGAAGCTTATTTTCCTGAAACAATTACCTCCGCAGCATCCTTAAATTTTTCTGTCCACTGCAGCTCAGGAATGACATCTTATTCTTCGCTACAAAAAAAAGAGATTTTTTAAGGTAACTGAAATATATTAATCTTTAGACGCAAAAAAACAAACAAACAATTTCTTGTGGTTTGCCGCTGCACATTTTCCTCGTGGATTTGTTCCCTGAATCCAGATGATACTCAACACGACAACAGCGCTCGCCCATTGGAGACATTATTTTCACATCTCTAGAGTGCGGGGAAAGTTTCCCATGATTAAGCTGGTAAACCGGTTTTACCTAGAAATAAGGTTTTATGATAAATACGTGATCTCAGATAGAAACAATCAAACAAGTAATTTTGGGAAACTTTATAGGGCAAAATCCCATCGGGGTCTAACAAGAATCTCTCAGAGTATTCTTTTATTATAAAATGGGATTTCGGGCGGTATGATAACTGAAATAAATTAACATCTCTAGAGACGCGAGAACACCAACTTCTCGTGTCGTGGTTTACTGCTGGGCATTGTCCTCCAGAATCATCTTTTTCACTGGATAAAGTTCTTTCATGAAAATTGATGTTGGTTAACCATTTAACAATAAAGTACCTGATCTTAGACTTCATGGAAGGGGCGAGTGTGGAAGAACTTTATATGGGTTCAGAATCCCATTGGGGTCTAACAACTTCTTTATGGAAACCATAAGTCTCACCTGATGGAAAGTACCACAAATGTCTTTAGGCAGATGCGTAAACCCCAAAAAATGTTCAAATATCGTAACTATCACAATTTATATTAATGTGAAACACTACTTACGGCAACATAATATACATTGTGTAAATTTGGAAAAGATCACGATCCTCATTATTTTTAAGGAAATGCTTTCTTTGAGAGTTGAAGTCATGACCTAGGGTGCTTTCATTGGCTTTCATCAGATGTAGAGTGCTTGGAGAAAAATCTAAAAGACCCATATCATAGAAAACTTACAGTTTCCGGTGACTTGGTATAGTAGATTTCATTGGCTTTCATCAGACCTAGACCATGTTCTGCACTTATGCTTCCTCGGTGCTTTGATGTCCATTCATAGACAAACGGTTCGATTTGTGCTAAAATCTGTAGTCTTTAAAGATAAATTATAGATGACATTGACTAAAATTTAAGAAAACAGATCTTTTGAGTAATGAAAGATATTTACGCTGTCATCATACTGAAGTGTTGATACATTCAGGTGCAAATTAGCATCTCCAAGGTGACCATATCCCAATACTTTTGCCGATAGACCTGAAGATTGAATTCGAAATACTGAGTGCAATGATGAATTTGGAACTGAGCTAATTTTAACAGGTACATCGAATATTTGTTGTTAATTGGTCTAAGAATTTTTTTGTACTTTTCATATTATTTAGGAACACACTTAGAGTCTCTCCGTTGTTGTTCTACAGCTGCAAATATGGAGGGGAAAGGTGGCTCTCCATTGTTAATGCAAATATCATCTCCTACGGACCTGCGTGTCATTTTTAAGGAAGATGCTAGAGGAAAAGTGAACTTAAGGATGTAATTTTTTCTATTCATTATAGATATATCGATTCCGATCAAAGTCTGCCTTATCTTGCCCAACCACAAAAAAAAAATCCAGTCTTTTACCCAATAAAAATATGCAATTCCATAGGCATGCGGTATGTAAGAAAAACAAAATCCTACAGTGACAATATCATGCTGAAATTACAAGAAAAATTACCCAGACGAAGTCTCATTTCCTCCACAAGATTGTACATCTTTTCAACAGGCAATGACAAGTCATATTTGTAGACGGCACCTGCTTTCATCAATGCTTCTGTTATACCCTGGCAATGTATAGCACAGTTTGTTAAGGTATAATTCCCGATGATGGTGTAACATTCAGATATAACTTCCTAGTCGAAAGGAGGAAAGATATTTCTCCTGTATTTTAGATAAATCAACTTTTTTACGAAAAAAATATATTTATTTGTGCAACCTCGCGGATACGCCAGAATGAAGATGCTTGGTTTATGTCTTGTGCGACAACACCGTCAGATATCAGACCACCTTCCATCGAGCGAAGTAGAAATGCCTCAAGCTTCTCTCTATAAGAATCAGTGCAAGGCACACAAAATGATTACCTGGAGACTGAAAGAGATTCCGTTCATGAAAGCATAATGTTAACAAAAACTAATCACAGCAAAGTTCTATATTCTCAACTACTGCAAGTGATTATGTATTATGGCCATCCCGATATAAATTTCAGTTGTATATCCTGTTGTAAAGTACACTGTTATACTAACTTATGAAGAAAAAAAAGGTATTAAATCATTTTCACGAAAGAGTTACTCTCTGGTTTCGCAAGATACTCAATGTGGATTTCTTATGTCTTGATGAATCTTTAAGAGAAGTTGGTGTCTTTTCGTGTCTAGAGATGTGCAAAGTTCTCTCCTGCTATGGATACCAACCATGGGGTCCTTCTATCAACTGGTGTATTTTCAAATGATAAAGAAAAATCAGTATAAATTTCCTACAATACAAGCCACAGCTTTGGGTAACTAACAAGCTGTCCACTCACAGAAGATGAGGATTTGGAGAGGCCTGTCACAAATGAAACCTCCCGAAAGGTCGTGTATGACAAACCCCATAAATAGGATATATGGCCTCGCCATCAGATTTTGCATAATATGATGAACCACATTCTTTTTTGTTGTTCGCTTAAGCAGTGTTTAAATTCCGTTTCTTATAGCTATTAGGGGTCTGTTGAGTATTCTATTATAGTTTTTTGGAGCATGAAATGGTGGTAATTTAGCGTGTTAACAGGTAAAAGTTAGCAAGGTTTCATAGCATCTTCTTCCTTTGACGATTGGTTGGACGACTTGGAAAGTAAGAAACACAAGAATCTTCTAAAGGAAAGAGACCAAATACGGCAATTCTCGACATTCGGTTCACTTTATGGTATTGGATCTTTTTGTATTCCTGCTTAGGTGTTTTATTTGATGGTTTTGACCTCAATTAGGATTCCCTGACTTTAATTTGAGGTTGTTTTTGTCTCACCCTTCTGATTTTGCTGATGATCTATTTGGACATTTATTTAATTCTTTCCAAGCGGCCTTTAGCTTTGCTCTTGTACTTTTACTTTTCAATAAATAAGTATACTATCGGAATTGTATATAATAAGTCACATGGTCTTCACAATACCCACGCAGGCAGACGTCTCTCCACCTTGCAGGACAACTCCCTCTATTTTAGTTATTTCTAATTGGTTTATTTGATTTGCATTATAATCTAGCTAGAGTTTCTATTTGTGCTAGGTCTCTTCTCCTATAAAAGAGAGCCTAAGCTTACTTTATTTCTAATGTTGGTTGGTTTGAGTGAGAGAGAAGGCTTTAACCTTAGAGAGAGATGTAAAATTTGGGGTAAATCTAATAGCCCTATATCTTCAACCTTTTATTTTATACAATTGAGAGATATTAGTTTTAATTGAGATTTTTAGCTTCCGCAACATAGTTTCTAACATTATATAATGGGGGAAGAGATTACTTGTCATACGATTCGTCACTGCCAGTCGTCTCAATTAGAACATAGAAATTGTACATCGATGAAGGTAATGGATTCCGGATACCTTCTAAGTGAGTCAAAACCTATTCCAACCAGGAAAAGTGGCATGCATGAGTAATAAGTCTCTTGAAATGAAAAAATAAAAATAAAAATGGGAAAATAAAGCCAATATACTACATGTTAATGATTTTAAGCCATTGTAGAAACAATGAATATGAAATGAAATAAGTTTAATGTCTTTGGAGATATGAAAATAAGAATGTCTCCCATTTTTCTAGTCCATCGACCTTGTGATACGTAACGAGGGTTTCTTATATGTCTTTCAGCAAGACTAGTGTGTCCCCTGCGAGAAGTTGGTGCTTTGTCCACTCTAGAGACGTCCAAAATACTCTCCTAGGAAAGCTAGATGCCTAGATCACCCTATGGACAGGGCAATTTCTAATATCAGAAAAAACCCATAGCCATAACTCTAAATGATGACCTTACCATGCCCATAGATTCATGATCTAAAAACTCAAAAGCAGAAAGAATTTCTCCAAGTTTTCGCCTGGCTTCCAAAAGGAGCTTCTGAAAATTGAAATCAGAACCATGAAATGTGTAAAAGAAGAAAATACAGAAGTGAGTGTTCATATCGAAAACAGAAAGCCAGTCATACCTGACAACTCAGATAATCATTGCAAGCGAGAAAAGCTAGGTTTATTGAAGATAGCTTTAGAGGAGTGAGTATTGAAACCTTAGTCACAATTCCTAGCGATCCTTCACTGCCTACACAAGCGAGGGTTAGACATGGTTCTTGTACATCGTTATATTGGACTTCCATCTGACTAAATGCAGTTAGAGCATACCTATAAACAAGTGTTTCAAGTCATACCCTGTATTGTCCTTGCGTAAAGTCCCTAGCATGTCAATCACCGAACCATCGGCTAGGACAGCTTCAATACCTGAAATGCCAGAGGACATTTAAAAAGTACCCCATCAAAACATAAGCAATTCTAAAAACAGAAGGCCTTCACATTCTTCGCAAAAAAAAAAATCAGGGGAAGTGATTGTTAAACCCAATTTTCTAGCACATGCATGCATTTTTTACACTCCAGTGCTACATAATTAACGTGTTACTTAGGGGCAAGTACTAATTAAGAGATTTTCCCCCGTGCATCTATTCCTGAGACTCGTGCTACCTAATATTTTTCACTTCTGCAGATTCAAGGAATTTTCTATTGAACACCATAACTGAATATATTCAATATAATTGACCACAAATATCATCGAAAGTTACAAAAACTTAGGCTACCAATAAAGCTAAAATCTAATGGCTTAATTGATTATACGCATTAACAGTGTATTTATCTTATTTGTAGAGAGCTGTTAGCATAATGTGATGTAAGATTTCTCTGGTATTTATTCAAGTGGTCTAATTACGTAATATAACCTGTTTCAATCATTCAGCCATTCTTAGTTAGAGTCTGTATCGGATATGCATGGACAAGTAGATTTCTCACCAAGGACATTCCCATGTAGTGATCCATAGCGTACAAATCGCAAACCACCAGCATTGGTTGAAACATTACCACCTATTTGACAACTTCCTTTTGCACCCAAATCAAGCGGCATAAGAAATCTACATAAACTCAATAAGTAGTTGCAAGAATTAAATGTTGCTCCTCGCATCACCGTCTACATAAATGTTTTACCTCTCATCACTATCTAGATGCAAGATTTTATGATAACTCTTAAAGTCGGGATAATTTTAGACACTCCAGTTCCAAGATATAACATGAGAAAAAAGATAGATATAACATGGGAGCCAGAAAATATGATAGTTCACGTTAAATTTCATGACATTCAAATACTAGTGTAAAGAATATGATCAGTCACATGCAAATATGAAAATAGGTACTATGGCGAGAAAATTGTCAAAGATTGATGTGAACTGATCACGTTCACTTTGGCAAGGTCCATAGACCAGACTATTGTAGAGGACTAGTGGCAACTATTAGATTAATCACAAGAAAACAAAGTTCAATGGAGTCATGATATTACCCCTGATTAATCAGGAAAGAATCCAAGTTCTCCAATATGCATCCTGCTTCACATACAAGTATACCACTGACCTAAAACATTTTGTAAGATCAGCAATTGAAAGAAAATGTGCAGCTATCTCGATGTATCCACGGAAAACACTGACATCAGAAGAGTTAATTAAAGAAATTTCAAAATAACGCCATTATACAAAAATAGAAACGGAACTGTTACATAAGAAACAAATATGCCTTGTATTTCCAAAAAATGGCCAA
This sequence comes from Kingdonia uniflora, assembly GCA_014058105.1. Taxonomy (NCBI): domain Eukaryota; kingdom Viridiplantae; phylum Streptophyta; class Magnoliopsida; order Ranunculales; family Circaeasteraceae; genus Kingdonia; species Kingdonia uniflora. Next base: position 91,989 of record JACGCM010001002.1, on the reverse strand, counting down.
GGTAAACCAATGGAAAAGAACTGTACTCTAATGTTTACCTGCATACCTTGTCAAACGAAATTATGTTGTTCATACAACCAATATTGACGATAACCTGCATGAGAACAACCATGTAAGTTGTTTTCATAACATCCATATAAGTGTGAAAATATTATCCACTATATGTTAACGTAGGACTTTAGAAACAGAATGTGGGACATTTTATTTAAATCACCTCATCAAAAACAGGTACACTTCCACCAACAAGGCCTGTATTGCCACCCTGTGGAACAACTGCCAAACGTCTAGAATTGCAATATTTAAGAATCTGCGAGACCTGTAGAGACATATAATGGAATTATCGAGTATGACAAATAAAGTAGTAGCTTGCTCAATGTGTTTTATTCCAGTTTTATAAAATAATCCTTGTCTGTATTACCTAGAACAATTACTCGCGATAGACGAAGGAAATTATTCAACTTAAAAGACACCCACACTGAAGACCATTACAATGTGATAAGCTACATTATGAGGCAGTGAATCTTCTACGTATACTGTTGTACATAAAATAAAATAAAGTATAAGATATGAACCTCTTCAGTGCACCTGGGTTGGAGCAACAGTTTACTGGAGCCTTTATATTTTCGCATCCAATCCATATTTGCAGTCGATAGCTTATCTTCATCCTGAAAGACATTTTTCTCCCCCAAAATCTCGACAAAGTAATCGATATCATCAGAGCTTAAGATAGAAAATGATGGGTCTCTCTGAACTGTTGTGGCTGTGGAACCAAAATGTTTATATTGAATTCTACAAGTTTTAGCTCGAAACATTCCTACATAATCTTTCAAAGGATGATATGCTTGGAGATTTCGCGTTTCACATTCAAAATATGGTTTAATATACGCATTGCAAATATCCCCGTAGACATAACTAGAACCTGAAAATCAAAATTGAACTAATAATTTAACCATATTAGATCAACACTTTCTTTGCTAATTCCTAATTTGAGAATCTGATTTGAATTGGGATCAAAGTAAAGTAAAGATGATTGATTACCTGAGATATGTTTCAAATGCTCGAAATTAGGGTTTGATCGATGCGGAAAGATGGAACTGGAAGATTGATTAAGGAGACGTTGTGAGCTTCGAAATAATTTCTCCATTGTTGATGTTATCGTTGAAATTCTGAGCTTTGTTGTGTCTTACTCATGTGTGCATGGTGAAAATAAAAAATAGATTTGTAATCAAGTGCTCCCTCTTTTTCTTTTATATGATTTTTGACCTTCTGTTACACAGACGTTGTACCAAGGTCTATTCTTGGGCGCTCTTGTTGGGTCATGAGCCTCTACATTGCACCACCGATATTGTCCTACCTTAACCACTTAGTATGGGCTAGGTGGGGGGCCTTGGTGCAATTTAGAACACCTTATCTGTTGTGTCATTGTGTTAGACCACATTTTTAACCAATGTGGGACTAGATTTGATCTACCAATTTTAACAATCTCCACCTTTGATTGAACTCCGTTAATCCTCAACCGACCGCCACCACCGATACGATTAGGTACGCCCACCAATTTTAACAATCTTTAAATTGGTTTGAGCTCTTGTGCTACACTATCTCACCTGAGATCCATGTGCAACGACTTATTTGCTCCACCCACGCACCGCGTTTTCTCCGCACATCCATGTTCCACCCCTAAGCACTCGCCAATCACAGTAGACTACGTTCCCAGTTGAACCGTCGGCTCTAATACCAATTGTTGGGGGCCTTGTTAGGAATACGGCTCAAAACTGATAAAGTCGTTCGAGCGAAAATAACGCTTGGGCCAAAATTCCAAGTAATTGTCTAATTCGTTCGAACGACCTCATGACTCGTTCGAACAACTTTGGCTCTGTTTGTTTGTTTCTAAATTCATTTTGAAGAGAATTTGATCCAAAGTGATGGATTATCTCGTGATGCGTATTTCGGAGATGACCTAATAGAAAGTCTATAAATAGAGAGTGTATGTTAAAGGTTTTTGTACTGTGAGAAAAGAGTTAGAGAGAGAAAATGGAAAAATATAGGGTTTAGCTCTGGAGAGGTTTTTTGGGTTTTCTTTCTAGGGTTTCTTGCAGGGACTATCGGTAAGGGTAGAGGTGAGGTTTGAGTGATCTCTGTAACCTTTTGTAACCCTTAGTGTGATAATAAATTCGTCGTGCTTGTCGGGGGTGGTTTTGATCCTGTTTAGAGTTTCTACCTAATTTAAACTTTGTGTTGTATTTTTATTGCCTTTATTCGAATTCTTTTTGGTTAGGGTTGGTTCTTCGAGTTCTTGTTGATCGCATTGTGCTTCCGCGTGCGATTTGGCCCCTCGGTTTTCCCAACAGGCCTAAGCCCCCGCATTACACCAATATTGTCCCCACCTTGACCACCTAGTACGGGCTAGGTGTGGGTTATATTTGAAAAGGCCTCGGTGCAATTTATAACATTTTATCTCTTTATATTCTTGTGTTGGACCACATCTTTAACCAATGCGGGACTAACTTTGATCCACCAATCTTAACAGCTCTGACACCATCTATTGTGCCCCTCCTTCTATCTCTTTATCTTTTATAAAATTTAACCCTCTGTTGGGACCTAAGTACCATTTTTGGCGAGGGTAAGTCTCTTTTTAAGTGGTTTTCAAATAGACAACCCTCTGCTGAAGGTGCTTATGTGTTTTTGTTTTTTTATTTTCTTTTCTTTTTCAATAGAGGTAATCGGGGCTACTGGTCAGATCGTCAATTCCTGACCAGGTCATCTACAGTGGGAGAAGTGGTCCGCAGACCACACAGACCGGGCATGTTGGGTACAAGGCCAACAAGACTTAATACCAACCTCGAAACCCACCGGTGATGAGAATAGAACCTTAGTGTTGGAATTGTTTTAACTTCAAAATATGGTTTTAAATGTTTTATCCCACATTGGAAATAAAAAAGTAATTTTTAATAGTTTTTATATCTCTATTGCTTAGTTGGATTTAAAATCTACTCTAGGAGTGTGTGCACTATAGCGAGATGTTTCGTATCGAACTCGACTCGCCCACGCGCGCGCACTTAGCACGCTTGCCGCGGTCATGGGGCGTGGGCTTGGGTCTAGAACAGACAACCTCTTGGACTTCTATGTCTATTAGAGTCCTTAGTGGGCTTAGGTCTGAAACAGACAACCTCTTGGACTTTTATGTTTGTAACTAGTTAATATCATTCCAGTTTTTAGACTCTTATTTATAGAGTTCTCGTATGTGAGTAAAAACACAGAGAAAACAAACAAGTTTTTTTATTTCTCAATTTCCTTTCTTTTCGTTTTTTTTGGCATTAAGGAAAAGTGAAACAAGCTTGATCACTTTGTGCAGTGCAAGCACATAGTGATAAAACGAGTCTAGTTTGGTTGAATCCCGGAGATAGTGCTGATGAGTTCTCTTGCACCTTTCGGTAATTGTTTTTCTTTTGGTAAAAATTAGTTCTTTAATTTTGAATTTGGACCTCCACAGAGCAATAGGTACTTGGTGCTTATCCGTTTCTTTGGAATATGTCGTTTCCTGTTAACTTAACAACTAATGACGTAAATCGGAATCTGAAATGGCCTTTTCCATGTATTGTTGTTTCTCATTAACGACGAACAAACTGTGTTGCGAGACCTCCTATCCTGTTTTGGCTCCATTAACACCCAAAATCCAACTTCTTCAAACTCTGTTCTCTCATTACACTATAACAATGGCGTCTTCTCTCTCCTCACTCTTCGTAAATCAACCCAACTCAACCACCCTTCTCCTCAAACTCCATCGATCTCGTATCTTCAATGTCCGTTTCATCTCTACCAAACCCCAATTCTCAAACTCTCATCCTCCTCCTCGAAGATCACTCACATGGATATCTTCTTCTTCTTCTTCTTCTCCTCTCAACAATGGTAACCCCCCCTCCAGAAACTTCTCTCAAACCCCTCACGCTAACAAGACTGATGTTGCTCCAACTATCCACCATTTCGTCGAAACTCATCCAGTCGAGTGAGTTTTCTTTCTTTTTAGATTGTGATGCGTTATTTGTATTTGTATTTATTTTAGTTTTGATGCATTTAGTTTGGTTTTTGGAAGAAAGTTTTGATTTTTATTACTTTGTTGTTAGATATGTAGTTGAATAGAGTGACAATTCAAACACTGATTGAACTGTAAATGTTCGACTAATCACGATTTCCTAATTGTAAACGTTGTAGAGAGAGAATGCAAGATTTAACTGAAAAGAAGTATTAAAAAAAGTGACATTTTGAGAAATGTGAGGAGGATGAGAGCTTGTTATGTTGTTTGGAGGGTGTCTTAAGTTTGCTTTGATAGTATATAAAAACGGGTATTTTATGCAGATGTTTTGGAAACGTAGAGGTATTGGGGTTTACAGGACTCAGCGTACCTGTTTAACAAATGTTTTGTGTTTACAATGCTTGTATATGCATTAGGAGATTGAGGAGCTGTTATGAGTTTTTTTTCTTAAAATTTGGTAACAAGTTGGGGAGCTTATTAGTATCATCAAATGAGCCGGAATTCAGTGTGCATGCCCAAGGAAAGAATGTAAAAAATACAGCAGTGTTCGTGGTGAACCAATGTGACATTGAGCAAAATGGTTTTTAACTTTGGAGTAGGATGTTTAGAACTAACTATAAAAGTATAAACTTAAATGGCCCAGTGGTGGCATTAGGAGTATCTAGGGGCGAATTTATAGGCTTAGAAGGGGGGGAACTATACATAAAGCTAACCCAGAAGCCTGTCCCAGCCTTCCTGATCCCTCCCAAGTTCCAACCTTTAAAATATCTAAGACCAGCCCAACCTGACCCAACCCAACCCTCTCTACCCTTCCGACCTTTCTCTATAAACAATTATGTCAAGGTTAACTTGTGCTTCTGTAATATTCTCGTAGTATATTTCGACTAATTAAACGTATGATATGCATTAGTACATGTTATGGGCATTTGATATATAAAATGTATTTATATATGAAACACTATTAAAAAAAACAAACATGAAATTACTTAAATATTCTTTAATAGTTAAATTTTTATATTTTTGTTTGGGCTCCGCTTCCAAACCCTCCGAATCCAACTCGAAACATGTTCATAATGCAACCCCCCTACTCTAAAACGATAGGTCCACCCTTACGAGTATCGAGTACCTATGGATGGTTGGCGTGGAAATGGATTCAAGTGGCTTCCTGAGACGTTCTCAAGTTGATTTGGTTCAGGGTTTACCACATAAGATTTGGGGGACATAGTTGGTGCGGGGGGATAAATCCCTTTTACTTATCAAAAATCGAAACTCATAATACTAAGACCCTTATTTTCCAATAGAAACACCTTGTAAAACATGATTCATACAGTCCATAGGAAAAGCTGTATCATTGGGTCGAGTTTCATCTTTAAGAGTCTAGGACTATGCTTATAGTTTTTTACTGTCCGAAGGATTTAGCTGTTAAAATATCCATCAAAGTTATGATTTTTCCATGAGATTCTATACTTATAGATTTTCATGGTCCTAATTTACTTTCAAAAGAATTTAGACGTCATAATATCTATCATCATCATCTAAGTCTTGTGACTTGACCGAAAAAAATAAAAATAAAAAATTGTCCCAAGAAGTTTGGATAGACAATATATTGCGCATTATAGATTCTTTAGCTCGCCAAAATTGATATTAATCGTGCATTCTGGATTTTGGGTATGATGCTTACTATTTGTACATGTTGAAGGTGGTTAATATTGTAAATCTCATGTGCTTTTCTTCTTTGATATATGTCTAGTACTGTATCAGCTTTGGATGCCCTTTCGAAAGGTCGTATTTACCATGAGACTTATGGATGTCAAATGAATATTAATGATATGGAGGTTGTCTTATCGATTATGAAAAAAGCTGGGTACAACAATGTTGTCGATACTCCAGAGAGTGCCGAAATCATTTTTATCAACACTTGTGCTATTAGGGAAAATGCAGAACAGAAGGTCTGGCAGAGGCTCACCTACTTCTGGTTTCTCAAGAGAGAGTGGAAGATAAACAGTGCTAGCGGAAGATCAACCTCATCTCGTCCTCCAAAAATAGTTGTGTTGGGTTGCATGGCCGAAAGATTGAAGGATAAAATACTTGATTCTGATAAGATGGTTGATGTCGTATGTGGGCCTGATGCATATAGAGACTTGCCTCGCTTATTAGAAGACGTTGATTATGGTCAAAAGGGGATTAATACACTTCTCTCCCTTGAAGAAACTTATGCTGATATAAGTCCTGTGCGAATCTCAAAAAATTCAGTCACCGCGTTCGTTTCTGTGATGAGGGGTTGCAATAATATGTGCTCATTTTGTATTGTACCTTTTACTCGAGGGAGAGAACGATCTCGTCCCGTGGAATCGATTATAAGGGAGGTAGGAGAGCTTTGGAAAGAAGGTGTACGAGAAATAATGCTTCTTGGTCAAAATGTGAATAGTTACAATGATGCTTCAATGGTTGATAATGACGTTAAACTTGAACCAGGATCCAATTGGAAACTTAGTGAAGGCTTCTCCAGCATTTCGAAGGTGAAAAAAATGGGTTTGCGTTTTTCCGATCTGCTTGACCAATTGTCTGTAAAATTTCCTGAGATGAGGTTTAGATATACGTCCCCACACCCTAAAGACTTCCCGGACGAGTTATTATATTTAATGCGAGATAGATATAATATCTGTAAGAGTATCCATTTGCCTGCTCAAACAGGGAGTACGTCGGTACTTGAGAGAATGCGAAGGGGTTATACACGTGAAGCATACTTGGAGCTTGTTCAAAAGATACGGAACATTATACCGGATGTTGGAATTAGCAGCGATTTCATATGTGGTAAGAATTCAAAGTCTTTCAGCTTATACTATAAATATGAAATGAATTGTGTTAAAGATTGGGTATGAGTAGATGATAACTATTTTTTTGAGAATTAAGACGTATTTGCAAAATATCGTAATATCTATTAGAAGAACTGGAGGTTCCATCTCAAAACCAATTGGTTATGAGAGGAGTAGCTCCAGGATCTTATATTTTGAGGTGCAAAGCTTTAAGTGCCCAATGTGGGACTATATATCTCAACACGCCTCACGTGTGGCATAATTTTGTGAGCTCAACTCGTGGGTGTCGCGGAGTAGCACGTGGGCCATTGGGGTCGACATGTGGAAGAAAGGCCGCTCTGATACCATATTAGAAGTGGAAGTTCAATCTTAAAATCAATTGGCTATGAGAGGAGTAGCTCCAGGATCTTAAATTTTGAGGTGCAAGGCTTTATGTGCCCAATATGGGAACTATACATCTCAAATGATACTTTGTGATTTATTGCAGTAAATCATATGATATTTTTATTTAGACTATCTCCAACTGCTATAGCATTCCATATATGGTATCTGTCACCAAAAATTTCCCCATATTTATTGTTCTAAGTTTTCATATGTTTTTGTTTTCTTTCTCTTTTCTTCTTCTTCGTTTAATCTTTTCTACTGTTATTTCAACTTTGGACAGGATTTTGTGGAGAGACAGAGGAGGACCATTCTGATACATTAAGCCTTGTACGTACCGTTGGTTATGACATGGCATACATGTTTGCATACAGCATGAGAGAGAAAACCCATGCTCACAGAAACTATGTAGACGATGTTCCTGAAGACGTGAAGCAAAGGAGGCTAACTGAACTCATAGCTGCTTTCCGTGAAACAACGGCTAAGTTTTACGACGCAGAAGTTGGAAGTATTCAACTTGTTTTAGTTGAAGGTCCCAACAGGCGGGCTCCTGAGACAGAACTTATTGGCAAGAGTGATAGGGGCCATAGAGTTTATTTTACGAAATCCCCTGTCCCACATTTGGACGACGAAATTGATTGTGATGATGATAAGAAGAGAGATCCCCAGGTTGGCGATTATGTGGAAGTTCGAATACTGAGATCATCAAAAGCATCTTTGTTTGGAGAACCCCTAGCTGTTACAAAATTGAGCGCATTTTACAGCAGAATAGATGTAGAGGCTCTTGCTTGTGCAAGCACAAATTAAAACTTGTTTTCAAATTTTCTACAGTTTTGGTTTTCTTTCCCCTGGCCATGTACCATATCATGATCCTTACTCTTCATATTTCTCATATAAATTTCTTTCACCCGGAAATCGCACACTTCAGTTGGACCAACAATGTCTTAATTGTTAAACGGGAATTGACATTTTGTGGATGTGTTATTTAAGATAAAATGCGTAAACAACACTCTTTTTGGCTTAATAACTCCATAAATCACATAAGGAAAACGAGGGAGACGATGATTTGAGTTTGATTAGGAGGACAGACGGATGGACTTGCACTTTATATGTGACAGTCAAAAAGAGAAACGACTGCTAGTTTTCGTCGTACTTCATCTAAAACATCGTAAAGATGTTACTACTATTAGAGAAAACGACATTATTTGTTAAATACGACACTTTACGAATAAAACCCCTGATTTCATAATAATCAATCTTCTCCGACGTTTTTACTAAAAACTTCATAGTAGGGTTTAAGCGAGAGAGAGAGAGAGAGAGAGAGAGATGGGCAAGAACAAGAAGATGGCGAAAGAAGGAGATAGAGATAGAGATAGCGAGCACTCTCTCTCCACAGTGTTCGTCTCCAACTTCCCTTACTCCTTCACCAACACTCAGGTACCACCATCATCTCTCTCTCTCTCTCTGAAACCCTAATTCTCACTAACAATGTCGCAACTTTGCATCTTTGAATCTAGTTGGAAGAAACATTCAGCGATGTTGGTCCCGTTAGACGATGCTTCATGGTCACACAAAAGGGTAACATCAGATTTTCCAAAATGTTTCAATTCCTCTAGTTTTTGCTTTGTTGTAAGATTTTAGGTTTTGTTTTTGGTGTTTGCAGGATCAGATACGCATCGTGGATTCGGATTCGTTCAATTGTAAGTGATGAATTGTGTTTTTGTTTTTTGATTTTCGATTATTAGACGGTGTTGTTGATGTTGCAGTGCTGTTACTGAAGATGCTAACCGTGCGATTGAGTTGAAGAATGGTGTATCAATAGGTGGGCGTAAAATTGGAGTTAAGCATGCCTTGCACCGTCTCCCGCTTGAACAGCGGAAATCAAAGGCAAAAGAAGGTATATATGTTTGTACGAATAGATTAGCTAGAAATAGAAAATTCGTGAAACATTCTTGTTACGAATGAGAATTATAAGTACAAGAGTGCCTTCAAGCAAGACGTAAGATACATTGTGATTGCAAATGTGCTTTATAACTGATCAAATAACCAAGTCTTTGAGAAAATATCAACTAATTAACTAATGCCATCAATGATTAAACAGCACACTGAGGCTTTAGGGTCGTAACTAAACATTATTTTAATAACTACTTGTATGCAAATGTCCCTAGGGGAGTAGTTGTGCGAGTGGTGAAAAATGATGAACCCAGTGGTACCAAAATAAAAAAATCTATGCAAAAGTTATGTAGTAAATGGGGCATTCATAACCAAGGTCCAGACAGGTTCAAGATCCCCTCTCATCTTTATACTTCTTCTCTGTTTTTTGGTTCATGCAGATAATACTGTGACAAAGGATGATAAAGAGAAAGTTTCTTCTGTGGTAGTTAAACAGGATGAAGCTCCAAAACCAAATGAAAAAGGTTGGACCCAACGGATATGCTTTTTCAGTTTTGTTCAACTGCCATTGTGTGGTTGCTTTTTTATTTATTTAGTATATATTTGTGCTCTTTTATGAAAACCTTCAGTGCATTCTGACGACACCAAGAAGTCAATTATCATTTCGAGCGTGCTTGCTGATAAAGGGGACAGCTCAGAAAAGCAGAGGTATCGACTCTTTACTTAATCTTGTATTTCCTATTGCCATTTTAACTTGTAAGTAGTATTTACTGCTGACATTTTACTTTGAAAAGATGCCGTCTTATTTTAACCAAATCTATACCAAGTTCTCGTGCAACAATGAAACTTGTCACTTTGTATTGTTCCTTATAGATAGTTATATATCTGTAACTTGTTATCCATTCAGACCTATGAAAGTCATTTTGCTGCTCTTAACACTAAATAAAATGAATCTGCCGCTGATTCTATTAATGCATCTTCACCTGTTTTAGATTTCAGAGACTTATGTGCTTTAGTTAATATGTACATTTCCTTAAGCTGATTTATCATAAAAATATTGCAGTGTTAGGGCTGGCAATGGGTCGGGTTTGGGGCGGGTGCAGTAATAACATCCCCATACCCGCCAAATTACCCTACCCCCAAACCCGCCCCAATACCGTTTAACTTAAATGGGGAATATCCAAACCCGCCCCGTCAAAATTTGCCTATACCAAACCCGCCCCAGCACCTGCTTAGCACCTGTTTATCCTAAGTGGGTATCCCCAAGCCCGCCCCGCAAACTCGCCCCATTTATGAACTTTGAAGCTTTAAAATGAAAACCATCGATTTGAGTCGAAAACCATTGATTTGAGATAATTCTTCTTAGGTTTAAAAGTATATATAGAGAGAGAAACGAGCTGAGGATCAGAGGATGAAAGTCAGGTTGAGGAGGAAGTAAAAGTAATATGTCTTCATTAGAATTATGTTTAAGGGTATTTAGGTCATAACCTATATAACTGGGTCGGGTGACGGGGCCCCATTTATTTGAGCCTAAAACCAGACCCGCTCCAATAAATAAATGGTTTTTTTAAGATCAAACCCGCCCCATACCCGCTATAGTCATACCAAACCCGCCTCATTAAGGGCGGGGCAGGTTAAATTGCCAGCCCACATCCTATCGTGATAAGAAGTAAAGAGTGTCTAGCGAGTAAAAGTCGTGCATATCCACTTTATATATGAAAATCTGAATTAATGATATATATTGTTGAATTATGATATTTCGTTCGTTGCTACATGCATTTATGTGTTGCAAGCACAAAAACGGGTTTATTTACATGTATCTGAATCTCCTAGTTGAAACGGGAGTTTATTGATCACTATCTTTATTTATTCTTGACAATATTGTATATGTCTATTTTATCTATCTTGACAATAAGCGCAAGTGTATTGATTTGAAACTCTGTAAGATTTGTTATTTGAAATGTTTTCTTCATTCTCAATGTCTGGCTTATTTGAATTTCTCTAGGACCTTATTTGTTTCTTATGTATGTCATTAATGCAGTCTTCCACGAGTATCTATCAAATAAAACCATTTCTTTTCTAGATATAGCTAACTATCTACTTAAAATTTGAAGTAATAGCTTCTTAGTTCTTTTTTCTTAGGGATGATATTCTAAAATGAATATCATTAATGAGCATCCCACCTCCTAGACTCATTCAGCCTCATATGTTTTTCTGGTGATCTGAAGGGTTGCTAAGACTGTCGTACTTGGTGGACTTGTCAATGCTGACATGGCTGAGGAAGTTTTCCGCCGTGCAAAAGAATTTCGGACTGTGTCTTCTGTAACTTATCCTCTACCTAAAGCAGAGCTCGAGCTCCATGGTTAGTTACCTATTGTTGATACATATCCTCAATTTATGTAGCCTTTGTTAAACGATGTCTCATTGGTACTTCGGTTTTGATCATCCCTTATTATGGAAAGGATAACACCTCAGGTCTTCTATTAAAAAATTTATGTATAAAATTATGTATGGAATATTTACTATCCATTGGCATCCTTGTAAGAATTACTTCATATAGGTATTAGTTATCGCCTATAATGTAAAACTACGAATCAGTAAAGACAAGCCTTACGACATTTGTTTATATACTCAACTCCTTTGGTATCTAGTTATGCATTTAAACCTCCTAAGCTCATTCATTGAGCGCATTGTAAACCCCTGGCAGCTTCAAAAGTGTGAATACAGATATAGCGATGTAATTTCTTTTCTTGACAAATAAAGAGATTTCATGATTGGTAAGGTACGTGGAGTTGTTATCAGGGACCTTTGATTGATTCACGCCAGTCACATTTCCTGTTACCAATCTCATAAAAGCAGGCCCCCACCTATGTTAAAACAAAAACTGCCAGCAAAATTTTACTGAACTCCCAAAGGACCACAAACTGTTAGCTGATAATATAATTCCAAATTGTGTACTTTAAAGTTATTGCACTTCTATCTAGTAAATAAAGATAGTAAAAGTATGTCATGTGTGATGTGTGCCAGTTGCTTGATCTGATATATGCCCTTAGGTTTTCCAATAAATTTTCTGCCGCAGATGCTTTTGAGCTGCTATATTAAGGCCATATGGATTTACCATGAGAGGCTTTTGACTAAATTAAATTAGGTATTCAGAAAGTTCACTTGCACATAAAAAATAAATAAATAAGTTGTGAGAAGACCTAAAATGACTGTTAGATTTGGTCCAAAATTTTAGTTGCTAACTACTTGCCCCTAATAATTAGTGTCTTAGCAAAGTCTGTTTAATCTCGATTTCTCGAAGACGATAGTTGACCTCACAGTGACTTCTAAAATTAGATCGTAGACAGATGCAACCAAACGACCTCTAACCAAATCTTAATGTGCATTTTTTTATTTAAAAATACTCTTTTTTAAGTACCTAAGTGACTAAGTCCTTGGCGAACTCTTCACTTTGATCCAGGGCTTGCTCGAGATGGATGCAAAATGGATGCCGCAGCTGTACTTTATCAGAGTGTTAAATCAGCACGTGATTCTGTTGCTATGTTACATCAGCAAGAGATAAAGGGCGGACGCGTTTGGGCACGTCAGTTAGGTGGGGAGGTATAAAATTTCTATGATAGCTACTATCCTCAGCCGTTCTTTTCTTTCAAGCATAAAGACTGTTGAAAGAGTTGAAGTCAAGGTCTTTTGGCTTTTATTTAAACTGCTTACTGTTTACATTTATTCTCTTATGTTTTTGAAAATGAAGTCTAATCTACTCTTTTGGGCATTTATGTACTAGGGTTCCAAGACTCGCAAGTGGAAACTTATCGTTAGAAATCTTCCATTCAAGGTTTTACACTCGAACAGTAGCATTATTCACATGTTTTTCTGTTAACAGTCGCTTATCTATACTTGAAAAACGATAATGCAGGCTAAAGACAGTGAGATTAAAAGTCTATTCTCGTCATCAGGTTTTGTGTGGGATGTTATTATTCCACACAATTCAGAAACAAAGTACGTGCTCAAACTCTTGATAACTCTCTCAATTTTAGTTTTGCTTCGCTTATAATTTAACTTTTTTCTTGTTTCTTTTCTTTTTAATGTAAAGGTTATCCAAGGGTTTCGCGTTTGTTACCTTCACGTGCAAGCAGGATGCAGAAAATGTACGAATAGTTGTCCACAAGTTCTAGTTGGAGTTGGAATTTTCCTTTTTTCAAGCTAACATGTTTGCTATTTGTCAGGCCATACAAAAAGCTAATGGGCATATGTTTGGGAAACGACCCATTGCTGTAGATTGGGCAGTTTCAAAGAAAGTATTTACTGCTATTGCTGGTTCGACGAGAGATGGTAATTGGACCCTTTACATGAATCCTTCCTTCAGTTCTCATTTTCAATCATCTTAATATTATGTATTGTTGGAGATACCACCTCAGGATACATATGTATCGTGTATGGGGTCACAAAATCTTCATATGTTGTACTTAACCTAAGTGTGGAGGTAGTTATGTTGTCTCCGCATCATCGTGACTACAGTTATGGCCATGTTATATATTTTAAAACTCAGTGTGTGAGGTTTAATAACTAGTCAGACACTATTGCTCTTTCTCGTAAACGCCTCACTCTTTCTAGCTGTCTTTGTCTTTTCTGCTCTTGCCATCTTGGTCCATTCACTCTTTAATCATAGTTGCTTAGACTCATTTAGGATGTAAATTCTTTCATATGGATGTCCAGCTTTTGTCAAATGGTTTCTCTTATATCTGTTCTTTCTGATACTGAATTTGATTGCATGTTAATACTTGATAACATTTTATACACATTTATGGAGAAGTTACTGTTGTTTCCAGGGGGATTGAGTGATAGACATGAGGAGAGCAATAGCGATAGTGATGATTACGAGGATAGAGGTGACGAGGAACCCCATCACCCTCATGTGGGAGATACTATTACAGAAGACATTAATGCTCCCAAGAATGAAGTTCCTTCTGAAGTGGATTTCAATGAGGAAGCAAACATTGCAAAGAAAGTTCTTCAGAACTTGATCACATTTTCTGAGAATGATATCTTGCCTTCCATCGATGATCCCTCGAAGATATCTATTGATCCGGGACAAGATTCTGAAAAGTTCAGTAACGTTGAACCAACTACTTGTGACCCGATCAAGCAAAATGATGATTTGCAGAGAACAATTTTCATAAGAAATCTTCCATTTGACATTGATAGTGAGGATGTGAAAATGCGGTTCTCTGCTTACGGGAAAATCAAATCCTTTCACCCAGTTCTTCATCCAATCACCAAGTATGGATCATGTTCACTTGGTCATGCTTCAATTTATGTTCTTTTAGTAGTCATTTCGAGATACCTCTTTGTACTTTGGCATCATTTTATGTAGGGGTGCAACCGACATGGTAAAATACCAAACCGAAAAAAATGGTTTTGGTTTCATATTTCTTGAAACCGAAAAATACCATTTTTGTATGGTTGGTTTTGGTATGATAGTCTCAAAAACCGAAAATACCAATTGAAATTACCAAACTAAAATTACCAAAATACAAAAATACGAAAACCATTGAACATGTTAAACTTGGAAGTTGGAACTCATGAAAAAAAAAAAAAATGTTCATAAGATCTCCATTATCATATTACCCCATAATAAAGATCACCTTCAGTAAATGAAATCTCGTCATGATATATTATTTTCTAGCAAATCTTTGTAACTTGGAAACACTTCATAAACTTATCTTCCTAGATAGATGTTATTATAGTATAATGAGATTATACCAAAACCACTAAAGTGGAGAATACCGAAAATATCTAAAACGCGTATACAAATAACCAAACCAGAAAATATACCAAAAGTTACCGAAACCGAAAAACCGACGGTTTGGTTTTAGTTTCTATACCTGCCTGATACCAAACCAAACCGACCGATACCTACCCCTAATTTTACGTTACCCCCACTATATACTTATATACTTATAGACATTTTTGTATTACATAATTTTAAGAGAACCCCCTCATTTGTTAATGTCTAAAGAATGAAATGAGATACCCCATACCTCCTACGTTTAAGGGTCTTTGTGATACTTCCTCTGCATATATGGGGTATTTGAAAATAATTACTACATGTTGGTGGTAACTAGCTCTTCCATCAGTCGTTAAGTAAAGAAGGGTGTATCTCTTTTAATTGGACATGCAAGCGGGTATAGTAAAGAGTTTACGTAACAATAGTATGTGTCTCCAAATAACTTTTTGTAGTTTTGCACTAATTTTGTTATGTTTATGTTCAGGCGACCACTGGGTACTGGATTTCTGAAGTTTACTTCTGCAGCTGCAGCAGATGCAGCTGTTTCAGCTGCAAATTCGACAACTGGGTTAGGGATTTCTTTAGGAGATAGAAAATTGGCTGTTTTGAAGGCTTTGGACAAGAACTCGGTTCAAAATAGGGAACTAGAGAAGGTGAAGGATAATGATCATGAAGAGGCCAGCAAAGCTGAACAAACATCTACTGAGAAGATCAAGGAAGATGAAAATTTGCAGAGAACGGTTTTCATAAGTAATCTTCCATTTGAACTCGATAATGAAGAAGTGAAACAACGATTTTCTTCATTCGGGGAAGTGCAATCTTTTTTCCCAGTTCTTCATCCGGTAACCAAGTATGTATAAATCATTTTTGTCATGCTTTACTGTTTGGGAGAATATACAAATGATTACCTTTTGAAACTTATTTGATGCTACCAAGTTTTATTAAAAATTCGAAATATACTGCTCATTTCCTTTTTTTGTAGTTAACTCGATATCGATCGCTTCTCATTTATTTTCATTTGGGCTGTTATCCACTTCCATCTCGATTATCACGTGTTTTTATATGAACTCCGTCGCCTCTTTTAGTGAACCCTTTGTCAGCTATTTCTTACACTTAGCTGGTTTTTTTTGGTCTAGTATAGTGCCTTAGTAGCAAAGTGGCAATATTCAAAACATAGTAGTTAATAAGAATTTGGAAATAAGTCGTCAAAGTGGTAATCATTTGGTATTTATCCTTGAACACTTATTATCTTTTTCAGTATTTCACCACAAAATTTTCATCTTATGGGCAGGCGACCTAGAGGAACTGGATTCCTTAAGTTTACCTTACCATCTGCAGCAGATGCTGCTGTTTCTATTGCAAACTCTACATCAGGCTTAGGAATTTCATTGAAAGGTAGAAAACTGAATGTTCTGAAGGCTCTGGACAAGAAATCAGCTCACATTAAGGAAGTTGAAAAGACGAAGAACGACGGTCATGATCATCGCAACCTTAAACTTGTGAAGGTAAATTATCTTGTTCTAGGTCAAGTTTGGGATATTTTTGCGTTAACCCCCACTTTGTTATCCAAATTAGGCTAGGACCCTTTTGATCATAATGAGGGTCAAAATTAAAAAAAAAAATCAATATTGGCAATGCCAACTCCCACAATGAGGTTCGCATATGTGCTGGAATGGAGGGGGAGGCTAAAAGTTTAGGAATTGACGGTCCAAAGTCTAATTTCGATAATATAATGGGGTTAACATCAAAGTAGCCAGTCAAGTTAGTGTTCATACAGCTCTGTGTAGATCATCTCTTTTATACATATATTTTATTCTGTTTTTTGCAATATAGGAAGGCGTCATTCTTGAGGGGTCACCAGCTTCTGAAGGTGTTTCGGCGAATGATATGTTGAAGCGCAAAATGTAAGTAATTTGAAAACAATTCCAATTATTACCAATTAAGCGGCAATTGTTCACACACACACACACACACACACACATATATATATGCAGTTTTACTGTATTGAGCATGATTGTTATCGAATCATGAACCTTAAGGTGAACTTTCTTCTATAAACCGGTGAATCGTTAATCGTAGGATAATATATTATATATGTAATTATGTATATATATATTGTATATAATCGTATAAAATATGTATATATGTATATATTTCATACCTTAATTCGTATTGTTTTCCCATTTCGATTCGTATCGTTTTCCTCATATCATAGATTTGTAAGATACAGTACTTATAACAATGAGCCCGATGTCCTAGCATGAGCATAAAGGAGACCACGTTGATGCAAATGTAACATGAGCATCAGAGTTTTCAACGGCTACCCCACAAGTTTGCGCACACAAACACACACATACCACCACCACTAAAGTTTTCCATCATTACCCTAAAGATATTATATTAGGAGGAACAAGATATCGAGGTCACTTTCAATAAATCGTTAGTTGTCATGTCATGAAAAAAAAAATCATTTCGAAACTATTCTCTCAATACAATTGTAAATTCCAGACTATGCTTGGTTACTCAAGAATTTATTTTCTCCTTGCTTCATAACTGTTTTTTGCTAAAGATTTTGGACTTTTGCTCTTCAATCAGCTGAACGAGCTATCTGCTTTTTGCAGGTTGGAAAAAAAAAAGACGATTAAGCTTCAATCTCCAAATTTTCATGTTTCAAGAACTAGACTCATTATATATAATTTGCCGAAGACATTGACAGAAAAGGATCTTAAAAAGCTTCTTATAGATGCAGTTCTTTCTCTAGCTAGCAAACAAAACCCAGTAATTCAGCAGGTAAAGCTAGTCCACCTTTAAGTGATACGATTTTCATTTCTACTCACTAGAAAACGAAAATATTACTATAGAATTATCATTGTGATATATGGTGAGACATACTTCTAGAGACGTAAGTTTCTCCTTTAGGCTGAAGTATTAAGCAGTATAAATTTCATTCTAATTCATTTTAATGGTGACCACCCAGATAAAGTTTTTGAAGGATTCAAAGACAGGAAAAATTACCTCCAAGAACTATTCACGGGGAGTTGCGTTTGTTGAATTTACAGAACATCAGCATGCACTTGTAGCCTTGAGAGTTCTCAATAACAATCCTGGTAATTTTTTTTCTATAATGTATAAAACTCAATATTCACTTACAATAAGTCGCCGTGTTTAATTTATTTTGATTTTCTGTATTTATCAATGACAGAAACTTTTGGCCCTGAGCATCGCCCGATTGTTGAGTTTTCTTTGGATAATGTTCAAACAATGAAGCTAAGGAAATTTAGGCAACAGGCCCAGCAGGCGAATAATGCAGGTGCAGTAGATGCTCAGCAAGATGGAAAATCACCAACAAGCGATATCCATCCAAACAAAAGAGATGAAAAAGTGAAAAAACGCAAAGGCATCGGCAATAACAAGTTCTCAAAAGCCTCAGAACCTACTAATGCAGATGAAGAGGTAGAGAGAGAAAGCCCAGTAACTAAGAAGCTGAAAGTTACTAAAGCTCAAAAGTCCAAGTTTGCTTCCTCCGATAAAACTGAAGGCTCAACACACAAGTCCCCAGCTAGAGGAAGAAAGTCCAGTTTCGCTTCAACAGATAAACCTGAAGGGTCTATTCAGAAGCCAAATAAGCCCCAGGAAGGGAGAAAATTTCAAGCTAGAGAGAGAAATTCCAAGATTGCTTCAACAAATAAACCTCAAGAACAAACTCAGAGGTCAAAGTCAAACCCTCCTACTGACAAACGAGACACGAGTTCAAACAAAAGAAAGTCCCAAGACAACATTAACTTAGAAACTTTGGGCAAGAAAAGTTTCAAGAAGCCGAAAAAGGCGAAGTCCTCTGGGAATGAAGTGGTGGATAAGCTTGACACATTGATCGAACAATATCGATCCAAATTCTCACATAAGAGTTCTAACAAAAGTGATGGTGAAAAGCAACCTCAAAGACAACTAAGAAGATGGTTCCAATCCTAGGAAGCACTCCTAGACTCTCCTTCAGTGTATTATTTGTGTTCTGCAATTTTGGTAAGTTAAAGCCCAAGACAGAGTAAATCATACGCGATGTCTACTCGTGTTTGATAATTTAAGTCGTCAATAGTAGTTACTTATTCTTGAAGTTTTGAAATAGACAGCATCTCGTGTTCTTTTGTCCATTTTTTCATTTTTTCATTTTTTTCAAAATAGAAAAAATCATACCACCCTTATCTAACTTATAGTTAACCTATGAATGAACATAGAGTAAATCATACTTCGTTACAACCTAATACTGTTTTAATTCTTATAGCTAAGTTTAATTAATTAATGAGAACAGGGTGTACATTAAATCTCCTTTTGAGCATCCACCAAATTTTTGTTACAATTAAATAGGTGAAAAGTGTTTGAAAAATATAGAACCTTCTCTCTCACTAATCCTCCCCCAATAGATTCTCGACATAAATATATAGCTAATTGGAGGAGTTTGATTTATGAGAGAGTAAAACTCTCCTTCCACACCAATCTACTAGTCATAAAATGGCTAGGCTGTAGTGTTTAGAATCTAACACTACTTTGTTAGCCTTTAACCTAATCCATAAACATTGTGTCGAGAAAAGTGAATGCATATATCCACACATGAAAGTTCACTTTTATTTCTTAATCTTTCTCATTGGGTATAAACAAATGCGGGTGGGCGAAAATAGATTGTATATGCGGGTGGTAATTTGGACGATGCCTCATCTCTACTATACGTTCAAGCTAACTCTAGAAAAATTGTTTACGTTGATCGTTGTCATAATCAAACATGTTTAAGTAGACGCTCTAAAAGGGAAAAATCTCAGTCTTACAGGTTCGGTGCCTGCTAGGCACTACCATCTCTGGTAATCCCCTCAGGCTGCCAGAATACTAGTTAAGTACTTGCATCAACAAGAGATCCTGGAGATTTGAACTCCTCTCTTTTGTTGAGTTATAAAAGACAACCATTTATTTAAACTTAAGAAACACAAAGCATAGATATTAAGAATCTAGTTCTGGTTTAACTTATGCTTCTAACTTAATTAACAAATCACATATTCTCTATCAAACTTCCTTTTAATGTCCTTAAAAGCTATGAATTTGTTGTTGACACTATGGACACTATTATGTGGATGTCTGTGAAAGGGAGATGCCTCATACCCTTTTAGGATATGAGGTTCAAGAAAGATAGCTTTTATTCCAATATTTAAATCAGTAATTGCCGAAAGCAAAGTGTAACCCACAGAGGTTACAATTCCATGTTTGTTTGTTATTATTTATTTATTTTACAAGAGCATCTACAAATCAATCCATCTCTCTGCCTAGGTCCCATACTCCCCATCTTAAATTCCACTATTTTTTATATAAAAAAATCTATGGGTAAGGCATGCAGGTTGAGTTTCAAATCATGCATGATGGCTTCAAAGATTTCAGTTGTTGTCTTGGTTGGTAACAACATATAGGCCCCATTGCAAGTTAAGGTCTTCTATCTCAAGCCACACCTTTCAAACTTTCAAGTTAGTCCTTTTTGCAATTATCTCTTAGGATCAGTAAGAAAGTTGGAATGGACATATAAATCTAAGAGCATTTGCTACAGTTTGGAGAAAAAAAATGGTGTTACATCCCAGGTCAAAGTCAAGGTCAAGGTCAAGTGATGCCCAAAAAGGAAGGGAGGGAAGAGAAGGGTGTGAAGTGTCGGTTATTGATACTTGCATAAATCTGAACTATGAAACAAAAAATGGGAGATCTTGGGGGCTAAAAGAAGTGAAACATAAAGGGTAAATTTGACTTTACCCCCATGTAACAACTGTTGTTAGAGCATTCGGTGTAGCCTAGCTAAAGTATAGCTAACAAGTTAAGTTGGAAAGTGATATTTGAAAAAACCAAAAAAATAAACTCCCCGAAAACTACTCCATGTCAAAATAAAAGTATGACGTGTAAACAAAAAAAGTTAAAAAAAATAGGTTTTATTTTTTCAAACACTTTTTACGTATTAATTTTAGTTAAATTTTTTTTTTCCACTTAATAAAGTTGTCCTAGGTGGCTACCCAATTATTTTTTTTCCTCTCATTGTTGAGGAGAGATAGTATTGAAACCTAAAATAACTACCATATTGGGGAGGCTAAAAATATGATTTTTAGTACTTTCTCTTATTTATTTTAACTATAGAGAGCCTACATTAGATGCTCCTCACATCTTTTAAAAAATGACTTTAGAGCATCCGCAACAGCCTCCCTAACTTATTTTAGGAAGACAAAAAGTAATAAAATGGTTTTTATAGGCTCCTATAAGGCTCCATATCCATATTTTTTCTTTCTCTCTCCTCAAGAATAGGGAGTCTAGAGAAATATTTGGTGAGCCACGACAGGACTCTTATATGTTACTTTTTGCCTATTATTTTTAAACTTAATTAATTTGAAGTGGTTTAGGTAGTTAATTATGTGACGTGGCTCTTTTTTGTATAGAGTCTGCTACATCCACAACATCAAAGTTGGGTTGAAACTCCTCAAAACTACTCCCTATTACAGAGAGGCTGTTGTGGATGCTCTTACCCCTTACTCCCAATTTTTCTAATGGTCAATAACAATTGACCAACTATTGACTGACACATGTATTTCAAAACCTAAATTTCTTGGAGGTTAATAGGATCTAAAGGCTAAGATTGAAGAAAATGTATTTTAGATCGATAATATTTTTCTCTTCGCTAATTAGCAATTCGTAGATAGATAATCTACATTAATGTCATATGCAACACCATCCAAAACCCAAAGTAATCAAGTTTCTATCTCTTCTCCTTATCCACTACTTTGTAATTTATTTGCTCATGTTGTACAATTTTTGAATTTTGGATTACGATGAAGCAATACTAGATTAATCTAACACTTGAATTGATCTCATATCTTCGAATCAATTACAATGTGAAAATCCTAGAGAGAGACATATTTTTGATACATGGTTTTGAAGGGCACCACTAGCATTAATAGTTAATACACAATCAATGTATAAATGGTCTTCTATATATATAATCTATGCCGGTCAAAGGTCGGTCAAAGACGTTAAATCGTCGAAAAATCTTTAACTAGGAGGTAAAGTCAATTTTGCGCAAAAGTGGGGCTAATCACTAGAAGTACCACTTATTTGGGGCTAATCACTAGGGGTTAAGTTAAATTTACTCAAACATAAATTCTTGAAGAAAAATAAATATATTGATGATCATTATATTTACAAGAAGGACTTCATTGAATTAATCTAACAATGTATCCCCACAATCGAAGTTAGACTGACAATTAGTGCTCCCCACAACCCCTCTTAACCGCTCAACACTGATCCCCCACTATAAAACCTAAGAAATAAAAAGATTTTTCCTGTACAATTACATACTTGTAGTTAGTTCATGCCTACTTTGTCACCAAGAAGACCTTGTAGAAGAAACCAACGAAGGCCGAAAGATACGTTGGCCTGTTGCTAAAATTCTCTTGGGGTCAAATTCCATCTTTCTCTTAAGAAATAATTCCCACTTATCTCCAAAATGTCCCTTCCATTCCTCTTGTGTGTTGTACTCTGGTAGGTATTGCTTCACTTTGATCCCTGCCTCATCACAAAATCTTAAAATACGACGATTCTGGTTGCTCAAGTACTCCAGAGTTTGTGTCTCTTCTCCCGTATCCAACGCTGACCGAAGCAATGCTACCAAGTAAAATATGTCTTCGTCTGGTGTGACTGCCGAGTTATTATAGTCCCATCTGCAAAACATCATCTTATCATCATTTTTGAGATTTTACGGCTAGAGGTGCACGAGTTATATTAGGTCTAAATTATAATAATTAGGCCTGATCAGAACGGATATAATTTCATTAAAAATAGAAGATAATAAAAATCGTCCTCCTCCAATGATCCCAATCTCTTATCTATAATCTCGGGTCCCTACGGAATTTATGCTAAAACAGTAAATTACACGTAATTTGGAGCTACTACACTACATAATACATCGCTATACTTCAAATCACAAGATCTATGTAGGTCATAAAAATAGATATTATCCAACGATCAAACATCCCGCATAATAATTTGAAATATAGAACTATAGCGATAATGCCATTATTATGCTTATCTTAAAAACTGGGGTTGGAAACATGTGTCAGGTTTCCCTCTTAACGACATCTATAATTTACAATTATAAATCAAGGTCCTCAATAACCATAATCTACATGCATTTTTAGCCTTATGGCAATATTATGGAATATTTTTAGTATTCAACTTGCACCAGTTGCTCAAATAGAAAAATGTATGCTAGCTTTCGGCACAAAGAATACAATATAGACGAGAAATAAACAAATAATGTTATCTATGCCTTGTCTGGTAGCCAGTGCAAATCAATAGATGTAACTGCATAATTATGAGAAATTGCTTTTAACATAATCTTGATTGTGCAATATTACCAAACAAAGGCATATCAATCGAAATCTTAATATTTTGAGAAAGAACGTAGTCAAGTTGTACTAAAGCTTACTTGTTTTTGTTCATGGGGTATATGAGTATAGGTCCACTTGTTTTATTTCCTAATATCCCCTTGAATACGCCTTTGTCAAAGTCAGCAATCCTTGACTTGGGAACAAAGAGGTTGAGCCAAGGGTGAGGTACGTCCCATAGATCCTTCGCTCGGAGTTTTAACTCAGCCTTGTGAACCCGGTCCAAGAAATCAGTATAAGGAATGTCTGTCGTAAATACGGTTGAAGGAATAAAATGTAGCTTCTTTAGCAAAGCATCTACTTGCTGCAAAGATCCGATTCACATAACATATCCATTAACAAATAACCATAACAACACTAATTTACGCATAAAAATAGTAAAATACCATTAAAAAAATCTGCTGACCAATGTTTTATTCGCGTTAGGAATAAAGATCTCAATTTTTTTTAAGGTCAACAACTAGGTATAATTAATTGTTTCCAGGAGAGGCTATAATTTATAATTTTATAAGGTAGAATAGTTCCATCTAAAAATTTAGTAAGCTTAGATCACACAAGATCTTCTATGTTGTCATATGGGTGTCTTATTAACTTTGAACAAGTATAAAGTTATAGAATATTACACAAATCAAAGATTATTTAATCAAAATCTTGCATGAACAATGCCTCACTTTAGTTCATGACACTTTAATAAGTGTCATGCCATTTTATTTATATTTTGATATGTTAAAGTATACCTGATCAACAACGTTGCTTGCGGTGGACGCATCGTAGTTTTTAGTGATCTCTAAGCAGTACAACACCCCCCACCCCCAGAAGAATTAAACGAAGTGAGCTTAATGGGGTTTTTAGGAGAGAAAAATGAGGATCTCCAATTGTTGACGAGACCTTCATCTACAATAACAAATCCCTCAACATAGTCAAACTTATCACTTGGAGCTTCTCCATGCAAAGATATCAAGTACTCTTGGTCTTTCGTAAATGTTGAAAAATTTGAGTACAGCACTCTAATCCATCTCACCTGCACATACACACACAAAAAAAAAAAACAAAAACCTAGGCGTTACTTGTGCGGTATTTAATGGTATTAACCCAGGATCAAAAAAACAACAAAAACAATCTAGGTGTTAGTTGTGTGATATACACATACACAGATCACCCAAAAAAAAAAAAAAAACCTAGAGGTTAGTTGTGCGATATTTAATGGTCTTAACCCAGGGATTCAAATATATGAAGTTACCCTGTGCGGTGCTGGTTCAAGGGCAATTCTAGCCCTAGTTATGATCCCAAACTGCCCTAAACCACCAAGAACTCCATGAAAAAGGTCCGAGTTTTTCTGTTTTGAGCATGTGAAGAGCTCTCCCTTCCCTGTATCCAAAAAAAAAAAAAATTTAGAGACACACCCCTTCTTATTTGACTTTGAGAAACAAAAGGTAAAGTGTGAAGGAACCTGTAACAACATCAAGCTCAAAAACATTGTTAATTTGAGGGCCATGATTAAAAGCTTGACCACTGATCCCACCATTTGAGAGGGTCCCACCCACAGACAAATATAAATAATCTGTCCATGATTTTGGAGACATTTGATACTGTAGAGTCGTCCTCAATACATCTATCCACAATTCCCCTCCCCACACATCCACGTACCCATCATCCTCACTAACTATCGGCTTCAATCGTCGGCTCTTTGAGCCGACGCCACTCATCTCAATAACAACCCCATCAGCCGTTTGAGCTTGCCCGTTAATTGAGTGGCCATGACCTCTAGCCGAGACAGTAAAACCTCTAGCCGACCCATAAGCCGCTTTGACCAAGCTAATAACATCCTCAGCCGAAGTCGGGTGTAGAACAGCTAGTGGCTTCACTCTACTCATTCTCCCAAAGTCAAGTGAGGCTGTTTGGAGGTCTTCGGCGTCGTTACTGAGCCGGGGACGGGGACGGGGACTCTCCATTGTTAATCCAACGGTGGAGATTAAGTGATAGATAACGAAAGTTAAGAGAAGCTTAGAAGCCATATGAGTTTGAGCTGAGAGAAACTCACAAGGTGGCGTGTTTTACGGTATGTGTTGGTATTTAAGGAGGTAAAACGGGGTGAAGGATAGTTAAAGTGCGCTATGAAGCGTACGATATCGAGATTTTGTTGTAAAAGGATCTTTGTAAAACAGAAGATTTATATATATCCTGAACAACATGCAGTGATTCTGTCTAACATACGCAGCACAGTTTGTGTCTGTGATTTTAGATACAAGAGAAGAGTTTTTTAGTTGTTATTGTTGATTTATAAGACACAAAAGAGAGACACAGAGATGAAGGCTGTCACGTGCGATAGAATGGTGGGGGTTGGTGGGACCCACGTAAGGATACGGAAGATCTACGTGGGGACATGAGCAAAAGGTGAAGAGCTTCTCTTCACGTGGGAGACTGTGTGCATATGTAAGCTTTCTTTCAAATTCAACCTTTGAAGATTCTTCTCTATCTTTTATCTTTTATCTTTGCGTTTCTGCTGCAACTTGTACTGCAACTTGTACTCCAAAATTGCTCAATGCTATAACGACTGTCATCTCTCTAAGAGCATCACCACCACCAGCACCAGTACCAACACCAGCAGGTTGGCTAAGTTAGAGAGTCACGTAGGCTTATAAAAAAAATATGACATGCAGTCGTAGGTAGAAATTTGATCTTCTTCACCAAGGAGATGGAATGGATGTCACAGTTTTTTTTTATAATATTTTTTTGATTTTTTTTAAATAATAAAAATATATAAATAAATCGCGTCAATTGAATGGATTATTTTGTACGGCAATAAAATAATTAAACAAACGGTTAAAGTGTGGGTCAACTGATAACTCTGATCACAACAGCATCGGCACTGATTTTATGGATTAGAGCGCTATTTGAGCAATGACAATCCTACAAAAGGGGTTTTTGATTGATTTGGATCGCTATCTTAGCGCGAGCCTGCTACCCATGCTTTAAATTAATACCTCCAAAACCACCCAATTGTTTATAGTAAAAGACAATAGTGTTGAGCATTATAATGTCCACAACGTGTGGCTATGGCAAAACAAGTCTCCAAACATTATAAGCATTATACAATTCATACCATATATTGAGGTAATAACAATA
Source organism: Kingdonia uniflora (assembly GCA_014058105.1). Classification (NCBI taxonomy): domain Eukaryota; kingdom Viridiplantae; phylum Streptophyta; class Magnoliopsida; order Ranunculales; family Circaeasteraceae; genus Kingdonia; species Kingdonia uniflora. The sequence goes on along the minus strand of JACGCM010001002.1, from coordinate 65,502 downwards.
ACTTCATACGATATTACAAATATTTTAATCAATGAGTTATATGTTGTAAGACAAATTAGATAGGATTCACCATGACTTTGAATTTGCAAAATGAGGTAATGGGTATAATGACAAATAAGAAGGATGAGCATCTAATCTAAAGCCCCTTCGCAGGAAAATAAAATTAAAAAAAAATCTATCAAATCTTAATTTATCCCCAAACATTATTAGAGCATCTGCAGTAGCCACCAAATTTGGTTTTATTGGCCATAAAAGTCAAATTATTTTTTTCCCCTACATTAGACTCCTCAAAAATCACTGTTCAAATGCCACATGCCAAATTTTTCATAAAATACTTAATTTTTGGGTAGATTTTATTTTAGTTTTAACCAAATTTGATTGCCACGTAAAAATTAAATTTAGTTTGAAGAGTGGAAAAAAAGAAGTCAAATTTAATGATCCAATATGACTTTAGGCAATTTGACTTTAATTTGAAGAGTCGGATGTTTTAGAAGGATTTGGCTCTTCAAATTTGCCTTTAAGCCAATATAGAGAGTCGACGACTACAAATGCTCTTAGTCTTTGCAGTATTTTGGGGAGGTGACTAAGATTTGTTAATACTATATTTTAGTTTTGATTTGATTTGCTATGGGTGGTGGCAATCGGGATATTAATTAGTTGCTTACATTTTTCATTTCAAAATGGCAAACTTAAATTTAGTCTTCAGCAGCAATTTCACACTTGAATAAGAGTCTGAAAACTTGTGCTTGCAAAAACAAAATACCAGAGTTTGGTGCAACAAACATAGGCATAACGCCCTAGATACAATGTTCCTAGCTAAGCCGTACTTATTCAATGTTTCTGCCCTAGAAACATCATAATCAACAGATAATGGCCAACTAAAGCCTTTATATCTAGAGCAGTAGATCTAGATAATTTGCTGCCTCTCAACTCCCCAAAATGGAACAACATTATCTTTAATTCTCTTGTTTAGTTGTTTATGACTTATTAGTAGAAGGGTAAGGGAAATCCAACCTAAAAGATATTCAGTACTACAAATTCTTTGAATGGAGCCTTAAACGCGTTATAATTCAACTACATTTTGTATGTGAGTTAAGGGTCTAGCATGTGCTGAATTAAGGATTATGTTTATAAGAAAAGTCCGCATAATCAACTAACCCTATCAATCTATTCTACTCTTAATGTTATTTCAATATTGAGTCGTAGTCTTTTATTAGCTCTTTATATTCAAATTCTACCGTGAATTCTAGTAGAGTCCAATATAGTTTATTTATTTCGTACTAAGTACCCAATATGTTCCATTAGTTAGCTTATAAATTACAGGTCTTTCTGCATAATCGTATCCTTTTATGCCCGCTTAAAGCAATGCGTTTAAGTTGCAGTTATGTTCCACATTCTCAATGACATTATAGAATACAAGGTTCTAAAATGTTCCGTACGATTGAAAATCATTTTCGAGATCGGAAATTATTTGATGTGGTCCAACTATATGGACCATCCATTGTCGACCGTACTTCAATTGGTGGAGGGGGAGAAAACTATGTGCCTCAACAGTCAGCTGTTACTGTCCAAGTTGCCGTGTTCCATTAAAACTAGACACCGGGGCCGGGGGGGAGATGCTAGCACCAGGGCCGGGGGAAGATGTCTTTAATAATTAGGGAAGACGTGACGTCCTGGAGTTAAATATCTAATGTTCCCCGTAGCGTAGGGATCAGAAAATGGTTAGCGTTACCTAGAGACAGGGCCGGGGATTGCCGAAAGCACCTCCACTACCTATGGGGCCTCCAAACAAAAAATAAAATTTAACCCTAGCCCTGACAAAAAACCCTAGAATCATGAAAACACTTGGATCAGAAGTATATTAGATCATCAATGGCTGTAGCGTGGATCTTCTAATATTATTACAAATACATACGCAATATAAACGATACATTACGAAAAATCTGAAATCTTTCTTGAGCGATCGTTTATGATACCTAAAGAATTTTCTCTTATCTCCGGTTAAAACTAGTTCATCAATAGATGTAGCGTGGTTCTCTGAATATTTTAGACATGATCGACATTCCAGTCTTCTGTTCGCCTAACCAATGTTGCATATGGACACCTATAGCATCCAAATACAAGCTACTCCTATCATGAAACCCAACCACCTTCTCTTCAGTCACCGCAGAAGTAAAAAATGTTCCTATCTCCTCACCAAAGGGCCCATACTTACCTCTGCTCGTATAAATCGTTAGAGACATTATAACCTTATGTCCCTCGTCTCTAACCATCGATGAATAATACCCGCTAACGCATGTGACAATCTCGTGGAGGTAGTCAAGTATTATATGAAAATTGATCAAAATGTTCAAAATAAGTATGACCTAGTGAGAAAACAAACGTTTACCAGAAACTAGGAATAATTACTTGATGTATAGCTTCTCCCGCAGCGCCAAGCCTCACAGACCAAACAGATTGTCCATTCCATCATACTCAATCTGAATCGAGTTAATGTAGTCACCCTTTGTTAATCTATATTAAATTAAAGACAAATTTCAAGAGCCAAATCCCTATAAAATACATACATCCGACTCTCCAAATTAAATTCAAATTACCTAAAGTCATATTGGATCATCAAACTTCGTTTTTTTTTTCACTTTTCAAACCAAATTTAATGCTTGTGCGGCAATCAAATTTGGTTAAAACTAAAATAAAATCTACTCAAAAATTAATGATTTTATGGAAAATTTGACATATGGCTTTGAAGAGTACCTTTTGAGGAGTTCAATGTATGGGAAAAAATAATTTGACGTTTACTAGCCAATAAAACCAAATTTAATGGCTAATATTTGAGGAGTCGACTGCAGACTGCAGATGCTCTAACAATATTCGGGGATAAATTAAGATATGATATAAACAATTTTTATTTTATTTTTTCCTTCTGCGAAGGGGCTTTAGATTAAATGCTCATCCTTCTTATTTTTAGACCCATCACCTCATTTTGCAAATTCAAAGTCATGGTGAAACCTATCAAACCCATGGATTAAAATCTTCGTAATATCGTATGAAGTTATTGTTATTACTCCAATATATGGTATGAATTGTCTGATGCTTATAAATGTTTTGGGGACTTGTTTTGCCATAGCCACATGTTGTGGACATTATTATGCTTAACACTGTTCTCTCTTACTAGTATCAACAATTGGGTGGTTATGGAGGTATTAATTCAGAGATGACAATGGTGATACTCTACTTTGTATATAATTCATGACCCTACTCAGTTCTAATCATATAATGGTTATTGGTCCAATGGACAAGAATGTTTATTTTGACTCCCCCACAACTTCATTTTTACATTTTCTGATTATCAAGTCCTCTACTTCATGTTGTTTCCCTTCTAAGTTTTTTTTTTTTTTTTTAAACTTGGCACAAGTTCTAATACAGACGGTACTAAAATACCTTAATATGTTTCATAAATTCGTTTTGTTTTTTGACCCCACTAGACTTAAGTCCTGGCTTCACCCTTGACTCTTTCTGCTCAGCTTCCCCAGTCCAGCTCCTTCGTAAAATCAACTTACACTTGGACTCCTTTAAATATGAGAAAGTTTGGTTGTTTAAGGTCACTTTAAAGTCAAAATTACCCTTGTTGAAACAATTCTCTCCATTCTTTTCTCTTCTCTCTCCTCTTTCTTTTTGTAAAACGGACTTTATAAACAGATTTACTCCATGAAACATTGTACATGCACTAAAATTTTAAGATTTGAACTCAAATCTTAGCTCGAAGATACTCGAGCTAGAAATTGATGTTTGGTGCATAACTACTATACTCTAAAAATCACAACACAACAACAACAACAACAAAACCTACTTGATCACTTGGAAAATAATGAAAAGCCTTAACAATGGGATCAATCTACTTGACAATTATTCCTAGGATTAATCTCTAAAGAGAAGCATAAACATTTACTTTCAAAGCCCTTAAAAGATGATTTTTTTTTTTTTGGATAAGGGGGGTACTTTGCTTCTGTGAAAAAATAATGAAGCAAAACGACCTTTTGGAAAAAGAAATCTAAATCAAAATGCAAGAAAATGCGTTTTCGTCTTTCACCATATTACCATACATTGCCATAATGTTGTAGTTGTATAATAGCTCTTTGAAAAAGATGTAATATCGTCCTTCATGGAGTCTGTGATTGTATTGTCATTGCATATTACATCGATGGTACAACACAATTGGTATTTTGTAGACCAAGAATACTAACTGTTGTGTTTTATACTTTTACAACATGAAATGTTAAAGAAAGAGAACAAGGGCAATTTTGACATTAAGAAAAAATAAACATCAAGACTTTATCAAATTTAAAGGACTCCAGGTGTAAGTTAATTCTCTAAAGGAGCAGGAGAAGAGGAGCCTGGTCCTAGGACTGGGGAAGTTTTTTATTTTTATTTTTTATTGGTAAACCGTAGATTTATTACTATATAAGGGGTATTACAAAAGTGGTCTTATCTTCCTTGAGTGCATCCTGAAGCCGCCAAGGGGGAGAGCCACACCTGGTCATACAACAGTCATTCAACATAGGTATAGTGGCAATCTCATAAGCTACAGAGTTTGCGCTACGAGGTACATAATTAATACAAATATCTATAAAATGACAAAAAAATGGCCAAACTATCCTGGAGGATTGCTTTGGTTGTCCAGGAAACAGCTGCATTTCCAGCACTGATAAAGCCTCGCCTTCTTCAATGGTTGTAAATCTACTGGTAGAACGGCGGGCTGCACCAAAGACATTACCATCATCTCGCAGTACTAACCCAATACCATTAAAAAGTTTTTCTTTACTGAAGGAAGCACCAACGTTAATTTTTGCCTAACCTGCAGTTGGGATGCTCCAAGGGACCTTGATATTAGACCTCTCTAGACGCCTTACCGGTTCGTTTAGAATCAAATTATTAATGGCTCTAGAGATACGTAGCGGGTCTTGAGGTTTGTTTTGAAAAACTTTTTCACATTTAGCCTTCCAGATAATCCATGAAATGGTAAGTGCCACAAGGGTTCAAAGTTCACGAGGAATAGGCCATTCAGGTGGCAGTGTGCAAAACGGTGGAGCAGACCACCAAACTCCATTCCAAACCAAACTGCCCGGGTGAAGGGGCACTCTAGAAGGAGGTGGTGCAGGGTTTTTGTCGGGGAGGTGCATAAGGGGCAGGAGGTATTCTAAAGTTGTAAAAACCTTACGATTTTTGTTCGGCAAGGAACCATCTCTCGGAGGCACTTCCAGCCGAACAGTTGGGCCCTAGGGGTAGCTTTGTTAATCCAGATCTTCAACAGTTGCCTGGGGGGCCAATTTCGGATCTCCATCTGGGGGTCCACCATGATCACCCGGTAAGAGGATTTAATGGAGAATTTCTCATCCTTAGATAGGCACTATCGAATCTTGTAGGGACCCCCCAGGTGGGGGAGACAAATTTGGGTAATGTGGTCAATGGAGGTGGCATCGCAAAACTTCTGTAATTCCCCAACTCGCTACGTCTTCAGAACGGGGTTAATGAAATGGCTCACCAGCTGAGACAGATTCTCCCCAGGGAGGTCAGATCGTAGAATCGGTTGCCTGTCTGTGCCCGTGGGAATCCAATTATCAGTCCAGAACTTGATATGATCTTCGGATCAAACTTGCCAACAAGAGTTATCCTTGACCGTTACCGATAACAGAAAAGATGCTACGCCAAGTCCAGAAGGCATCCGCTTTCTTCTTAGCCTGGAAAATGTCACAACTGGGGAAGTATTTAGCTTTTAGGACTTGGCCTCACAAGTTTTGTGGGTTTTGTTGTAGGCGCTAGTCGTGCTTGGACAGATAAGCTCTATTGGTGGCCCCTGCCTCTCGAATACCTAGTCCGCCTTCCCGTTTGGGATGACAGACTTCCTTCTATTTTTTAAGATACAACAGTTTCTGCTTGTCTTCCCCTTTTCCCCACAAAAAGTCGTGTCGAAGAACATTGATGTTCTTGCATGTAGATTGGGGAGTGCGAAATAGGGCATCTGATACGAAGGGATCGTAGAGGTGACTGATTTAATCAAAATTGTTCAGCCAGCCTGAGATAAAAGTTTACCTCACCAAGATTGAAATCGATTCAAGATCCGGTCCTCAATCCCTTGGAACGTTTGCGCTTTGGATCTGTTAAAAAAGAGGTGGATCCCAAGGTATCGTTCAGTGTGCGGCATGACCTTAACCTTAAAGAGGCGAGCGATGAAGCGTCTGAGTCTGTGGGGAAAGTTTTTACTGAAGAAAATGCCAGACTTGGCCATGTTGACTTGTTGCCCAATCGCATCACAAAAGCTAGTAAGATTATTTTTGAGCTCGTGTGCTTCGGTCAGGTCAGCATAACATAACAGGAGGAATTATCGGCAAAAAGAAGATGAGAAATAGGGGGGACATTTGGACGCTTGGATTTCATGGATTTTGTTCTCAAACTCCTTCACCCAAAGTGTGCATGAGAGACCCTCTATAGGGATGATAAACAAAAAGGGAGAGAGGGGGTCCCCTTGTCGGAGGCCGCGGGTCAGGGTTAAGAAACTATGGGATGATCCATTAAGAAGGACATAGTAGCGTACAATGGTAATGCATTGTTCAATCCATTAACACTACTTCTTCTTAAAACCAAGATTTTCCATTGTTTAAAGCAGTGTACTCCATTCAATTCGGTCATAAGCCTTCGACATATCCAATTTGACCCCTATAAGACTAGATCGTCATTTATTCCTCTTCATTATATGGATGAATTCGTACGCAACAAACACATTATCTGAAATTTGACGACCTTTTACAAAAGCATCCTGGAAAGGGGAAATAATCTTATCCAGAAGAGGTTTGAGGCGGGTGGATAAAATATTTGAGATGATCTTATATGTCATGTTGCACAGACTAATCGGGGGAAAATCACAGGGTTTTGCCTTGAAACCATTCTTTAGAATCATTACCACATGCGTAATGTTAAGGTGTTTAGGCATGATCTTAGATGCGAAGAAGGAAGAGACCATTTTATATATATCTTCGCCCACAATATCCCAAGAATGTTGAAAGAAGAGCGTGGGGAAGCCGTCCGGTCCAGGTGCTTTGTGTGGTCCAATACTATCAAGGGCCGCCTTGATCTCGGCGTGGGTGACCTCCATTGTCAAGGCCTGATTATCCTCTGGAGTAATACACAACCCAAAATTTTGAAGGAAAGCCGGAATGCCGTCAGGGTCAGAGGATTCGAAATTCCGTGCCATGTCACGGAGGAAAATCTGGCCAATCTCCAAGGTCTATGAAATCCATTCTCCGTTCTCATTCTTCAGCCAATCAATGGAGTTTTTTTTCCTTTGGGATATAGTTTGCATGTGAAAAATTTTGTGTTACGATCCCCTTCAGTCAACCACTAGACTCGAGACTTCTGGTGCCAGAGCATTTTTTCCTATATTGGATCTTATCACACCCCAAAATTGGTTATCTGATATAAAATCAAACCATGCATCTCAAGGCGACAACAGGTCGGGCATCCCCCAAGGATGAACCCCACAGAAGATAAAAAGAAACATTAAATTAATCATCCACTTGCATACAATAGAATCACTTAACGCAGCAGAAAACACGAGTCTTATAATAATAATTTAACTCAAGAAATACGGTACTCAAGCGGGGTCACTAAACACGTGTGACAACTGTAGTAATCATACTAAAAGTCTACCGAAAAATGATAATAAAAAATAGTAAAAATAGAAGCAGCTTCGGTTTGTCACTCCAGCAACCTCCAATATGCCTCTGCACTGCTGCAGTCTTCCTAGGGTTCAGCACCTGAAAAATGGATGGTCCAACAAGGGTGAGCTTGATCGAGCTCGCAAGTAACTTAAACCATACCCCTCACCATACCGAGCGAGCCAGGCATGAAAGGATAAATAAGACTCTTAACGAATAAGATAAATGAAGAAAAGAAATAATGAAGACACGTACAAATAAAAGTGATATACATGAATACTAAAAGAACTAACTAAATGAATATGATATAGCGGTATTCTAATGCCCTAATATCCTAGTGTCCTAATATGAGGGTGTTGTAATTCCTAACATGAAATATTCTAACGTTGGCGCAGACCGGATAACTAGGGATATAGGAATGGGTAGATGTTTTATGTACACATGGTTCAGTTTAATTCAGTGGAACCACACTATCGCACCCTTCTGTTTGTACAGAAGCGTATTCCTTTAAGCCAGGAATTAGCAGGGAAAAACACTTGATCAAAGTGTGCTAGGGGATTTCAACCCAATGATCGCCATTAGTCCTATTGTTTTCTTTTGAGGTCTTTCAACCCCTTGGTGGTGCCTACCTAAGTCACTCTACCCGGTAGTGCACAACCTACTAATTTCAAAAGGACTCTCTTTAGGGTCTCTCAATCCAAGGTAATTACCGAAGCAAAAACCTAAGTTATTTATGATTCTGGGATTCCAACCCAAGGACCATGTTAGCTTAGCCCCAATGTGTACAATTCAACTAGATTAGGGACTAGGAAGATCTAAAGTCTAGATGACCAACTAATGACGAAGGAAGGTACCTTTCTCTCTCTAGATGGTTCGAATGCTCTTAAATCTACTCTTGGAAAATCTTGAACTTAATCATACTCTTTATTCTCCTCTGAGAATGATCCACAACTCTTGTAGACAGGATCCCATTATAAATCTTTTATTTGGGTCTGACACGACTCTTGCGTAAAGAATTTATGTATCCTATATATCCAGGAACTATAAAACTCTCATATACTCCCTTATTGAGCCTCCGGTGATGAGGTAACTCATATGGAAACGGTATTCTTAACACTCGTCCAAGGATCAAAACCACGAGGACTATGTCATGAACAAGAATAAGGGTTTTATATGCTAATACGACCCTTACGCTAAATGCAGGAAGATAATATAATCTAAAGCATTCTAGCTCTTGTAAAATAGGAAAGCTAATACTAACTATGGTAATAACGAGTTCCGCTTAGATGTCCAAGGATCAAAACCACGTGGACGGTTCACGGTCTATCTATAGGGTTTACATTAATCAAGATATCATATATTTAAATGGGCAATGTAAATACCGCTATAAACTTTAATCTAGAAAGCAAATGTGATCCAACTAGTAACATTGCTTTAAATTGATCAGAGAGTACATATCACACAAGTGCATGCCATATCTAGAGCACAATACATAACCTGCCCTAGGAAGGGTACAACCCATGTACAATTCAAACCACCACCTTGGTTATACAAATCTAGGTTTCTGTCCCCACAATAATCATGTCAAATAAATGTAAATCCAAATATCTTTCTATTAATTTAATACATAGTCTATGTGTACCCTACTGACTTCTTTTATAAAGGTATTTCAAACTCTATGATGATGATAAATAAAACTCCAATACAACCTAGCTGATTTTACAAAGAAGTCCCCGATCAAAGCAAACTTCACCAATCATTGACTACTACTTAAGAACTTAAGGAATATGATATCACTATAGGGTTTAATCTAGCTTTTCCTCTAAAGATGAATAACTCACCAACGATTGTTGGTTGGCAGAATACAACCCCGATCATGTTAATACAGCCCCAAAGATGTTACAAGTACCCCCGATCAACGATAGATAATAACGATTAATTTATGATATTAAGTCTCATTAACAAAAAGAACATATAATGAGGAAACCATAAGGAATTTAAGATAACATGTGATAGATCTCCCAAAGCATGGAGAGAAGGATGGAGGAAATCACTTGCCTTATGATTGATTTAAGAAAGCGAAAACGGCCTTAGAACTTTGTCCGAACTTCTTTTCCTCAACCTCCAACAAAACCCTAGCCTTTTCTCTTTTGTTCTTCTTCTTTCTCTTCAAGAATTCTCTCTAGAAAAATAGCTCTCTCTCTAATCCGAAAATGGGGTTTTAGAGCTCTCCCTACTAATATATATAAAGGGGATGGTGAACTAGTCCTAGAGGTATTAGAACTCCTTAGTGCTTCTCTCTTTAAAACTTCTAATGTCTCTAGATAAGAATCCATAAGATAACTTTAACTAGGACTCCTATTGGACTTAAGACTAACACTAATAACCACAAAACAATTAAAGTAATTAATGACTAAATATATGCAATAACTAAACATGATCACGAATAGTAATGAAAAAATAAAACCCGGGACATTACAGATCTCTTCCAATTTTAATGAGAGAGTAGCTTCTCAATGGGAGGAGGCCTCCGTGTGGGGAAGTGTCTGAAGAGTATTAATCTCCTCTGTGAGCATAAGTATTTTATTGAGAACATGTCAAAAAAAAATTAATTCCACATTCGAAGGTCAGCTTTAGTATGCGATAATTTTTCTTTAACCAATTGGGTCAGGAAAACTCGATCCGTCCTTTGCCAGAGTTTTTGGATTAAGTGGTGAAACTGGTGTTCCCGGGTCCACATTGTCTGAAAATGAAAACATTTCCCTAAGGTCGAAAACTGAGGTATTGTATTAAGACATAAAAGAGTATGGTTCGAACCAAGGGTAGGTAAATGAAAAACTTTAGCTTTAGGAAAGATAAACATTCAATCAACATTGGTTAGGCTCTGATCGAAGCACTCCCAGATATTAGCACATCCACGGCGTTGATGGTTCCATGTATAAGGATTGACCGAGTAACCCAAGTCGATGAGGCCCGAGTGATTGATTACCTCCTTTGCGTAGCCACTACGGGCATCCTTATACGGTTTCCCCCCAAATTTATCTGCTTAAGCAAAAATAGTATTAAAATCTTCAAGAATCATCCACAGACAAGTGCATCCTTGTGCATTAGTTTTCACAGACCGCTAACTCGCATTTTTGTCCCGTTGGTATTGGCTCCCATAAAAGAAAGAGGTCAACCAAAGAGTACCAGCAGGTTCAGAGTTAACCATATTATTATTCATAAATTTATTACTATTAACAACTTTAATATTTATATGTTATTTCCTCATGACACAAATATCGCCAGAGTGACCAGTGACGCCTGTCGCCGGTACATCAAACCAGCGCGAATAATTGAGGTTCATAACCAAAACCTACATTTCCGCAGAGGATTGTTTGGTTTCTGCTAAAATAATAATATCCCCCTTGGAGGATCGGAGAAGCTCCCGGAGATGACGAATTGTTGTCGGTCAACCCAAACCTCGGCAATTCCAAGCTATAATCTTCATAATGGCCCGGGTGGTCTCCGCAGAGCCACCTAAACCCTAGATTATCGGTCCAGTAAACAATAAGTGCGTCGAATACGTGAAAATGATAAAGAGTGGACTCAGCGCTCCTGAGAGTGATAAGGCATGCGGGTACTAGCACGATAGGACTGGGCTGGTAAAGACGACTCTGCTAACCGCGACTCTGGTCTTATCTGTCAATGTACTACCCGGGAAGTGGACGCCTGTAGATACCGAATCGACTGTCCGCGTACCTGTAGCGCTAGCTGGGGTATATGATCTCGAGTGGAGGAGCTCATACTGCCCTCTTGCCCTAGGAACTGAGAGAGCGAAGGTATAAACAAAATTTCTCCAAAACTGCTGAACTGTGGTAGCACCGGTGTCCCCAAACCCAGCGGCCCCTGATCCCCCTGTACTAGGTCATCCCTACCCCCTCCCTGGTTGTGCTCCCAGATTGTGAGACCCTCGCCAGCGTCAGAGTCCCTATCATCCCTCCTTCGGGCAGGCCCATCTCAAAATGATAGGTCAGAAGCTCCTCTTCCACGATCATATGTCCCAATTGTCCAAGTACCGTAAAATCCAGTGCCATATCTGGTTCGCCCCTAATTTCCGAAGTATGAAAAACCCCTCAGCCTGACCATTATGATGTACTGCCTGTCCAGGCAGGACCTGGTCAATTTTACCACCTAAGATGTCCATGCTCCCCATACCATCTTGACTAGTCCCCGTAGCTCTTCTGTGGGTCGGGTTTGGGAGTGATCCCAATGTTCGTGTCCTAGTCCGGTCACGTTTGCGAGCGGTTACATGTATGTGTGTTCTAGGTTCATGCACCACTATGCCTGTAGGAGTAATTGCAAGACCTGTATTCCCCATATCTTCCTCTGTTAATACTTCAGTACACCCTGATGACCGATGTCCCATTTTAAAACAAGTACTGTAAAAATTTACCGCGGTTGCCTCGTACTTCGTCCGAATCAGAATCGACCCATCAGTTAGTTCTGCCCAAACAGCCGGGGGGAATGCTCCATAGATATCCATTACCACACGGGCACGGTACTCATTTTTCGTAACTCTTCTATTTTTTGTATTCGGTTCAGTGACCAGAACCTGCCCTAAACTCTTATCGAACTCGTATAAAAAGTCTGGTGTCCCGAAGAAAGGGTCTTGGATGTCGAACTTGACCCAAAAAAGCACATACATGAAAATAAGGGGTTCGATTGGGGTACGTGCCTCATAAGAAAGTAGAATCATCGAGTGTCCATACGGATTCCAAAGTTGATTCAGTAGAACAAAATTTTGATCATAAGCAGTTCTAAACTTGAACAGGAAGTAAGTTTTACCCTGGACAGTACGTTCGAAAACCTGTAAGTTCTCCGATGCTTCCATGTCTCATAAACTTTTCAGAGCGGCGACAATTTTCGTGAAACTTCGATTCGTGTCAAAAGACATTTTGTCGATTAGGGCATACCGCCACCGACCTTCCTTCGCCTTGATTCTCTCCGTCGTCAGGTGAACGACCGCATCCCCTCGAAGCTTGGTCACCACCAGACTCTTCATCTGGTTCACAAAGTCTTGAGTAACCGAGAAGGACGATATCACACCCTTTGTATAACCCACCTTTGTTGCTAAAGCTTGTTACACTTTTACAGTTCCTCTGGTCTCAGACCCAGGAGTGGAGAAGAGAAACTAAACAGAGACGCAAGAGAAACAATATTAGACCCAGTATCGTATGCTATAAAAGCCTCTGTTAGCTGCAGGCTCTATCTGCTTTTAAGTCTGTCCAGAAGGAGGACAAGTTGGAGTGGATTAAACTCACAGAATACATGTAGTTTCAATAGTAGAAGACAGCGTAGCCCCACACATCAACTGCCACCCAAGAAGAGAGAGAAACGCAGCCGAGAAAATGAGCAAGAAAACGAAAGTAGAGACAGGCCTATGTGCCTTCAGCCCACGACCTTACCCTTATCTGTCCAATCACCCTAGCCCGGCCGGCCCATTGGGTAACCCATGGCCCGGTGCCATCCCACAAACTGAGGCCCACCAATCTACCTGCCAACCCTTTGCCGAGCTGTTAAAATCGATTTCGAACGCCACCACCTGCCGTTCACCGCCTATACCAGCCCAATCGACTCACTCGAGTACCCGCACGTTTATCACCTGCAAGATCAAACAAAGCCACAACAACAAGCAAAAAGAGGGAAACCAGATTTGAGGGGATAGCAAGTGGGGAGAAAGGGATGGGGAGGAGTTCAAAATGAAAGAGAGAGTGAAGCACCTCTGTCGTCACGCTACAAAAGGCAAATAAAAATGAAAGGGCTGGCTTAGTCGAAAGCTACATCTATACTTCATGGATTGATTGCCAGATTCTTAGCAGATTGGGATTGAGATCACAAAATCAGACCTATAAACAAAGGAAAAAAAAAGGGGGTGGGAGTGGATTTTGAGAGTGGGTTATGGTATAACGACGATCGTTAAGCCAGATGCCTTACCTACGAGATCTTCTATTTCTCTCTCTAAAAACCGGACCTTCTCTCTCTAAAAACTGGGACTGGGGAAGCTAGACTCCTTTTATACAAGCTTAAAGCATTGCGTTTAAGTTTCAGTGTATGTTTCACATTCTCAATGACATTACAGTATACAAGCTGCTAAAATCTTCTGTGCGATTGAAAATTATTTTCGAGATCGAAATTTTTTTGATGTGGTCATACTATATGGACCATCCATTGTCGACGGTACTTCAATGGATGGAGGGTGAGAAAACTATGTGCCTCAGCACTCAGTTGTTACTGTCAGGGGGGGGGGGGGGGGGGGGGTGCCCGACACCCCCACTTTTTTTTCTTCAAATTTCCTTAGAAAATAAAAATAAATAAATAAATTTATATATATATATATAGTAACGGCTCCCAACTATGTTTTCGAAATACCCCTTAAAATTTTCTCCATTTTATCTATGAATCTCCGTATAAGGTAATCTCCATTTTATCCATGAATCTCCATATAAGGTAATCTCCGTATAAGGTAATCTCTGTATAAGGTAATGTGGGGGATTGAATAAAACCCTTAAAATTTTCAAAATGTAACAAAGGTAATCTCCGTTACATTTTTCCATGAATTTCGAAATACCCCTTTAAAAAAAAAATTGGGAGCTCTGCCCCTGGTTTCTGTCCAAGTTACGGTCGTTCCCATTAAAACTAGACACCGTGGCCAGAGGAAAATGTTTTTAGTATGTCTTTACTAATTAGGGAAGACGTGACATCCTGGAGTTAAATATCTAATGTTCCCTCAGGGTCGGGAATTGCCCAAAGCGGCCAAAGCACCTCGACTACCTATAGGGCCTCCAAAAAAAAGTTTTTGTTAGTATGTGTGTATCCATCCCTCTCTTCACGTATCTTCCTGTCCAAGTTACGGTCGTTCCCATTAAAACTAGACACCGGGACCGGGGGAAAATGTTTTTAGTATGTCTTTACTAAATAGGGAAAACGTGACGTCCTGGAGTTAAATATCTAATGTTCCCCGTTGCGTAGGAATCGATCAGGGCCGGGGATTGCCCAAAGCGACCAAAGCACCTCCACTACCTATAGGGCCTCCAAAAGAAAAAGTTTTTGTTAGTATGTGTGTATCCCTCTCTTCACGTATGGGGCCTCCAAACAAAAAATAAAATTTAACCCTCTAGCCCCGAGGCAAAAAACCTTAGAATCGTGAAAAACACACTTGGATCAGATACTTGAAGTATATTAGATCATCGATGTAGCGTGGTTCTTCAAATATTAATACAAAAACATACACAATATAAACGATACATTACGAAAAACCTGAAATCTTTCTTGAGCGATCGTTTATGATACCTAAATAATTTTCTCTTATCTCCGGTTAAAACTAGTTCATCAATAGATGTAGCGTGGTTCTCTGAATATTTTAGACATGATCGACTTTCCAGTCTTCTGTTCGCCTAACCAATGTTGCATATGGACACCTATAGCATCCAAATACAAGCTACTCCTACCATGAAACCCAACCACCTTCCCTTCAGTCACCGCTGAAGTAAAAAATGTTCCGATCTCTTCACCAAAGGGCCCATACTTACCTCTGCTCGTATAAATCGTTAGAGACCTTATAACCTTATGTCCCTCGTCTCTAACCATCGATGAATAATACCCGCTAACGCATGTGACAATCTCGTGGGGGTAGTCAAGTATTATCTGAAAATTGATCAAAAAGTTCAAAATAAGTATGACCTAAAGTGAGAAAATAAACGCTTACCATAAAATAGGAATAATTACTTGATGTATAGCTTCTCCCGCAGCGCCATGCCTTACAGACCAAACAGATTGCCCATTCCTATCATACTCAATCTGAATCGAGTTAATGTAGTCACCCCTTGTCATGTATATTTGCTTAATTCCACAAAAAACTCCATCATCCCAAACACGACCTCCGTCTCCACCCCAAGGGCCTGGCCCTTGTGGAGCTGACTCCTTGATTACACCATAAGGAGCCTCTTCGTTCCATCCTATCTTTGGTGGGCTTAGTTTGTTTGCCCATGAACGAGCATAAACCATGGCAGTTCCCCCATTGTTCAGTCCTACAGCAACGTCCTTCGAAGGCTGTGGGGTGCACACTTTTCCTTCGACCACATGAACTCCGATGCAATCTATGTACCATCCATTCCTCCCAAAGAACCCTACAATCCTTCCTTCTCTTAAGTTGGAGCTAAAAGGTATTCCTTGTTCATCACCGTAAGGTCCATACGTCTTTTTTGTCGTATGAAATGTAAGTGATTTGATCACCTTAGGCCCCATGTACATCAATGATCCCATATATCCTGTAATGTGGGTCAGAACTTCGAAAGGGAAATCGAATACGATCTGTAAATAATAAGAACGAAAATAATAAGAGTCGTATAAATTACTAGTAAACACAATTTGAATATCATTACAAACCTTGTCTGACTTAACCGCTCCCGTTCCACCGTTTTTGTACCCCCAAATAGATCTACCGTCCCGATCATAGAGAACTTTCATGGAAACAATGCCTGAAGTTCGTGTTAAGTTAAGTTGACGAACACCCGTATATACTCCGTCATCGAACGCCGTCCCACCATTACCTCCCCAAGGTCCATAGGACATCGAACCTCCCACAGTCGTAGTACTAGAAGGAAAAGAAACTAACTGCTATATATATACAGCTTCATTAGTAGTGGAAAAAAATCGTGTCTAAATAGTACGTCGACATAGTAAATGAGACCTCTCACCTTGTGATTTGGATCCCCTTCGCTAGTACTGGATGTATCACGAGTCCCACTGAAGTCGGCGAAACGAACTTTACATGGATATGGTTTCTTAAGTGGTTTTAGGTAAACACCAATAGAGTCGAGGTACCAACCGGAGCTACCGTGGAATCCAACTATCATACCTCCAGTTGTCGGAAATGAGAAATAAGTCCCTTGATTGGTGCCAAATGGTCCATATTTTTGCTTATTGGTTTGTAATGTAAGCGAGAGAATGAAGATGGTATCCCCACTTTTGATGCTACCGTAGTATCCACTGACCGTCGTTAGGTACTCATGAGGAAAGTCCAGTTTGATCTGCACGAAATTACGACGAAAGAGAAATTATCATATATAAACCCTTGCAGACCCTGCTATTTATGCCAAAAATATTTTCCGTACGAGCGAAATAAGATGCCCAAACTCAAATTGCAAAAATTGGAAATATTATGAAGAGTTGTCTGACCTTGTCTACTTTTGCACCACCAACACCGCCATGCTTCCCAGACCATACTGAACTCCCTTCCCTGTCGTACTCGGTCTGAATAGAGTCGATTCCAGGGCCGTGACCGATCACCATTTGTCGTATTGTTGTATTAAGTCCATCGTCAAACATAGTTCCTCCTTGACCTCCCCATGGTCCAACGGAAATTTGGTTCTTTTCATATTCGTAGCAGTCCTGCAGATGTAGTTATCATTGATGCAAAATTTACTAGCTAGCAATAATAGTATGACTAAAATATTTTGCAGTATTTACCATTTAAGAATGGAAGCACGGAGAAAACTGGAGAGAAGTATGACTATGTGTTACGAGCCTGGATGATCTCGCTGGTGTTTGCGAAAAAAGAGATGCCGGGGACATGTTTTTAAAGGGGAAATATGCGTGTGTTATTGCTTAGAGCTGATGTAACATGTAAGTGAGGTATTATTCTCAGTTCCACTGGGAAGAAGATGGGAAAAAGTTGAATCGATGCTAATTCTCCAATGAATGGCAATGGACATTTCGACACTTTTTGTATCAGGTCCAATGAATTGATGGACATCCAAGCTCCAGTGAGATACTGGAATATTTTCATGTATTCTCAGTGGTACGTACAACTCTCCTTCGTTGTAATGTGAAGATTTTGTTCCGCATTAACTCAAACAATGGCATTACCATGCAAACTTTGGCTAGTTCATGAAGGAGGCATTTCATATGGGAATGGGTGGTTATCATTGTAAATAAAATTAGAGGCATAATTTGATTCATATTCTATGTTCTAAAACAAAGTAACTTTGAACTCTATGCGCATTATTGTGGGTTTTTTCACTTGATTTGCCTCGTGAAAAATGTTCGAATTTGACAATCTGACTCGATGTCCACATCTTGGGGGAAGGAATCCCTATTTATCTTATGCTCTAGCCGTAGACATCTCTCTAAAAGTTGTCCACATTTTATGATTCAGAGCTCCAGTATTGGATATTGGCGTGGTGTGATCCCCTTATTAGAGAGGCCACACTACAAGATAATTAATTACCAAGTTTGACCCAAGGTCACTGTACTCCACTCTTATAGGATCGTAGTATGATTACGACCACACTTAGAGCATCTCCTAAAGTGCCTCATTGACTTGGTTGGAAAAAAAAGTCAAATCCAAGTTGAGGCTTAATTTCCTCCAGCAATATATGACTTAGATTTTTTAACAAGCGCCGGAGCCTATTTCATTTTATTTTATTTTAAAAATAAAAATAAAATATTCATGAGGTTCCTAAGACTTGGGCACCCGATTTGAAATTTTGTGAAAACAAAATTGGGCACCCAAACCTTAGGCGCCCGATTATAAAACAAACAGGCGCCTAATCATGACGTAAAAATGCAAGGTTGAGTCTTGGGATTTCAAGACTCAACCTTATTTTTTGAGACTCAAATCTAAGTCAGTGAGGCACTGTTGGAGGTCAAAAATCTTATGTGACACCTTGAATTCTAAGACAGTGAGGCACTTTAGGAGATTTGAGATGCTTGTTTTTTTGTTTTTTGCAATTTATTCAACAAGATGTTTGATAGATAATGGTATCGATGAGATAAATGATGGTATATTAGAGTTTCTTTAAACGAGCAAATTAGATTTATAATGGAGACTCATTATCTGAAATAACAGGATAAATGTGTGTTAATGAAGACCACAGTAGTGGTCATGACAAGGGTGTAGAGCCACCATCGTGGAAGTCAACCACCGATTCAATCCGATTAGTGATGAACAAACTAAATAAATAAACACAATCACAAGAGAACACACATTTACCGTAGTTCGGCAAATTGTATACGTGCACACAAAAAAAAGATGAAGTTTTATTCAAGGATTCAAGTTACAATCACAAACCAATTTGAGGTCTTTCAAATTTTTCTCTCAAAAGTGTTCCTCACAGATAGATCTCACCAAGGGTGGCTAAAAAATACCCTAAGTCTCGCTTCTATATACTTGTGAAACTTATTACAATCTCGAGGCAAAACCAACGGTTTAAACGACCTCACAAAAAACAAACCTCCGCATCGTCGTTCGAACGGATTCAAGCAAACCAAACGAAAGTTGTTACTTGATCAAATTTTAGGCAAAATATTGATCTTTGTTCGACTATGAAGCCCGTTCGAACAACTATGCACCTCAAGTCCTCTGGGTTAGTTTTTAGGGAAAAAACTGATACTCGTATTAGGCCCGTTCGAACAACTATGTACAACCCCACAAAAGGGACCATGACTGTTGATTATGCATTATTATTAGGAAACATTAATAAATACAACTAACACATGCTAAGTTTATGTATATCGTAATAATAGAACCCCCACATTGGTCTATATTATTTTTAATTAAGCGGAATAATATCATTTCATCATAGCTAACGCATTATATTTTTTTGTTTCTATCACAAATTCATGATAATACTTACGACGTATATATTGTCATTAAGATTATTTTCGCTTAACAGGTTTTCGTACTTGAGTTCCAAGCTCCAATCTTCCACCAGCCTGGAGCTCATCTTATAACTACTGGTGGCACGCATAATAGTTTCACGTTTTTCACACTTTTTGGGTAGTAATTTGGAGTTGGTTTGAAGGTGTTTTCGTATGTTCCACCACTGATTTTGAGCTATTTTACCAAACATTGTGGGGGAGGATTCAGGATTGAGTTGGTGTTCGAAGCTCAATCTCTTAATCTCAGTCTTAGTGTGATAGGTTAGGTCAGGAGGACGGACTGGACTGGACTGGACTGGACTGAAGATGACCCCATCAAAAAGAATGAAAGCGATAAATCATTCATTGCAACAAAGAAAGCATGTATCTACGCAGATGATTCTATAAAAAAGAACAACGCTATTGAGTATCTAAACAATAACTAGAAAATTCATGTAATTATGGTGGTGTTCGAGTGACATCGCAATGTTGTTCTTTCCTTCATTCCAGGTACTAAAAGGATGAAATAAAGGTGCAAGTTAAACTCTACGATCTCGTGATCTACGACACATTTCATGCGCGCGGGCGATATCATTAGTAAAATTAGGCATGGTACACAAAATCATTAGTCTCTTCATGAGCCTGGCATGATCGGTGGTTAGTGGTGATTAAGAGTATGGGCAGCAAGCTCGCTATCGCTAAGATAGCGATCCAAATCAACCAAAAAAAACTTTTTTGCAAGATTGCCATCGACATCCATCCCTACCCCCTGAAGAAGATCACTTTTCTACCCTTGACTACATGTTATTTTTTTAATTTATTTTAAGTCTACATGGCTCCCTAACTTAGCCAGGCTGTTGCTGATGCTCTAATATGCATGAGAAATATGGTGCCCCCACAGCTTGTTATCTAGAAATTGTGGTGGTTGTCACGTCGCCCCACCGACACCCCTGATGGAGCCCTCTTAGCCACAACACGTGTAGGGACAAACAACCGTTGTGATCAATACAGTGAGTGAGCAAATGAACCATCAATTTATTGGTGGCCCATGGTTGAAGAACCACATTCTCTTTAACCAGGATCTCAAAATTAATAAAGATGGCTGGGTCATCATTTGATGCTTAAGAGAAAATATTAAAGTCACGGCCCCATTTTTGCGGTGAATTATACCGGCATGATTGCTCGCAGAATTCCCTAATGTTCTCACCCGTGGGGTTCGCAGTTTCAATAACTATAAGTTATGGTATGAACGATTTAGAATGAACCGAGTTCAACAATTTTGAGATATATACATATGGTTCCCCATGCTTGCCTCAGAAAAAAAAAATAGTTATGAACGATTTTATCAATCCTAAATGTTCTGGTTCTTATTCTGATTCTGGTTCTGGTTCTAGATTTCGGTGCGGCTATTCCGGCCAAGGATGGGGCACTCATTCATTTATCTTTGACAAATGTCAGAGTACAAATGTCATTCTACTATAGACAAGCAAGCATTCAAACAAACAATTATAAACTCTCCAATATTTATTTTGTTTTTGTATCACATGCAATATGTGTACATCTAATGATCCAATTAGTAGTAAATCTCATTTGCTATTTTTATATTTGAGTAATGCTCACAGCTGCATATTGTATGTTTGATTATAACTTTTTTATTCTTCTCAGATTCAAAAATAAAATAGAGAAATATGGTCACAAAGAAAAGGAAAGAAGAAGAACAAATAATCTAAATGTGCAGAGGCAAAGATCCTGGACAAAAATGGGGAGTGAGATTGTTGTCCACATCTTCTTTTCCTAAAGGACAAGGGCATTGAAAAAAGCATTCCATCGTACTCATCAAAATTCTTTTATGGAAGTCATTTTGGACACCAGTGTTATTAAAAGGAGTTCTACTTGTGTAACCCACAAATGGGTCCTATTAATTTATCAACAATAAATATGAGAACTCTGTACCTCAAATATTCATATCTAATATATATTTTTAACAACTCCATTACCAACAAATGAGATTTTTTACTATTCTTAACGAGGATAGAGAGTGAAGGAAAAATAACTTTTGGATGAGGATTGAGACTTGGGATTTGTTGAGAATCCGAGTTAGCTATTTTCTTCTTCTCGTCAAGAACGATTACGCAGAAACACCAATATAAGAGAATAAACAAGAATCAAGTAAGAACAATAAGACACACAAAAGTTTCAGAGGATGGAAGTGGAAAATCCTTTCGGATAAAAAACCACTCCAGAGCAATTCACTATGTAAATCAAACAGGTTACAATGATCTCTCAAAGCTTTCTCAAAACTTAATGATGGAGTTTCTCAAACCTTAAAGTTTCTCTAAGATTAAACTCTCACAAGATGATTAATACAATAACCTAGCACTCCTTTATATAATAGAAGGCTCACACCAAGATTTGAAACTTCTAATTTGCGTGGATACAGATCTCGAGGCAAACTCCTACGTCTCACAATCAAGCTTCTAAACCGGAGGGAACTTCTAAAAACGTTAAACGCCAATCTTTTTCGAACGAGTCACAAAGTCGTTCGAACGACTTTGTCCTTCTGGGCCAAATTCCAGCAAGCTTGACTCTTCGTTCGAACGGACAACAATATCGTTCGAACGAATCTAACCAGTTTCCAGTCTTTATAAAACATAGTTTTGAGTTCATACCTTAACAATCTCCCACTTGAAATCGAACCTATTGTAACCCATCTCCAGATCTCCAAAAAATAAATTGCTCAGTACCCGGATCTTCAACCTTGAAGACCCACAAAAGTTGTACATGTTGTCAACTTCTGAAAAGTCACCACCTTCGTAAACATATCGGCCGGATTTACATCAGTATGAATCTTCACGAGCTTCAGCACACTATCCTCGAGGAGCGAGAAAATATAGTGATATCGAATATCAATATGCTTGGTCCTAGAGTGAAAAGCTGAGTTCTTCGCTAAGTGTATAACGCTTTGACTATCACTATACAACATAGGAGAACGTTGTTTCTGACCGAGCTCTTTCATCAACCCTTTTAGCCAAACCATATCCTTGCACGCTTCTGTAGCCGCAACATATTCCGCCTCCGTCGTAGACAAAACTATAATCTTCTGTAGCCTAGAAACCCATGTAACCGCACCGCTTCCCAATATAAAAATGAAGCCACTAGTACTCTTCCGCCTATCAATGTCTCCTACCATATCAAAATCAACAAAACCTTGTAAACATATCTGAGAACCCTCATAACACAATGTCATGTCTTGAGTCCCCTTTAGATACCTAAGTATCCATTTCACAGCTCCTCAATGCTTTTGGCCTGGATTACTCATATACCTACTCACAACTCCCACTGCTTGGGCAATGTCCGATCTCGTACAAATCATAGCGTACATTAGGCTACCAACCGCGGACTGATAAGAAACCTTCCTCATATCATCACGATCCTTCTGCGTCTTCGGACAATAATCCTTTGATAACTTGAAGTGACCTCCTAATGGTGTACTAACGACCTTAGCACCATCCATGTTAAACCGCTTGAGTACCTTGCCGATGTACTCAGCTTGAGATAGCTTCAGCTCTCGCCGTTTTCTGTCCCTTGTAATACGCATACCAAGAACTTGTTTTACAGCACCCAAATCCTTCATAGAAAACTCCCGAAATAATTGTTCTTTCAACTTAACAATTTCTTCCATGTCAGCATTTGCTACCAACATATCATCTACATACAGAAGTAGAATGACATATGATCCGCATTGTTCTTCGAATAACCATTTCTGGACATGAATTGTTCGAACTTCAAATACCACTGTCTCGCGCGCTTGTTTCAAACCATATAAGCTCTTCGTGAGCCTACACACGTGATATTCCTTCCCTTTGACTGAATATCCTTCCGGCTGCTTCATATGTATTTCTTCATGAAGATTGTCGTGAAGAAAAGCTGTCTTGACATCTAATTGCTCAAGATGCAAGTCTTCAACAACAACTATATTCATCACAACCCGAATAGTAGACATCTTCACCACAGGAGCAAAATCTCACCGAAATCAATGCCCTCTTTCTGTTGAAAGCCCTTCACCACAAGTCTGGCCTTAAATCTTTTTGAACCATCAGATTCCTGTTTTAGTATGTATACCCACTTGTTGTGTAATGCTCTCTTCCCCTTCGGTAACCGAACTAAATCCCAAGTTCGATTAACTAACAATGACTGCATCTCATCATCCATAGCAAGCTCCCACTTGCTCTTGGCTTCCACATCTAAAGCCTCCTTGTAACTTTCACGTTCACCACTATCTGTAAGTAACAAGTGATTTAAAGAATTTACGTACCTTGTCGGAATTCTCGTAACTCTCGGCTCCTTTCGAAGTACTATTGGAATGTCTAGAACATTAGGTTCCTCGTTCTGATCCGGTGCATCAGACTCAACAACGACTTCTTCATTATCCTCTCGAGAGGGTTCATCATCTTCAATGTCGATACTTTCCACTTCTTCACCTCGAATCCTTTTCACAGGTACTTTGAAATCTTTATATAAAACTTCCTCATTGAATGTAACATTTCGGTTCTGGATAACTTTTCGATTCTTCGCATCCCAAAACTGGTACCCAAACTCATCACCACCGTATCCAATGAAAATGCACTTCGTCGACTTTGCATCTAACTTGGTCCTTGTATCTGAATTATCAAGCACATATGAGATACAACCGAAAATACGCAAGTGATTAAGGTTTACCTCTTTACTGATCCATACTTCTTCAGGAATTCCAAAGTCCGAAGCCGTCGAAGGCCCTATATTAATCAAGTACGTCGCCGTAATAACCGCATCCGCCCAAAAACACTTTGGCAATCCAGCGTTGAGTCTCGTACTCATCGCTATTTCGTTTATTGTTCGGTTCATGCGTTCTGCAACACCATTTTGTTGCGGTATTCTGGGAATAGTTTTCTGTCTCCTAATCCCGTTTGATGCGCAAAAGTCTTCAAACTCGTCACTACAGTATTTGCCCCCGTTATCCGATTTGAGACACTTCAGTTTCAACCCGGTTTCATTTTCAACTCGAACCATCCACCTCTTGAATTTATCGAACACATCTGACTTATTCTTCATGAAGTAGACCCACAGTTTACGAGTAGCATCATCGATAAAAGTAACATAGTAATGAGAACCACCAAGAGAAAACACCTTGGTTGGCCCCCAAACATTCGTATGTACAAGATCCAGCTTTTCGGTTTTCCTTGATCTTCGAGATAATTTGAAACTGACATTCTTCTGCTTCGCAAGAACACATTCTTCACAAAACTTGTGATCAATCTCAGCAAGACCCTCTAGCTTTCCCTTTGTTACCATTATCTTCATCCCCTTCTCACTCATGTGACCGAGCCGTTTGTGCCACGTACTTGTATCAATCCCCGGGGTAGTCGCACAAATAATGGAAAATTGTGTTTTGCGTTGTATACAATATTCCTTGTCGCAAGCCTCGAGCTACCAACATAGCTCCCTTTGTAACCTTCCAGAAGGTTGCGCCAAGGGTACACTTGTATCCGACATCATCCGTCAATTTGCTAACCGATATAAGGTTACGCCCCAGTTTAGGTACAAGTCGCACATTCTGTAAAACCAATGTTCCCCCTGAAGGCAACAACAACCTAGCGTTTCCATTTCCAGTAATATTGCGTACACTTTTATCTGCAAGAAAGACCGTACTGAAGTCGCCTTTAACAATATTGGTAAGAAAACCTACGTTCGCAGTAGCATGGAAGGAAGCGTCTGAATCAATAATCCAAGATTCGTTAACATCATCACACGATAGTAGTAGAGCCTCGTCAGAACTAACCTTAGAAGAAGAAGAGTTGCAATCTCGCCTGAAGTGACCCTTCTTTCTACAAGTCAAACACGCACCGGGCGTCTTAGACTTCTCTCTTGACTGTGATCGACCCCTTCCAAATTTCGGCCCCTTTCTGTAAGACCTCCCTCTTTCCTCGACGTTCAACATACTGCCGTTTGAACTCGAAGAGGGTTAAGATATTTTACGCCTATTCTCTTCATTCATAATCAACGAGACTATAGTGTCAAATTTGATGTCTTCCTTCCCATATGAGAACTCTGTCCCTCAAATATTCATATCTAATATATATTTTTAACAACTCCATTACCAACAAATGAGATTTTTACTATTCTTAACGAGGATAGAGAGTTAGGGAAAAATAACTTTTGGACGAGGATTGAGACTTGGGATTTACCTTACTAATAGTAAATATTTGAAATTTACCATATGTTTGATGGAGAATTTTAATTTGTGAAGGAGATAAAATGAAATTATGAGGTGAATTAAAAATATCTACTATTTGTTTTTGTAAGTTTTACATTTATGTCTTCTCGTAAGGTGTGCTCCCATTAAGAACACTTGCGCCCAATATTACAATTACTACATCATAAAATGTCTTGATATTGACATGGGTGCCAAGGGGCTAGATAGTCACATTTACGACATAATCATGTAGCTAGATAGTCCCTACAAGTCAACTTTTATGCACATGATATATCGTCTTTAAAGTAAAAATGAGTATGCTCCATTTCCATTCATCAGAGCATCTCCAACAGAAGAGTATGCTGTTCCGGTTTACCATACTGATATTTCAGAATCGCATACTGTTTTGGTCCAACAGCAAATTACGTTTTTTTTTTTTTTTTTTGGCGCTTAACGGTTCAGCGCCTAACACCAAAAAACCAAATGATATTTTTTTTTCTTGGGCGTTAAACGGTTCAGCGCCTAACATCTGTTAATTATTACTTTTCCCTTTGGACAACTGTATTAAATAAATTGTTAGGCGCTGACCTTTCAGCGCCAGCGCCTAGACAACTGTATTAAAAAAGTTGTTAGGTACTGAACGGTTCAGCGCTTGGAGAGTATGCGCATACTCCTCGCCAAGTTCAGGTTTCGTATACTTTGGAGGGGTTGGGGGTGAGTATGCTGAACACCATACCCTTGTTGGATGGGTTTTTTTCAAGAGTTTGAGAAAACCTTAACAGCATACCACTCTGTTGGAGATGCTCTCACATATATATGGGTTCGGCAGTGCATATTCTTAATTTTTTTCATGGCTACATTTTTTCGATATATAAGCTAGGATGCCAAAATCATGGGTGGTTAGGTTACCAACCCTTTTGAGATTAAAATTTTTCAAGATTCAACTAAGTATCATGAGCTTTACCCTACAATGTTGGTAACTGTTTTACAGAGAGAAAGGTCCCATATAGTCACAGCCTCCAATATATATAAATGCTGATTCATGTGAAGTCCAAGAAGAATGGTTTCTTTTGGTGAAGAGTGAAACCAACAAACAAACTCCATTAAAGAATCTTTCTGCCTTCTTCACCCTCACCCCTGCATTTCTCTTTCTTTAGAGATAAACAATGGAAACCAACTCAGTTTCCAGAAATCTCTTGTTTTTGTGTTTGATTCTACTACTGAGTTTAGTACAGTTGATTGAGTGTAGTGTAACATATGATAGAAAAGCTATTATCATCAATGGGCAGAGGAGAATACTCATCTCTGGCTCTATACATTACCCCAGAAGCACCCCTGAAGTACGCTTTCTCTTTCTCTCTCTGATTTATTGTTTCTTGGGTACCCGGTACCCTTTTAATGGGATTTTGTTTTTTGATGGTTTTGGTTGATTTGTGAAATGGGGTTTGTTGTAGATGTGGGAAGGACTTATACAAAAGGCAAAAGATGGGGGTTTGGATGTTATACAAACATATGTCTTCTGGAATGGCCATGAACCTTTTCCTGGCAATGTACTCTCTCTCACTCTTACTTGGTCTTCTTGATTGTGTTCTTACAGTGATCTTTGTTTTCCTTCTTTGTTTGCAGTATTACTTTGAGGATAGATATGATTTGGTTAGGTTCATAAAGACAGTGCAAAAAGTAGGACTCTATGTTCATCTTCGCATTGGGCCTTATGTTTGTGCAGAATGGAACTTTGGGTAATCAACTTTTTTCTTAATTTGGGAAATAGTTTTATGTCAGATGTATGTGGATCATACATTTTTTAGCTTAATTGGAGATGGGGTTGTCATTATGTGCAGTTCTTTGATTTAGACAGAATTTAATGCTTATTTTGGATTAAAAAAATTCTGCAATTTAATGATTTAGACTTAATTTGAGGTGCAATTTTGGATTTATGCAGTGGGTTTCCTGTCTGGCTGAAGTATGTTCCAGGCATCAGCTTTAGAACAGATAATGAACCTTTCAAGGTCTCTATCTCTGATTTTAGATATTGTTAATCTCAAAATGCAACATAAATAAAATGCGCTATATTTCTAACTTTTTTTTTTTGGTGTTGCAGATGGCAATGCAAGGGTTTACACAGAAGATAGTGCAGATGATGAAAAGCGAAATGCTCTTCGAGACTCAGGGCGGCCCCATAATTATGTCTCAGGTAATACATTCTAAAATATCAGATTTGAAGGAAGTTCAAGATCAACTTTGATAGATGCAACTATTAGAATTTAATTCATGTCAATTTATGGAAATTAATATTGTTTGGTGTAGATCGAGAATGAGTATGGAGCAGAAAGTAAGGCATTTGGGCCTGCTGGTCAAGCTTACATGAACTGGGCTGCAAGTATGGCTGTTGGATTAGGTACAGGTGTTCCATGGGTTATGTGCAAGGAGGACGATGCCCCAGATCCAGTGGTAAGCAATCTTGTACTCTTGTACCGACTAGATCTAATTAACTTGCACAACTTTTCTCCCACTTATTAATGAACTTTGTGGCAGGTGATGCTTTAGGTTCTTTCTTGTCTCTTCCATTTATTCTTGTTGCTAAGCTCTTGGACCCCTCTTCAATGTGTCAAAAATCTGCAAAAAAGAAAGAAAAAACTAGATAAAAAAACAAAATATACTTGTCAAACTTGATAATGGTCTTAATTTGAAAGAACTGAGATATAAGAAAGATGCATTACTAAATGAATGCAGTTTATTACCAAAAAGTTGCTAAGTTTCCAGAAGTACCTGTAAGGTCCTGGCACATTTTAATCTGCCATTTGTTTTAATTGTAACATGTCATCTCTTATTATTAAGTCAGTTGCCTATTTCTTTAGCTTTGTTTTTTGTTTTTGATTTGTACCTGAGCTCTGAATATATTCGATCTTTTTTTTCCTAATCACAGATAAACGCATGCAATGGTTTTTACTGTGATTACTTTTCTCCCAACAAACCTTACAAGCCCACAATGTGGACAGAGGCTTGGAGTGGCTGGTAATTTTATATCCTACACTTGAAACTCACCATGTAAAACATAAAAACTTCACTCGTTTGATTACTCTTCTTGGTGAAACTTAAAAGGTTTACGGAGTTTGGTGGCACTACTCACCAGCGACCTGTTGAAGATTTGGCATTTGGAGTTGCCCGTTTTATACAAAAGGGTGGATCATTTATCAATTACTACATGGTTAGTTTTTTCTACCAATGAATCTATGATTAGCTTCTCTTTATTTGATATTAACCACGTGAAAGTAGTTGCTTAACACGAAGCCACATCTTTATTTGTTGGAACAGTACCATGGAGGAACCAACTTTGGCCGAACTGCTGGAGGTCCTTTTATTACTACTAGCTATGACTACGATGCACCTATTGATGAATATGGTGAGGGAAATGGTTTCGCGCCTATTTTTTTGTTTGCTGGTAAATAAAGCACCCACACACATTGATGAAACAAAAACATAAACAATAAATGCACTTAAAAATGCGGCAAATACATACCAAACGGACAAAAAACAGATGTCCAAGACAAATGGAAGGAAAGATACCATGGTAAATAAACTCCTCCATCTGCCCCCTTGGTTCAAAGAGTTAGTGATCCTATAAATAGGATATAAAATGTAAAGTTTAGAGGAGAGTGGAAGAGAGAGTAATATTTATGATTTTGAAAGATATATAAGGATCAACTAAACTAGTTCCCTACCATCCAATGTGGGTCTAAATAAATAAATGTGTGGGATACACACCTGCCATTACGATATATTACCAAAAAACTTTTGAAAGATAAAAAGTTTAATTTATTTATTTTATTATATTGTGACAATTTTTTATGTAATTATTGTATAATAACAAACTACAGAGTAACTGAAATTACGGAAGGTATACCCTATATTATAAACTTTCATCACTTTATGGAAATAACACATCTATTGGCCAACAACTGAACAACATCACAAATATTTGGCCCGACCGATATATCGACCAATGTTGTCAATTTTAACCTTGCTTAAATCTAACACCCTTTGTATCTTAAGAAGACACGACAGATAAAGAACTCCATAAATCTTGTAAATAAAAAAGTCCAACTATTTTTGTATCTTGAAAATGCTTTGGGTTGATCATTACAATGTACATTACTGAGACTGTAAATAACTGCTTCAACTACGGAAATTTTGTAGGTTTAATCAGGCAACCTAAATATGGTCACTTGAAAGAGCTCCATAGGGCCATTAAGCTATGTGAGAGAGCTTTAGTCTCTGCCGATCCAGTTGTTACCTCTTTGGGAAGATACGAACAGGTTTGTCAGCTTTTCTTATATTTGGCATTGTTTATCTATTAAGTTCTATTACAAATCTGGCTTATCCTTTTTAGTTCTAACATGCCTTGTTGTTCATTCTCTTCTCACCAGGCTCACGTTTTTTCTTCTGAGACGGGTGATTGTGCGGCTTTTCTTTCAAATTTTAACCCAAAAACCACCGCAAGGGTTATGTTCAATAACATGCATTACAACCTGCCACCTTGGTCTATCAGCATCCTTCCAGATTGTAGAAATGCAGTCTTTAACACTGCAAAGGTAAGTGAAGTAGGCGACTGAATATTCTAAAGATGATTATTTGCAATTAGTAACGGCACAGGCTACTTAAATGACATCAAGATAAAAGGATATTCAGAATTTCAAACCCAAACTAATACAGTAAGAATATGCAGATAATAGTTGTGCACCTTGTTTTCCATTTTCAAAAAGTAGCATCAAGCATGGCTATTAATCGTTACTTTTGTGTCTCCCTCTCTATCTCATACCATGGTGGGTCCTTGGCTTTTTGTGTGTGCCTCTGTCACTGATACTATAGTACACTTCTATGTTTGATATTAGGAAATGACATTTTTCATATATCATGATCTCCTTTCTTTTCCGTATCTTTCTCCTTCGTAACTGATCCTGATGGCACCTTTGGCCTGGCCTTTTTTCCTATTGCTTTTAATGAACCAAGATGGTCAGTGATATACATATATCAACTATAGTGTTGTTCGATATGTACAGACGGTTGGTTTCTAAATCATCTCCTTTCCATCCAAATCCTATTTATGTTTCCCCAAATCTGCTGTTGTGAAGTAGCCACTTCGACGTCAATGTATCGCCGTATTTTGTCATATGCCTCTTCCTATTCATTCAATTATGTGTAATAAGGCTTTAAAGTTCTTTAGTCTCTATCTATCAGCATTCTCAAGTCTGTGTCCCATTTTATCATGTATCACTATATCCTTTTCCCATATTATGACATAGCCCTCTGTACTCCGTAGTTGGATGTCTTTGATACTACCATTGTTCGAAAACTCGGATCAGATCGGCCCAACCCGCCCAATCAAACTTGGGACCGGGCTGGTCCGGTACGATTCGGAGTGAATTCTCCGGAAAATTATGGATCAGTCCAACTTGGTGCGGATCGCCCGAGTTTCTACAAGTTGGATCGGACCGGATCGGGATTAACTTGAGTTTTTTTTTCAATAATATTTCTCATCATCATGAGATTTTAAAAAAAAATATAAATGTAAATGTTGCCGAATTCCAGAATTCCGACTACTTATATATTGTTTATCAATTGCAGGTTGGAGTTCAAACATCACAGATGCAAATGTTGCCAAGCAATAGCAAGTCACTCTCGTGGGAAACATATGATGAAGATATTTACTCATTGGGTGATAGTACGTTGATCACAAGTAATGGTCTCTTGGAGCACTTGAATGTAACAAGGGATACAAGCGACTATTTGTGGTATATTACTAGGTGAGAATAATGCGTCAGATCAGGATTCATTACTTCTCCTGAACAAGGAATTGATGGTGTTATTTCCTGTTATATATAACTTCTTCTAAACTCATTATCTGCAGTGTCGAAGTTAGTCCATCTGAATCATTTCTGAATGGAGGGGAATGGCCTACTTTAAGCGTGGAATCAAAAGGCCATGCTATGCATGTATTTATCAATGGGCAAATATCAGGTTTGTTTTTCATTTTAATTGAGTAAAGTACAACTACTCGATGATTTTCGTTGATAGCTCTTAAAAGACAAGAACTTCCATCTCTTTAAATTTCCAGATTTGGCAAAACTACAACTACTATGCCCAGTCACAAAATTCTTGGAAACTTGGAAAGAAAGATAAAAAGGGTTGTTCGCTAACGGTGTTTTTTTTTCCTCATAAGAAGATCCATACAAATTTAGAAGATTGATTGAATCTATCTATTTCTAAAGTCTCAAATGTTGCCTTTGAATTGGTAAAAGAAAATATATGTTATTTGTTGAATAGAAGGAGTGTATTGTTTCTTTTATCTTTAGATGAACTAGGATATGTTGTTTTATCTTTACATATATCTTTCTGTGATTCTTGTTTCTTCTATTTGTAGAATGTTCAAAGTTCTATTAAATCAGTTTAACTTTCCCTTAGCTGACTTCTTGCCTTATTATCGCCATCGCCATATCCCTGATGACTTTGGTTGTGCTCAAACTGTAGGATCGGCCCATGGCACAAGGCAAAACAGAAGGTTCACGTTTACAGGAAAAATTAATCTCCGTGCCGGTACAAATAGAATTGCACTCCTCAGCATCGCAATGGGATTGCCGGTTAGTCACCTTCAACGCCTTTTAAATTTGGTTATGCCTTTTTTGTATGCTCAGTAGGAAAATGCAACCGCTATGATAAAGTGTCTGTACACAAAATCTATGATGAATCCTATAAATATGCAATCACCGTCTCATTATACCGTATCTGTATTGAGGCATTACAATTGCTCTAATTTGTGACTTTTTTCCTCTTCTCATTATGACTGCAGAATAACGGGGCACATTTTGAAACTTGGAATGCTGGAGTCTTGGGTCCGGTTGTGATCCATGGCATCGATCAGGGACATAGGGACTTGACCTGGCAGAGATGGTCTTATCAGGTCTGAATTCAAAAATTTGAGCTCAAATATTGTATGAGGTATCTTG
The DNA here is from genome assembly GCA_014058105.1 of Kingdonia uniflora. NCBI lineage: Eukaryota > Viridiplantae > Streptophyta > Magnoliopsida > Ranunculales > Circaeasteraceae > Kingdonia > Kingdonia uniflora. Next base: position 32,872 of record JACGCM010001002.1, on the reverse strand, counting down.
CAATGTTAAAGAATATTATTAGGTCAGGTTATATCCATACCCGAATGTTACGGTTTGGCAGTCTTAAGTAATAATGTACGGTTATTATAATCTATGGACCATATTAATATTGTACGCAATTGGACTCATAGAATCTATATATCATAGCGTAACTTCAAATTAAAATTAAAATAGAATATATATTGCAATATTCACTGCTGGATCACAATGGTTTGAACCATACCAGGCTACTAGCTATTATAGCATAACTTCAAATAAAAATAAAAATATAATATATATTGCAATATTCACTGCTAGATCACAATGGTTTGAACCATACTAGGCAACTAGCTGATGCAATGACGTTATATGTAGTTTTATTTGATAGATGTTTCTTAATTCAGGTTGGCCTTAAAGGAGAAGCAATGAATCTTGTGTCTCCAGATAGATCTTCATCTGTTGAGTGGACGCAAACGTCACTTTTTGCACAAAAACAACAGCCACTGACATGGTATAAGGTAAAATTTCAACAGAATAGGATTTATAGTACCTGAAATGACTGCTTTTATCAATTAGTAACCACTTGCCAAATTATTGCCATATTCCAAATCTTGTACTTATTAGTCATCCACATTGCAGGCTTATATCAACGCACCTGACGGAGACGAGCCGTTGGCTTTGGATATGGGAAGTATGGGAAAGGGTCAAGTATGGATCAATGGCCAAAGCATTGGACGATATTGGACCGCTTATGCAGATGGTAATTGTGAACAGTGTAGTTATTCCGGAACATTCCGTCCTCCAAAATGTCAAGTTGGCTGTGGACAACCTACCCAAAGATGGTATTGGCTCTTTCTTAAGCAGAATACATTATCCGCTACATATTTTACAAAATTATGCAAATGTCATGAAATATTTAGCGAAAATTGACTCAGTTAAGCAAATCTCGTAAAAGTTCAAACTTACTCAAATATGATACTTATGCTTTCTGGTAAATTTTCATAATGTATGATTGCTAACAGACATTGGATGGATGTTATGTATAAGCATATTGCACCTTTTAGTCTTACATAGTAGCAAGACTTAATGGCAATTTCCCAAAATTGATTGGTGATCTACAACAAAAACTTGGGAGGTTTATCGAACCCATCTATTTGGAGAGCTGTTAAAAGTGCTTTTATTTAACTTTACATAGGTTATAAATATTGAGAAAAAACAATGTCTTACCATTTCTTTGAAAATAAACTTCAGGTATCATGTCCCCCGATCTTGGTTAAAGCCAATTCAAAATTTGATGGTAGTTTTTGAGGAAATTGGTGGAGATGCATCGGGGATTTCTCTTGTGAAAAGATCCGTATCAAGTGTTTGTGCTGATGTTGTTGAGTGGCATCCAACCCTGAAAAATTGGCACATTGAGAGCTATGGAAAATCTGAAGAACTTCACAGGCCCAAAGTTCACTTGCAGTGTGCACCGGGTCAGTCCATATCTGCAATTAAATTTGCGAGCTTTGGGACTCCTCTGGGAACTTGTGGGAGTTTCCAACAAGGAACTTGCCACTCTCCAAGCTCTTATGCAACATTAGAAAAGGTATGCAAACCAAATTCTAAAATTATCGATTTTGCTCAATATTCCACTCGGGCCAAATATCCATATATCGAAATTTCGGTCCAACGTACCGACTCGATATATTGAATTATACTATCTCTAGTGTGTATAAAAAAAATGTATTTGCTAAAATATCAAAATATATTATCAGATGTATCAAATTATATAATTACTTCAACTAACATTTCGCCATATATTGGGTAATACCAGCCCATATAATTTACCTATTCCATGCATGCAACTTTCAAAGTAAGAAAATAGAAAATGTTCATAGTCCTTATATTGTGCTTGCAAGTGAATACTTCATTCTGTAACTATATACAAGCACTCAAGTTTTGCGTTAGTTCATCTATCCAGTCGTTTGTTATTAGTAGCTTATGGTACTAAATATATGTATCTAACAAGGCAAACCTATATGCATCTCATTTCAATACTGATTTACTGAGATGCGTTAACAAACTTCTCTGTATTCCTTCTGTCATTTACATATTACATATCAAATTTTATCCCTCATACTTCGTTGTTTTCCTCTTAATTATGACAGAAGTGCGTAGGACAACACAGATGTGCTGTAACCATTTCTGCTACAAATTTTGGCGGAGACCCGTGCCCGAACATTCTCAAACGAGTTGCAGTGGAAGCTGTTTGTGCCCCTCAGATCACTACAATGGGTTAGCAGTTTAGCATAAGGGATAAATGATATGTCCCTGTATTGCTCTGTATATTATCAGCAAGCCAAGCAAGACAGATAGAAGAAAAAAGTGTGAAATTTACAGAGTTACACTACAGTTAGGATTGTGGATTTGCAATATTCTGCAGATATTGAGGGAACATGCTTGACTAAATTTTAGAGTTCTAGGAAGTTAGGATTACCAGGTTCCATTTTCCGGTCATTTACCGAAGAAGCGATGTTGATGATGACGTCGTGGTGAACTTATTCGTGTGATTACTTGTTAAATTGTACAATTTGGGGAGTGTGAAGCCCGGGTTCCACTCATAAATCCCACTGAATTGTATTTGTATGAAGTTTGTGATAAAGACACAAGGATGGATGATTTTATTCAAATTTATGTACTTTTTATAGTGGCAATTTTCTTATGGTACAAATCACCTCCGGTTAACATTTTTGCAGTGGTGAACGCGTCCTCCAAAATATAAGGAAAGAGCAGAGAAAAAGATTGGTAAATAACCCAGCAAAGCCTAAATAGGAGCTTTCTAAAAGAGACCTCTCCAAGCAAGTAAAAAACACAAATATGTTGTGAAGCTCATCTAAATGAATTCCATATATAATCACGTAAACCGAGATGGGAATACGAGAAGATATCTACCAGGTCTACAGAGCGGCGAAAAATTGAGATCTTTCTAAGCCACAATGTCAGTATTTATCTAGTTACCCTCCATGCCAACTTCAGTCCCAATGAGAGGACTTTTCTCAAGAATCATGTAACTTTCCAAAGAACCCTTATGCAATGAATTGCATCTTTTATACAATGGTGAAAAACCCGACATATCATAACAGAACATAGACATTCTTCCACATCAATGACTTTTATCATATCAAGCAATTAAGAATAAGCAAAACAGTCATGAAAATATCGATAACCTTGAGAATGCTGAATATATATTGTAACATCAAACAGATATTCCAAAGTTCCCTTTTAATGAGATTTATAAATCTCTATCTACTCAAACAACCCGTTATTGATATCTCAAGCATGCTTTTGGATCATCTGCTGTAGCTCCTCTTTCTTTGCGCCTACAACGGTATCAAGGAGCTTCCCTTCTTTCAGGAACATGAAGGTCGGCATAGCCTCCACAGCCCAATCCGCAGCAACAGACTGCAAATTTAACATTCCATGTGGAGTCAGAATCTTAATAACATAGGTGTATTTTTGTCGAATTTTAAACAGAAATAAGGAGATAAAAAAATATATGCAGTGTAGAACATAGGAGGAAAACAAATGGGCTTGCCAAAATAATACTAAATAACAAAATTGTATGATATAAAGTGTCTAGAGACATTTATTCTACTGACATTATCAATAAACTTAATGTGGTTTCATTCACCTGTTACCAATCTAACACCTGGCTAGAACGCTTTCTCAAACCAAGGTTTTGATCAAAGTGCATCTTGTATTGTCAACTCAAGAGAATAGGAGATTTCAGCATGAAAAATCGAAGGATATTTACCTTCAACTCATCGACGTCCACCTTAAGAAATGTGACATGAGGCAACTGCCTAGCAAGCTCCACCAGAATTGGCGTAATGAAACGGCACGGTCCACACCATGAAGCAGTGAAATCAACCACTATCTGCATACATTATCCAACCATTTTGAAAATCCAAGAAACAATAGGCAATGAGAAGCAGAAAAATGATGAAGCAAGAAAATATTTGCTCAATTATCCTTGATCATATAAGATGTTATAGAGAAGATGCACGATCACACTAGACAGGATGCATAAAGGCTACTTTTCCTTGACACGTCAATTCGTAAAAAAAAATTGTTTCCCATAAACATTCTCTATTGAAATGAAAAAATAAAATACTTGCTAAATTAAGGTATACACTGTTTCATTGTCTGAGTCATCTTATGATGAGTAGCCGGAAAATTTGGCTCACCTTAACCATCGTATTACATAAACGCTAATTGTAACTTAGTTGTTACTGAGTTACTACTACAAATCATTCTACTCTATCGATCATCTTCATGTTGTCAGTTGGGTGTCCCCTAATCTGTGTTTTATAGACTGGCTGAGTTATAACCTATCCCACATTAAAGAAAAGAGTAACTTCTTCTCATTATATGAAATGGTTAAAGAAGTCTTTCTAAGTTCCTACTTTGTAAATTCAAAAAAGATGGTGCATGTAAATTAAGGCATTGAGCTTATTCATAAGTATAAAAGTGTAAAACCAAAGCTTATGAATGTACGAGGCGGGAACTGAAGGATATGAAGGACTACAATGGCAAACATTAGCAACATGTTTTCCTTACATACTTAACTTTAAAGGTAGTTATCGTTTTTTATGCTAATTGCCTGTGAAAGCAAGGATGTTGGAGAAAAGGGCAGACCAGTAGAGAGAAGCGAGCAGGATGGATAATGCACCCATCGCAGCAGAAGAGCGTCTTCAACTCTAAATCTAATAGGTCAAACAACAAAACATTTTGCACAAGCCAAGAAACAGAGCATTCTCTGGATGAACTATATATAAAGGACTCTGGGGGAGGTAAGACTGTTCAATATGGTTATACCTTATAGCCTACAACAAATGGATTCCTACGTTATAGCTTCTAAAAGAAAGCACCCCCAAGTATAGACACCATGATAGCCTTTCAAGAAGTCCGCCCAATAGCTTCTCCACTATTGTAATACCGATGCATGCCTGAGATCATGTGACTCTGAATCTCTCAAGGAATCTACTGAGATAGCTTCCTCCAAAATATGCTGTTAGGTCCTTCTTCAAAAGTCGTTGTGATGGCTTCTGCTGAAAGACATTTTCTAGGATTTATTTCGTTTTGAACGGGCGACAGTTAAGGTCTAATCAAGGTCCGGTTCTCCGACAAAATGTTTTATCCCGCATTTTTATAGTCATCTCTTATTCCCATCTCCGTCTAAGGGATGGTTTTGGCAATTGCCCTCTTATCACTTCCCAATGGCAACACAATCTATTACCTACAAAATGCCCCCTTCTTTGTATGGATAAAAGTTATGCCAGAAGGTAAAATTATATTCCCTCGCTGAATTTTAAAAATAAAATGTGGCATGCAATCCTAAATATAATAAATTACTTGGGAGACCTACTTTTTTTTATAAGAAAGTAACTCAATCTTCTACTCTCTTTACCTCATACACTCTCAGACAACCTTCTCTCTCAACATCTGTGCTTAAACTTAAGATGGGCATCGGAGAATAAGTTGCTCCAATCAACGTTGTTGTATGGACTTGCAATTGATGTCGCCTACAGTTCTTTTGACATGCAGACATGTCCTCTTTGTATGGATAAAAACATGCAGACATGTCCTCTTTTGACAAGTGATTTTACACTCCCGATGAATCTTAGCATGAAATCTCATATCACTTTTATAAAAGAATTGTAGACGACATCGGTTGCAAGTCCATAATTGAACAACATTGATTGGAGCAACTCTTTCTCTTCAATGTCCATCTGAAGTTTCAACATAGATATTGAGAGAGAAAGAGGGAGAGAAAATAGGAGAAGGTCTGAGTGTTAGAGGTAAAGAGAGTAGAAGGTTGAGTTACTTTGTAGTAAAAAAAAGGTCTCCCAAGTAATTTACTTTATGTATTGTTAGAAGAGACGAAAACAATGGGTTCAAAACACATTTGGCCAACTACAATCTGAGCAAAACTATCTTAGGAAATGTTTTTATGAAGTAATGTTATTCAGATAGAAACTGAAAGCCCTGATATTAGATCACAAACTCTAAAAGCAGAAGATAACCAGAATTGCTCCAAAATATAAGTAAAAAATCAGAACAATCTGCAAAACCCTATGATTACAACAAATTAAAAATCAAGGATACCCCATCCATGGTTCAAAATGCAACTAAATACCACAATCCCCTAACATTGAATGAAAATCACAAAATCAAGGTCAGATAAAATTACAAAAACAGAAAGCCCCTTTCCAGATATCCATCATTCACATTTACAAAATAATAAACCCCATCATCAAACCAAAGCAAAAAATATTAAAATATAAGAAAAAAAATCATAAAAATAAATAAGGATCTCTTCAATGGGGTTACCAGGTTCTTGGAATCATTGCCCTTCTGGATCTGCTCGTTCCATGAATCCAAGGTGTGGCAACTGATCAATTGTCCCGCTTCCGCCATTTCTCTCTCTCTCTCTTTCGCGAATTTGTTGGTGCTGCCCGCCTCTTGTACAAATTTATAAACAGCCAAAACGACGGTGACACTAAATATTGCCTCCTTTGATACAGTGGTAAATTACAAAATTGCCATTTTTAATTCCCTAAACACCCTAGTGGCCGTAAAATAAATGTGAATAGTGGGAGCTTAGCAAAATAAGTACTCCCTACGACAAGAAGGTTCGGTGATGGCACCTTAGAGAAGGTCAAGTCAGGTGATGTACGAACAATATAAATGTTTGGATTGGGCGCAATTCGATTAAGTTTGTAAGTTTGTTCATCTTAACAGCAGCACTCGAAGACTCCAAAAGATCACCAATTTGCCGATCTCTCATTTCACCTCTGGAAAGATGAGAGTAACTTTGACAACAGCACAAAAATCTTTTATCAAATGTTTATGTAGCAAAAATTAATATAAACTTTTTTTTTGTGGATAGCGCCTATTGACGAATTGTTATCAAATTGAAGTATACTTTGCAATTGGTACTGAAAGAGTGAATCATGACCTATAATATTGCGGTACCTTTGTTATGACAAAAAGATAATTCAATCCATTAAGTTTATACAACCAAACAAGCTTAATCTCAGATGTATGCGTTTGCAAGAGGCGCGTCCATTATAGCTCTTTGAAAATAATATTTGTTAGTATTACTTCCACTAATTTCTCTGTTAAAAAAAAAATCACTCTAGAAAACCCCTACATATGCCTTTCATATTTTTCTCTCAAAATCGCAACGATTGTTTGAAGACTACTCTCTATCCCTCTTAAAATCATCTCTACTTAGATCTCCATTTGAATCCCCATTATTGAATTTAAACTATTTGTTACAATATCTATACAGATGCAAGATGCATACATACAATACTTTTGAACCTTACTCCTTTAACTGTCTTTGTTTTAGTAGCCACCAATATCTCATCTACATAGTGTTTTTTTCTTCATAATTCATATCATTTAGATAGTGTTTCTACTTATTTCAAGAAACACAGAAACGGCAAAGTCTGCTTATATAGTCCATGACCATCGAAAAACTGACAAGGAAAAGTCAGATAAATGTAACATGAATGACTCAACCGCCAAAGTTTTTATTGACCGGCATGCCAAACTAGGTATGCCAGTGCGGCATGCTATTTGGCCATTAGGCATGCCTTTGACCGAGGTTAAATTCGTAATTTTAAAAGCTTTGTAGTATGTTATATGTATCATGTATGATTATAGAAGTTCTAGGCATTTCTCTTCTCCCCCGTACTATTTATAGAGTAAAGACACAGAATAAAATGTTTGTTTAGTTTAGGGTTTAGGGTTTGAATCACATAATAGGTAGTTTGATGCTTATTTATTGTTTAATTATAAACATTAATCTTGTAAAAAGTAGTTTGAATCACATAATTTTTTTGGTGAATTCCTTAAAAAATATGAGCCATTTACATGATTTTTATCAGCCACTAAGGACTCAAAGTGCAAGATGGATTCACTTCTATCGATTCAAAGAGAAAGTAATTGACAACTGTTACAATTTCATGTGTGGATTGTACAGTGCTTGAGGGGAGGCTGGAGAAACTTAAAGGGGGAACCATGTTCTATGTTGTAAAAGTTGGGCCGAGAAAGTAATCATGTTCTATGTTGTATGTAAAAGTTGGCTCGTTGAGGGGAAAAAAAATTTGGTTACTAAAAAAGGGAAAAAACATGCGGCATGCCAGAAAAAATGCGTGCCAGGTACCCTAGTCCCAAGGTACAAACTATAGTAGAGTAAAAACTGAAAACACTGATAATGACATGGTTACTACGAACGGGGAAGCAAGATTTGTATGAATATCACGTGTTAGTTAAGTTTTAGATAAACTAGGGTTTCAAACTATAGAACTTCAACTTTTATTAACCAAAATCAACTACTGAGATTACCCCACCCTCTCCCTTTATAACTAGGTTTCCCTATAATCATTCCTATAATATTTATCCTAACCTATCCAATTAAGAAACTGACCTAAAAATTAGAAACTGCTAATAACCCATATTGGACCTCTCCAACAGAGCATAAGAGCATCTGCAGTTGACTCTCTATATTTGCTTGAAGTCAAATCCCTCTAAAACACCTACATCTGACTCACCAAATTAAAATCAAATTGCCTAAATCATATTGGGTCATCAAATATAACTATATTTGATCACTCTTAAACCCAAATTTAATGCTTACGTGGCAATCAAATTTGGCTAGAACTAAAACAAAATCTACTCCAAAATTAAGAATTTTATGGAAAAGTTGACACGTGGTATTTGACCAAAATCTACTCCAAAATTAAGAATTTTATGGAAAAGTTGACACGTGGTATTTGACGATTACTTTTTGATGAGTCCAATGTAGTGAAAAAAACTATTTGGCTTTTATTAACCAATAAAGCCAAATATGCCAAATTTGGTAGCTAGTATTTGAGGAGTCGACTACAGATGCTCTAAGTAAACATAAGTCATTAGGGGGTAAACGACCCTATAAGGGACGTGCCACGTCAAACCCTCCGTCTGAGAAGATTTCGTCCACGAAATCAAGGGGGCGGCGCTCCAGAGGACTCACGCATAAATGTAGTGTGCATCCCAGTCTCTTCTTCATCTTTATCATGCAAAACACGCTAAACTGTTGTTATCACGCTCTCATGCATACCATCCACAACTAGGCCAACCTTTTTAGCAAATGCAGGACAATTACGGTTCTAGTGGCCCGATTGCCACATCCATAACAGTTACCTAGAACAAAGGTACGTGGTGCAGTGACTAATGGAATAGTAGGAGCGGCAGGTGTTGCTGCTAGAACTGGTGAGCGATACTGTGTATGTAACTCGCTTGCCTGTTTGGCTAACTGTACAATTTCAGCAAGACAAAAGACAGGTTGAAATGTTGCTGTCTCCTGGAGTTTCTTCGTCAGATCAGATTTGTACCTACTAACCCGCTGAAGTCGTGTACGTGCCTTAAGGAGATAATACTGATCAGTGTAATCATCAAGGGAATAGAGACCCATTTTGAGGGACTGGAGTTTCCCAAATGCAACCTCGTCGTAGTTCATGGGGATGAACCTCTCCTTCAGCTCTCTCCGCATTTTCTACCATTCCAAAATAGGATGGTAACCCGATGTATGCCTCGCCTGTTGAATATTGTTCCTCCAGGTAAAAGCAAAACCAGTAAGGCGGGACTCAATGATCATAACCTGTTTTGGATCCCCATATTTCTTGTAGTTGAATATACGTTCAACTTTATCCAACCACTCAATAAAGGCATCCGCGTCAGATTTTCCAGTGAACTCTAGAACTTTGAGGTGAACATCATGCGTCTGTTCTAAAATTTCCTTGGTTAAGGCTTCAATGTCATTGCCCTTACCCCTTCACCGCGGCTGTGGTCGCAGTTCTTTTTTATAGTTTGAACTTTACTCATCATCTTGCTAAGTCGCAGCATACGGATGCCTTGGCGGACGAGGAGGCAAACCAAGTGGACGTTGTCGGTAACGGTTATGCAATGGGGTGTCAACTAGGGGGTGGGACCCATGGCCCCGGTCTCTCCCGCTGAATTGCCTCTCTCTCTCTCCCCAGCTTGCATATAACGAGAACTCATAGTCTTACACCTCCCGTTCGACTGAACACTGAACACTAAACACATCATCGTCGCGCGGCCCCCATCCATCGACGTAGGGCGTTCAGTATTCAAAACAAAACTTAAGGTTTGTCTTTGGCGTAGCTCGCTTGTCGGTGTCGGTTTGGGGATAAAGACGGTACGGATCTGTCAGCATGTGGAGAGACGTCCCAAAGTTGCATAAAGGGGTTGTCCCTGGTGGCGGTACCTGTTGATCATCAACTGTCATAATCGACAAACCATTTTGAGATGGCCAGTAATTTGGAGTTCTCCGGTGGGACTCTCTGTGGTAAGTCGTGGTCTGGCAATCCTCTCTCTTAAGGGAAGAGAGTTCCCTCTATTCTGGTTATCCTCCTCTGTGAGTGTATTGTGTCAGGGGTGACCGGTGTCGGCGTAGTCAGCCGTTGGCCATCATAGAGGTTGTCTACAGTCACATCATCAAAGGGAGCCCACCATAATGGATTTATATTTTTGAAATCTGGGCCTTGCAATGAGCGGCAGCCCAACCCATCGAGCCCATAAGCTCTGGGTCGGGTTCCTACTAGTTGTATGTAGTCTGGATCTATAATCCACTGGTTCGGGGTTGGTAACACGGTTCAGAACTGACTGGGCCTGATCTGGGTTCGGTAGATTTGGAGTTGGGCCTTGTGCTTGAAGAGCTTGGGATTGCTGTTGCGCAACCCAAGCTAAAAAATCTACTTTGTTGAGTGCAACCGGGGCTGTTGTTGTGGTGGTTGCTGTCGGGGTTGAGGTCGGCAAGGCTCGGCTTTATCGAGTCGAGCTCCTTGTGCGTACCATCTAGGTGGTGGTCAATTGTTAAGGCTGCACTCTTGGCGCCGGTTTGGGTCGCGCGCGATTCCCCTACTATCATGAACCTCGATTTAGATATTCAAACTTGCAAAAGGATTGTTGAGATCGTCGCTCCTCGCGGCGATGCTTCCTTCTAGAGAAAGATCTTCTAATGTGTCCAACAGTGTGTGTGTGTGTAGGGGGGGGGGGGGGGGGGGGGGGGGGGGGAGGAGCCTCCTCTACCCAAAGCCTCGATAAGCTTATCAAGCCTATCCGTTACGTTTGTTACATCTTGAGCGAAGTAGGTTTCTTCGTCATGGGTCTTCCACGAGGCATCTTTGCTCTTGAAACTAATTACACTTAGATCTCAACGAAGCTCTGGTACCAATTGACGTGATTACTACGAATGCGGAAGCGAGATTCACATGAATATCACGTGTTAGTTAAGTTTTAGAGAAACTAGTAGGGCTCGCAATTTAACCCGCCCTGCCGGATCCCCGCCCCACCTTGCCCTTAAAAAGGTGGGTTTGGTATGACTATAGCGGGTATGGGGTGAGTTTAGTTTATAAAAAAACCCATTTATTTATTGGGGCAGGTCAGGTTTTAGGCTCAAATAAATGGGGCCCGTCACCCGATTCAGTTATAAAGGATATGACTTGAATACCCTTAAGTTAAACTTAATTTTAAAGACATGTTAGTTAAGTTCAACATCCTGTCTCCTCTCATGTCATCATTTCAACCTCCAGCCTCCTGTATTCTGTCATTAGCTTCTCTTCATTTTAACCTCGAAACAACATTCTTCACCAAACTAACTTTCATTTGTGGCTCAAGTCAAGTGAGTGTTCTGATTGTAATGGATCTATGATGAAACTCACAATCTTCTTCTAATAAGAAGATTTTTGATTTCTCTTTCTTTCTTTCCTCAGAAATCAAAACAAATAAGAGAAGAAGTAAAAAAAAAAAAAAAATGTTTAAAAGGCATTCATTCTCTCTTTCTGAATCAATTGGTATTTTCATCCCTTTTGATTACTACTACTACTTGCTTTCATTAAAAAGATCGTAAATTTTTAGTTTTTAGTTGGAATTCTTCAAACCCCATTTCCTTTTTTCACTCAACTGGTGACTCATTTCATTTCTTACCAATTCTGATCTTCTATGTACCAGACTACCAGTATTCATCTCCATCTATATACTCTATAATTACAATTGGTATGAGACTCAATTCAATTTCAGACCCAAAACAGCATTCTTCACCAAACTAACTTTTATTTTCAACAATTTTCTTGGAAAATGGCTTTCATCAAACCTCACACCAATCTTATGCTGCCAACTATTTTCTTTTTTCTCGTCTGAATCGCATCCTATTTTTAGTATATTAATAATGTCTATGTTTCTTTAGAGTCTTGTAAAACTTAGATTCTGTTGACAATATTAAATAACACTGTATCAAACATATGGATTTTTAAACACGTGTTAAGCAGGTGCTGGGCCGAGTTTGGTATAAGCAAATTTAAACGGGGCGAGTTCGGGTATTCCCCATTTAGGTTAAATGGCATTGGGGCGGGTTTGGGGGTAGGGTAATTTGGCGGGTATGGGGATGGTATTACTCCACATTCCCCAAACCCGACCCTTTGTCAGCCCTAGAAACTAAGGTTTCAAACTAAAGAACTTCAACTTTTATTAACCAAAATCAACTACTGAGATTACACCTCCCTCTCCCCTTATAACTTGGTTTCCTAAAATCACTCTTACAATATCTCTCCTAACCTATCCAATTAAGAAACTGACCTAAAAATTAGAAACTATTAATAACCCATATTGGACCTCTCCAACAGAGCATAAGCTAAGCATAAAATTAAACATATGTCATACGGTAGACGATCCTATAAGGGACGTGCCACGTCAGATAATGTCAAAATAGTTTAGTTGTCATGGTCTTCTCTTCAATTAGTAAAACCACCAGTTTTTTGGGGTGGAAATCGATTCTGTAGTAACTAGATTGTACAAGAGTAAAATCTGAATAAGATAAGTCATCAAAATGTGACTCAAATCCATATATTGTATAAAGTTTTAATAATACAATTCAATTACATATTGAAAATAATAACTGTTCATGAAATGTCAGATTTTACAGATTCCAGGCCTCAATGAAAGAGTTCCAACCTCCAAATTTCGTGGTCGATCCTCTCTTTTCAAGCCCTTTCACCATAGTAGAATTCCCAGTAACCTGCCAACAGTATTAATCGGTTTAAAAATGAAGAAAGGCAGAAAGAAAGGCTCTACTTTATGTTGTTACTGTGAGATGCAACTGTTAGATATCGTACCAAGTTATATTTTTACAAAACCATTGAGTTATTTAAGCGTAGACCACTGATATAAATTAAAATTATGTAAAAAGAGTGTCTGACACTCGTACTAGGTGTTTGACACATTTATGCCCTTAAGAAAATGCACCAAATCATACTTAATACCCCATTGCATGAATAAGAAGGAATAAAAACAAGCCCGCTGGAAGAAGAAAATTTCATTTAAAGCAAGGGCTAATGTGAATAATGAAGTATGTACCTTCAGGCATTGCTTCTTCTTAGTATCACAAATAGGGTAATCATGTGGGCAACAAGAACGATGATCCTTACAACAAACTGCAGAATCCAGCTCACAACATTTCCACGAAAGGCAAATTCCTAAAAAGCTCGAACCACAACAACAAGTTTCTCCTTGTCCACAGTATGTTAGTAAGCTGCATTTGTTTGGACCTGGTGATGGTGAAGGGGGAGGGTTGGGACTAGTTTTAGTCGGGTATGATGCCATCATGTTTATACCACAAATTCCGTCTTTGTTGCCATTGTTACGTTGCATGTGCATATAACCGTTCATTCCCCAACTTTTTCCCCACGAGTTTTTTAATATCCAGAAGTCAATCCCGTTCTCTGACCCGTATCCCACAATCAATACAGCATGGTCCAAAGATGTTGAGCATGGGCCATTGAAGATACCCTGTAAAATAGAATGATAAAAACCTTCGAAATTGGATATTTCAGTTTGTTTAAGGAAATATATACGAAAATTAGGATCTGCGAGTTAAGGCTTTACACTATTTAGTTGGTGGAAAATAAATAAGAGGAAAAAAAAAGAAAAAAGAGAGAGTACCTTGTGTATAGTTTGTTAAAGAAATTCTCTTTCAGCGTGTGGTCGAAAATAAAAGGAAAAGGAAAAAAAAACATCCTTTTAACATATTACGAAGTTGATTTTCCTCTCGTAAAGCAAACCATCAGCTTAAATTCCTAAATTGGGGTAAGCAGGAAAATAAATCTAAAGGGCATAAATCTGGAGAGAGAACCGAGATAAATAATATCCATGTAGCTGCTGGTTAGGGGTTCTGCCTAACCCCAGCTTACCTCCCCCCAAGAAAAAAGAAAAGAAAAACTACTGACAGAGAAAGGGGCATTGGTCATGAAGTTCTCAGTATAGTCTCATAATGGCAACTGTATGAAATAGAAAGGAGGACCTGGTACCCGGTATTTGGAAGAAGAAAAAAAAGGCAAAGGGATTTTCATAAAATAGACTATTGCGTATTTCATCCAGAAGTGTAGCGGAGTACTGGGAGATTAAGACATAAAGCTCTCCCCATGACTCTCACTTATTATTTTTTTCTTAAGATTGAGATGTTAATTGGTGTATGAGAAATCACCTTTGAGTAAGATTGAAATGTTCGTTCACTACCACAAATTCCGACACTAACAGGCTGAGATGCAACAGCTCGTAGTAGTTGGTCTTCGTCACTTGAAGACACGTCGACATAACCATCGATGCTTACAACGCGGTTATTTTTCTGCAAAGACAAAAATTAAGCTGTATCACTAAGAAAAGTATAGCATCCCTAGCCTAAAGTAAATACGGAAAGATAAAGTCATATATATGCCTTGTTCTTATTGCAGGTTCTATCCCCAGCTTGATAAGGGTAATCCTTCTCAGTATCAATCCCTTGATTTTTAATAGTCCATTCAAATGCATAGTCCATGAGTCCACCATTGCACCCGTTATTGTACGATTTGTCACAGTCGACTAACTCTTGTTCAGAAAGGCTAACGAGAGACCCTGTGACAATTTGGTTTATGCCTTCAATTGCACCTGTGGACGAGAAAGCCCAACACGCACCTGGAATTTGAAGTAATTAGAGGGGGTTAGACCTTAATTCATACTTCATTATTTCTAGCACTAACAACTTAAAATCCAAAAATGGAGTACTTAGCGGGTATGATAAAATGGTTTAGGTAACTACGGTTAGTTAACCAGTTAATATCCAAGAATCCTCAATCTGAACAGAAAGCCCATCGCCCGATCAATGAGAACCTTTTAGAAATGAAATAGGCAGAGGAGACGTGCAAGAGGAACTTTTACAAACTGTTTGTCATTACATCAAACACTAATGACTGAGAGTATATTCGTATTCGAGTATAAATAAAACGTAGGTACATAAGATGAAAAAAAACAAACAAAAAACTTTTGGGTATAAAGTAATTTGGAGTATAAAATAGAAACTTCTCAAATGGTATCAAAACACAACATCATAGACTAAAAGCCCCAACTTAACCTATTGAGCGCAAATGGCAACCATAACAACTAATACCTTATATGTTAATTTTGGTCAACACCAAAAATCTAGTTACATTAGCAAGGTTTCAAAAGCTTAAACCAAATACATATCAGATTCAGATCAAAAGTTAAAGTTGAACAAAATAATACATTCATAAGATAAAATATTTAATTGGGCATTTCAGTGCTTATGAACATAACATTTAAATCTATAATCAAAGAAGTAAATTATTAAGAACCAAAACATACCACAACTAGCTTGATCTTTCACAGCAGTAACAGCGCCTTTACTCCTCCAATCAATTGAAGCTGGAATATCACTCACAGTCACACCTTCTTTGGGTACTTGTAAAATCGACTTAACAACTGGACTACTACTAAGACCAAATCTAGAAGCCTTGAACTCATAGTGAGTAAGATCAGAGAACATATTAAGAGAAAGGGTATAAGTAGAATTGAGTCTAGTATTGTGTTGTTTAACAAAGTTGAGATTATCTTCAAAGACTTTGAGTCTGTAAAGCTTCTCTTCTTCTGAAGAATAACTCTTACCATGTTGGGTACACCAAGAGCTGAACAAATCAGAAGTGGGAGTTGAGATACACAGTTCAAGATTGAAAAAGAGAAGAACAACAACAACAACAACAACAACAACAAGTGCAGAAAGAGATGACCCAAACAGAGTCATCTTGAAAAGTTTCTCTCTTTCTTTCTTTTTTCTTCTGAGAGAGAGTTAGAGTGTGTGTTGTGTTATTGGTTTGGAGTTTGGAGTTTGGAGTTTGGAGAATTAAGTGGATTTGTTGATCACACGTATGTGTGTGTATGAATGTTGTTGAATTGATAGGTGGTTTTGTGGAGTTTAATTCATTAATGAATGTGTGAAGAGGTTGTTGTTGGATTCAAAAATTTGTCAACTTGTGAGACATGAGTTTTCGATTGGCTTTCTTTCCTTTAGATCTTTTTATTAGTATTGACTGTTTTGTTTACGCATCTAATGATCTCCATTAGAAATATTTCTGGAAAAGTCAAATGATGGGCTTATTTTGAAAAGGAATAGGCACACCGGTTTTAAGGATATGTAACCAAGGTTCAGAGCATCTCCTAACGTACCTCTCACTCAGTTGGGCGAAAAAACCAAAATTCAACTGAGTCAGGTCCAATTTCATGCAAGAGTACTTCAATTAGTTTTCTCAACACCTAATACTTGGGCAGTTGATTGCAACGTAAAAAGCAAGGCTCAGTAGTCTTGCTTTTTGAGGTGAAAACTAAGTGAGTGAGGTATTGTTGGATTGCGAAAATCTTACGTGACACCTCAAAAACCAATTGAGTGAGGTACTTTAGAAGATGCTAAGCCCAAGGCAAAACACAATTCTCACCCCATGGCGGCAACCCGACCCAACCCTAATGGGTACGGGTTTGGTATAAAAAAATACTTATTTATTAATTGGGCGGGTTTGGTTTTTGGGTTTAATAGTTGAAGCCCCGTCACACGAGGCTTTGCGTTTGCCGGAGGTCCGTAAAAGTGCCAAATAGTAGACAATGACAACTGTTATTTGACCACCTTAACTCCAAAGGAACAAACAGGATCTTGGGCTGTTTTGTGCCCAAGATCAATGAGAAAACTTTACTGTAAAGTAAATATAGCGTTAAACAGTAGCATCTCTAAAGAAATCTACATTAAACACAAAAAACTGCGTTTAGATTTGGATTGAAGTCAAAACTATGTTGAAGAAGGTTCACCCGAAATTTTCCTTAATAAGGCAATTCGATCTTTCTACTCTATTTCCTTGATATGCTCTTTTTTATTCACGCGTTATATAAACATGTTCTTGGTACCAAAATAATACGTACTTTTCTTTTTTCATTTCGATTAGGGTAAGTAATGTTTTAACAACACGTAAATGACAAAGCTACATCTGAGCTTATAATTTGTTCCACCGGAGCTTGATCCTGAGTTTACAATGAGCATGGTCTTCTTAAGAGAACAATGTGGCAATTAGCGATATTAGAATTTATAAAAGTCCAAAGTAGTATTAAAAGAGATCATGGGCTAATTAATTTCGTCGTAAAAGTCTTAGAAGAATACTGATTACACATTTATTGATGGAGAAGATCATTACTCTATGTTGATATGTAATTAAGAACTTCACACACACGCCATTTCAAATCCGGGAAGTAAAAGATAACCCAAAGCTTTGGCTTTAATGTATTGTAACGAATAAAATCTGGAAACAACGATCTCTAAGACTCTCTATTAAGGATGATGAGCATTTCTCCTCTCAATATCATTTCTTCTCTCTTCCGTCAACGGGAAACGAAGTTCATTTAAAATGGCACAAACATCATCTGTCTTGGTCTGCCATCTTGTGATAGTCCTCCTCTTCGTTTCCACGGCTTCTGCTGCCATTGTGGAATACACACTAAAGGTAAGTATGAAATTACTAATAGTTTTTTCTATCTATTTGAGACATTCACAGTCTTGTAATTTTTTTTCTTAATAAACTTGTTGTTTACAGTTGCGCAACAAGACGTTCAACAAACTGTGCGAAAAACAGGTGATCACTGTCGCAAATGGAAAATTGCCTGGTCTGATTATACGTGTTCGTGAGGGAGACGAGCTCTTAATTCATGTCCATAACAATTCACCTTACAACATGAGCATGCACTGGTAAGTCATAGTTATTTTATGTCGTGCTTACGAATTAAAACTGATGGGTGACTGATTGTTAAATGCAGGCACGGCATATTTCAGATAAACAGCCAATGGTCGGACGGTGCTGCTTATGTTACCCAATGTCCCATACGTCCAGGGAATAGCTACACTTACAGATTCAATGTCACTGGACAAGAAGGGACTCTGTGGTGGCATGCTCACCATTCATGGCTCCGAGCAACTGTTTACGGTGCCCTTATTATCAAACCTCGACACGGTCGCTCATATCCTTTTCCCAAACCGCAAAAGGAGATCCCAATTATATTAGGTAATAAAACCAACCTCGCTCATCTCATCTCATATGGACTATGGCTAGTCACTCTCTAATACTTGACGCATTTGGTATTTGTGAACAGGGGAGTGGTTTAATCGTAATGTTGTCGATATTGAAATGGAGGCTCATGCTGCAGGGGACGTGCCCGAGGAATCTGTCGCGTACACAATCAACGGTCTAACAGGCGATTTATACCCATGTTCCGACAAAACCAAATGTGAGTTATGATTTTATGCAGTCCAATTAGGTGCTAATTTGAGGTCAATGATTTGATTTTTTTGGTTTGTCTAATTAATTTACGGCGACAAATTGCAGATACGTATAAGTTGAATGTGGTACAAGGCAAGACCTACCTCCTACGGATTATTAACGCGGCACTTAATAATCAGCTTTTCTTCAAGGTGGCCAAA
This sequence comes from Kingdonia uniflora, assembly GCA_014058105.1. Classification (NCBI taxonomy): domain Eukaryota; kingdom Viridiplantae; phylum Streptophyta; class Magnoliopsida; order Ranunculales; family Circaeasteraceae; genus Kingdonia; species Kingdonia uniflora. The sequence goes on along the minus strand of JACGCM010001002.1, from coordinate 14,001 downwards.
CACAATTTAACAATAGTAGCCGTAGACGCCTTATATACCAACCCCTACACAACTGATGTAGTTGTCCTTGCCCCTGGCCACACGATGGATGTCCTCCTGACTGCTAACCAGCGCGTGGGGAACTACTATATGGCTGCCCGCCCATATGCAAGTGGCATAGGAGTACCTTTCGATAACACAACAACCAGGGGGATCATTCGTTATCGTGGTGCCAAAAAATCATCAGTACCAGAAATGCCAGTCCTACCTGCGTTCAACGATACTCCCACTGCTTTTAAATTCTACAGCAATCTAACGAGTTTAACAACCGGACCCTTTTGGGTTGATTGCCCGCGTGAAGTAGACAAGCATATGTTTGTAACAATCGGACTAGGGATTTCAGATTGCGGTGTCAATGCTACGTGCACTAGTACATTTGGTCCTCAGTTTCAGTTAGCTGCAAGTATGAACAATGAGTCATTTAGGCTTCCGACCACGACATCATTGTTAGAGGCATTCTACTACGGTGAGCAAGGGATATACACCGAAGACTTCCCTGACCATCCCGCTATTGAGTTAGACTATACCAGTAACAATTTAAGCTCATCACTGCTGTATACTCCCAAAGGAACACGTGTGACAAGGGTGCCTTTTAATACAACGGTGCAAGTGGTGTTGCAAAATACTGGACTAATTGTAGCGGAGAGCCATCCGATACACCTACATGGATTCAACTTCTATGTCCTGAAACAAGGGTTTGGGAATTACAATGAAGAAAGAGATGGAAAGAATTTCAACTATGTTAACCCGCAAATGCGTAACACTATTGCCGTACCAGGTGGAGGATGGGCTGTGATCAGATTCCGCTCAGACCATCCAGGTAAATTGGGCAATTTTTCTTATTTACGTTACCGTAAAGATAATATTCTGAGACTAAAATTTGTGTTTACCGCTATGATTATACAGGAGTGTGGCATTTCCATTGCCACCTTGAAGTTCACATGGATTGGGGATTAGGAACAACTTTCCTTGTTGAGAATGGTCCGACACCATCAACGACTCTACCTCCCCCACCTCCAGACTATCCTCGTTGCTGAATCTATATATTTTTCTCTTTTGCTCTTCATTTATCAACATTGTAGTTCCATATTAATTAATCTATAGTATCCATTGTTGTCAATTCGGAATGTTTATAATCCAGACAGTTAGGAGGTCTGATTTTACATTAGATATGGAGGTACTTGTGCGTCAGCTTATGTAACTTGTTCATCCCGATGAGCTTACATTCCAAAAATGCCCTCCACAAATGGGAAAATTGTCACTTTCTCTCACTAAACTTTTGATCTCTCCCTGCTTTCATCCAACTTCCTCTCTCTAAATCTCTCTTTGGATCAGTTCAATTCCTATGGTTAGGGCATTGATTCAAGGTTTTGGATCATCGTATTTCAAATATAAGCCTCTCTCTCAGTAACTAATAGTTTGGGTTTGATTTTGTCGATTTTAGTTTGAGTAAATTTGACGTTACCCCCCCCCCCCCATATAACAACTGTTGTTAGTAACCCCCACATCTTTCAAGAAATGACTTTACCCTTTAGTCCCAATTTTTCTAATGGTACCGACTATTGACTGACACATGTAATTCAAAACCTAAATTTCTTGGAGGTTAATAGGATCTAAAAGCTAAGATTGAAGAAAATGTATCTTAGATCGATAATCTTCTTTATTTGATTAATCGGCAATCTTCTTCTCTTCGCTAATTAGCAATTCGTAGATAGATAATCTACATTAATGTCATATGCAACACCATCCAAAACCCATAGTAATCAAGTTTCTATCTCCTCTTCTTATCCACTACTTCGTAATTTATTTGCTCATATTTTACAAGTTTTGAATTTCAGATTACGATGAAGCAATAATAGATTAATCATACACTTGAATTGATTTCATATCTTCGAATCAATTACAAAACAGAAATCCTAGAGAGATACATAGTTTTGAAGGGAACCACTAACATTAGTAGTTAACACACAATCAATGTATAAATGGTCTTCTATATATATAATTCATGCTGGTCAAAAACGTTAAACCGTCGGAAAATCTTTAACTAAGGGGTAAAGTCAATTTTGCACTAAAGTGGGGGCTAATCACTAAAAGTACCACTTATTTTGAGGGTTAAGTCAAATTTACTCTTTTAGTTTCGATAGGTTTGATTTCGTCCAATAACTAAGTATAAAAATACCTAAAGTACCTCCAGTAAGTATTCAAAATTTAGATATTGATAATCATATGAAAGAGATCATCCTCAATGCCTTTGCCAAAATTCAGATGTTGAATCATCTCCTTATGGCTCTACAGACTCATATCACCAAAGATCTTTTTGGGGTAGTTTCTACATAATATGCATGTGATTGTATTTATATTTGTAATGCAGTTGTTGTTTATAGCTGGATGAATCTACAGGCTGAACACAAGATTTTGTCGGCATCTGGTCCTCTGGATATGCAACTTACTCTGGTTCCAAAGATGTTATACGTTATGAGGAATCAATGGGCTCCCATGGCTTTCTACATTATCTTTCAAGGTGAGATACTGTCTTTAGCTATTTGTTTGCAAAGGGCAGTGCGGCGAAACGTCTTAAAGATAAAGACCTAGTCTTCGACTCAGCATCTCTAGATCATCACTTCGGTATCTCCAGTTCATCTTGCCACAATTGTTGTTTTTCTATTAATCTCTGCTCTCGATAACTGCTGCAGAGGTAACATAGTTAAAAATACCTAAAGTACCTTCAGTAAGTATTCAAAATTCAATGGGCTCCCATGGCTTTCTGCATTATCTTTCAAGGTGAGATATTGTCTAAGCTCTTTGTTTGTAGAAATTTCTAATGTCGAACTAATATTAAGTGTTTTAATCTAAATAATATTGTGATGGGTGAATGTTTGCTCCCACTTGGATCTGGCGAAGGTGGCATCGGAGAATCAATGTGAACCAGAAGCGGTTCGCGATATCTTTCAAGGTGAGATATCATATGCGGTTCACGGTTTTATCGGTTGTATCGGTGCATGCGGCGTATATTTTATGATATTGGTCTAACTATACATATATTAGTTCGACATATTGCTGACTAATATTTAATTTGCTGTTTGATATATGTTAATGAGCGATTGAGCATATTTGATATGACATTATGAATTAGATAGTCTTCAATGTGTGAAAATATACAGAGTTATATTATGCCTCAATTGTGTGACTATTTATAGTATATGTATCGAATCTAACGTAATAAGTTATTTTTGTTCTAACATGTTTGTCTTCATTTGATTAATATCAATAATATGTTGATGTTTTATTATTTCCCTATATTTTACAGGTTTTTATGCATATTGTATGGTGTAGTTGTGTTGAATGATTGTTGTACAGGTTTATGAATGTTTTTTATATGTTGTTTATAGTCTATAAAACTTGGGAAGTGCTGCCCAATTTTATGTGATTGTTATGCAAGTTTATGAAATGATAATCTATAAAACATTGAAAATATTGGCCGATTTTCTTTGACTGGTATACAGGTGTATGAAATGGTTTGCAGGTGGTTTTATAGTCCTATAAAACTGGGGAAACACCAGCATTTAGTGGTAATACTAGTTATATCTTCTTCATCTCTCGGTCGTTTGTAATGATCATCCCATGGTTTACGAGTCTAAAAACAACATCTAGAAAATTATGTGTGTGTCGTACGTGTGTAAGATGAGTGATTGAGAGATTCTAGTCTCTCCTTCGTGGTAGTGAAGAAGCTCTTGGAAGTAACTAGTTTCACAATACAATAGATTTGGATTAGTTGCGGTGATGGAATTAGATCCTCGAAACTACGATAACATTGTAAGCTCTCTCACTTAAAATCATTAATTATTATGTTTGCATAATTGTGATCATTCAAACCCTAGCTAAAACTTATTGTTTTAACTAACAACCTGATCAACTGATTCCACTTTAGACTAGTTTGGGAATTTGAGAGAAGTTTGTTTTGAATCTGTTTTTTGGTTTAGTTTTTAGTGAAAATTATGATACCAATCACCTAAGATTACTAAAATACATTAGGAATCTCTATACAGCATTAGGCCATACTACCGTCTCGTTTACTTTAGAATAATCTCTAGCAAACTTTTCTTTTTAAATATTGGAGCTCCTTTTTTGTTGTTGTTGCAGGAAATCAAAGATAGCGATGTTCGTCACATTGTTTTATCACACCTTGTACATAACTGCTTCAAAGAGACTGCAGAGTCGTTTATTTCTTCTACTGGGATGGAACACCCTGCCAATTACCCTGCGGACATGGACAAAAGAAAGCGTAGGTGACTCTTTCGTTTATTTTCTTTCTCAATATGTAGAGTAATTGCCCATATAGTTATGTACTCCACCCATGCTTTAAAATCATTAACTTGGAAATTTCAGAAGGGTCTCTTAAATACAGACCACTGATTTTAAAGAGAAAATGAAAACTGACAGGAATCGGCACCATTTATTGTATATATATATATCATGTACTACATTAGCAACCATGTTATAATTCCATGTGTATTTTATTATTACTTTTTTTTTCTTCTTCTTCTAAGACGAGATATATTACAGAGTTTAGAAAAATGATTTCTTAATTATTGATGATGGGGAATGTAGATTTTCTTACGAACTCAGACTGTGACATTGGTGGTAATAGTTAATTTGCTTCTATCTCAGCAATTTTTCAATTTGCATTGGAGGGAAATGCACTGAAGGCGATAGAATTGACGAACCAGCTGGCTCCTAACCTATTGACAGAGAACCAGGACTTGCATTTTGATCTCTTGAGTCTTCATTTTGTTGAGCTTGTTGGTTCTAGAAAATGGTAAGAAGGCCACAGAGTTTCTTTACCAATAGCGCGAATTGTAATTAATTTTAACTAAGTAATGTTATTCAAATGGCAGCACAGAAGCTTTGGAATTTGCGCAGACCAAATTGACACCGTTCGGGAAGGTTCATAAATATGTCGCGAAACTGGAGGTATGTAGCTTTTGAATTCGAACACCATTCATCGAAATTTCTTGAGGGGATAATGTGAGGTCATTTAGAAATACCCTTAATGTTGCTAGACCTTTTGTAATACCTCTTTAGGATCCCCTTCTCACATCAGCAACGTACTGAAGAGCATGAGATACCCCTTAGTTTTGGTGTCCCTTTTTGCCGCACATGTAGGATAATAACTCACAGTTCTTCGTCAAATATATTGACAGGAAAAATGGGTATATCTAATTATTGTCATGTAGTCTGGTCATTGCAGACCAACCCTAAAAACAAATGGGGTATTTTCAAGTAGCTCAATTCTGTGTATCATATAAATGATACTGATGTGAATCGTCTTCTTATAGTCGTTTATCACACGTCTACGACCTATTATTATTTATGCTATTTCTGTTTAAAGCTTTCTCTCTGCTAGAGATGCTACGTAGGTTTTAGGAAGTTCCTAATTAACCAACACAAGGTTAAGAGGCTAATTTTCCCAGTTTCTAGATTATCTAAATAGGGGTTTCCACCCCCCTGTGTTCTATAAAAGGGATGGTAGGTTCTCTATTTTATTGAGTTGTTGAAGTTGAAGTTAAGAGATTTAGATTCAGTTTATTTAGTTTGTGTTTTAGAGTTAGAGAAAACCCTAATCTCGAATTAGGTCCAAATTAGCATAATAGACTTCTCAATCTTTCTTCCGCGTTGAGAGTTTACGTTAGATACATTGTTGCTCTTTGTTACTTTATCTGGGTGAATTCCACAACATTAAAGTTCTTTCCTTGACCACTTACAGGATTTCATGGCTTTACTAGCTTACGAGGAGCCAAAAAATTCCCCAATGTTTCATCTGCTAAGCATGGAATATAGGCAGCATGTTGCAGATAGTCTTAATCGAGCCATTCTTGGTACATATCATTAGTATCAATCTGTTTTAATTCGTCTTTTCTGCTTCCTCCTTGTACCGAAGTGTTGCTTTAAGATATTTCGACTTCACCTCCCACTATATTTTTGAGAAATTTGTTTAATCAATGTATTTGTTTGCTATAACCATTACAGTTTTGACTCATTTCCTTCTCAAAAACTTTGATTATTTTCAGCACATGCTAATCTCCCTAGTTATTCAGCACTGGAGAAATTGATACAACAGACAACTGCAGTTAGGCAATGCTTACATCTAGAGCTTGGCAAGGTAAAGATAAATTGATTTAGTTTCTTTCCTATTTATTTGAGCTTGCGTTGTATTAAAGATGCTCTACACTTACTCTTTTCACACTTAATTTACAGGATGGATCTTCACTGTTTTCTTTGAAAGCTTTTCTTAAAAGCTAAAAGGAGGGAGTACTTAAACTTTCCAGCTAAATGGTGGTCGGGACACATCACATTTTTTTCTCCTATCATATTGGACTATATTTGGATTTATTCTGATACCGGTCGTGGTTAAAGATAAGATTCAACAAAAGAAAGAGACGTGTACGATGTGGAGTCTAGCTAAAATGTGGTGAGTGGGGCTTAGTTTTTCCTTAATGTAATTATTTAGGTGATAGTCTTTCTTATATTATTTAATGTGAGATAGTAGTTTCTTATGTTATTTAATGTCAGGTTATGGTCTGGTACCTGATATCAAGAATTGATAAAAGAAAGTTGCATTTTTTTTCCTTTTCTGTGAAGTTAAGTTTGAAATAGTTTCCATCTTGCATAAATTGTTGATTCTACTTTGTAACTCTATTAAGAGCACGCTCTTAGTGAATGGATTTGATGAACGGAACGTCGAGGCCTTTGCAGGTTTGTCACAGTTACAACATCCACTTCAATGTTTGAGACTTGAAGTGGATGCCATCCAGCCTTGCTTTAGTGACTGCTGCAGATGCTGCAGCAATTATTTACTCCTGTATGACAAATAAATCATTTTTCATGGTTAGTAATTGTCGACTTCTCTCCGAACAATAAAAAAAACTTGATAGTTGCAGGATGATCTCAGCAGTGACTGACTATGAATCTGAAAACAACAAGTAACAGACCGTTCATTCCCCTTTCTGTTTTCTAATACATTTTCATATCTCCATTTAGTTACCTGCTTTTATGTGTATCACATAATCCTCATTATCACTAACTATCACTATCCTAAACTAAGAATTTTTTGTGATTGTACTTAATATGATCCACACGGCGATCAATGAGCCAAGTGTCTCTTCCTAGTAGTAGCTCAAATAGCACACATCAATTATCCTTGCAGTCAATGCTAGCGTCCCCATCACACGTCTCAAGAACACGTCGTCCTCGACTTCTGATACCATTTTTATGCAGAACACGTCGTCCTCGACTCTGATACCATTTTTATACAGAAATAGAGGTTTCATCCAAGCTCATTTGCTTTAGAGTTTAAGAACTCAAAAATGCATGCAAAAATATGTCTACAATCAAAAGAAAGAAAGAAATAAAATAAAAATAAATAAAATAAAAAATAGAAAATTTGCTCTTGCTCCCCATTATTCTACATGAAATTGCACTTGCCCCCCACTGTTGGTTTATATTTGAGGATGGGCCTCAAAACAGGCTTGACCCGCGTAGGGGTGGCAATGGGTCGGGTTTGGGGCTGGTGGAGCAATATCATCCCCATACCTGCCAAATTACCCTACCCCCAAACCCGCCCTAATACTATTTAACTTAAATGGGGAATACCCAAACCCGCCCCGTTTAAATTTGCCTATACCAAACCTGCCCGAGCACCCGTTTAAAAATCATAAATCACATGTACAAAAAAAAAAAAAAAAAACGAGATGCTAGGAATAAGTTTGAGATAATTCTTCATTTAATCTTCAATAGAATGAGGAAAAAATGAGCTGAGGATTAAAGGCAATTTAACCCTCACTTGAGTCAACTGAGGATCAGATGCAATTTTACCCTCACTTTTGCATTGAGCCATAACTGAAAACATGTCTTCAGAATAAGGTTGAAATGAAGCCAGCTAGTTTCGATAGGTCTGCATAAGAAGAAGAGAAGCTGATGGACAGATGGAGGTTAAAATGAAGTTATGAAGGCAGGACTGTAGAAGAGGAGGAAGTAACATGTCTTCTGTCTTCAGAGTTCAGAAATCATAATTAGGTTTAACTTGTATGTAAGGATATTCACGTCATATCATGTATAAATGGGTCGGGTAACCATTTATTTAAGCCTCAAACCAGACCTGCCTCATTAAATAAATGGGTTTAAAAAAAAAAACCAAACCCGCCTCATTAAGGGCGGGGACCCGGCGGGGAGGGTTAAATTGCCAGCCCTAGACCCGCATTGACTGCTCTTTAACTGGTCTTATTTAGGTGAAGTCTCAACTTTGCCCTCACGTGCCTTGCACGTGAAACATCAACCAAGGTTGTTTGAGTGCTTACACCTAATCCAGACACGAAATGAAATAAACTCCAAATATGGATATTTTAACCTTTGAATATGCATGCTGTTAGACTTAACCCCCCATAAAAGTTCGTGTAATTTGTCTTTTGACCCCAAACCTTCAAAACAATTTTAATGGCAGAAAACTATAGTTGAAAAAAAAAAAAAAAAAAACTTAATTAACCAAACAAGATAAGAAGAAAATCTACTTACATTAGTTCGTAATCCACCTCCCATCGCAATTCACAGAAATATAGAGAGAAAGAAAGAAAGAGATAGACTAGTTGAGAAAGAAAGAAAGAGATAGACTAGTTAAAAGGGAGAGAGAGAAAAACTATTTGAGGAAGATGAAGTTTGGTGAGAGAGAGACCGTTTGGAGAAGATGACCAACGGTCATATTTTAGGGTAATCTACGCCGTTGGATCGATTTGATATGTTGTTCGAGGTTTGTTTTGAATCGGAAACCTGGGTTGTTGTTTCACATGCAAGGCACGCGAGGGCAAAATTGAGACTTCGCCTAAATAAGACCAGTCAACGTTGGTCAAGCCTGCTTTGGGGTCCATCCTCAAATTTCGACCAACAATAGGGGGTGTAATGGTGTGTTTTCCGGGAGGAAAACCGCCAATATTGTTCGTAAGGATTGCGTAATAAAGAGCTAAACGACCAGAATTTTACGTGGAAAACTCAGTAAAAGCTGAGAAAAACCATGACCTCGAAGAGGGTTTGGTGTAAAATCTAGTAGATGCTAGTTATTACAAGCTTTTAGAGTGTTGCTAATGTTAAGGAGTGAAGATCATAATAATTTCCGTCCTTTAGAATCTATTATCTGCCTGTATTTATAGTAGATACAGGCAGTTTACAAAAAGAAAGAAATAGTCTCCTACTCCGGGGGTAGTGGGCGAACTTCGCAGATCTCTAACAGTTCCTTCTTGATCAGGCTTCAACGGCTACTTTTGGTAAGTGGATGACTCATGGTATCTTCTAGAATGCTGAGCTATCTCCAACTATACAATGTTGAGCTACCTTCGACTATATCATGTTGGCTTCATTCTTGTCGAATATGGGGAATATGATACTACAATCGCCCCATTCTCGACAGAAGTACTTATAGTTGTGTCGAGAAGAAGTCTAGAAACTAAAGAGATTACCGAATATTCTCAAAAGTTAGTATATGTCATTACCGAGGTCAAGGTGAACTGTATCTGGTCAGGTTGGTTTTGAAGCACAATTAATGTGGTTCATTGAATGTAGTGGAAGGCAGTTAAGTATAAATTAGAGGTTATGGAAGGTGGGCTGGTGGTATTTTGTGGAATGATGCCGCCCCAAGTATGGTTTATGATGTGGTCTGGGGCTGAAGACGGTGAACGTTCTGACGAAAAAATCTGGCGCAAACTGATCGGTAAGAATTTGTTCTGTGATTGTGTTATATCGTTGGGGTGGGAATAAGGACTAAACAGAGACGATGTGTATCTGTTTGAAGCGATTGTATCGGCATGTGGTTATGAAGGTAATGGATTGTATCAGTTTAGGGGAGAAGGGATAACTGTTGGTGCTGATGATGAAGATTTGAAGCTTAGATGGGAGTTTAGGGATCTTGCCGAACATGTGAGTTGTCTTGCAATTCTTTGCTGTTTCCTTTCTGCAGAAGCATCTCTTAGAAGTTTAGAGACTTAAGATTCATTGAGCTTCGAGGACTAGAAAGAGGCTTTAATGTCATATTCTGGTAAAAAGCAAACATCGAAGTTAGTTACATGTCGAAGCAAGTATTGCGAAAAGATGGTGAACGTAAGGGAACCATTGTAAGAAAATAAATATCAAGTATAAGAAATGAAATGTAATCGAAAGAGATAAATGTCGAATGTAAGAAATGAGAATGTAATCGAATGAGAGAGATATCGAATGTTAGAAATGAGAATGTAATCGAATGAGAGATATATCAAATGTAAGAAACAAGTTATGAAATAAATAAATTTGTGTTTAACTAATTTAGTTGTTTCTGTGTATTTCTTTGAGGACTGTGTACTATGAGGATATTTTGATATAATTTTGCCAAATATTTGCCATGTGTATAAAGTCTTAGGTAGTTGACAGCTGATGGGTGTGGGGACAATGTCTGATGGCGAGGGTGATTGATGTGACCTGACTGTGTAGGTTCCAAAGCATATAAATCCAAAGTGAGTTGGAGTTGACTGGGAGGATTATAAAATAGGCATGTTGACCGTATAGGTTGAGGGAGGTAACAAGATGGTTGAAGACGAGATTCAGGCCCGGAATGGGGGTTACAGACGGGTGCAGGCGATTTGTATCGGTGTTGTTTCCAAATACTTTCCGGTTTTGAGGAGCATAGAATGGGATTATTGTGATCTGGAGGAATCGAATCATGAAGGGGATGAGTGAGGCAGAGTCGAGGCGGGTGTATGAGGAGTTGAGTTTCGGTTAAACTTCAATTTGAGCGTCCTCCATAAACGTTGTGGTGGCATGTGGCAGGTGCCACATGTTGTTAAAAAGGGAAGATGAAGCGCAGCAGGGGTTATAAAGTGTAAAGGTTTGAGAGTGGGTTTATGTTTGGTGTTATATGTGTTTGGCAACGATGGAAGGTAATGAATGCTTTCAATATGTTTGTGGTTGAATGAATGTTTTTGTGTGCTCGAATGGAATGTGCAATTGTCAGCTGTGCGAGAAATAAAAAAATTGTGCTTAAACGAATGTGTTGAGATAAATCATATGAACGTATTCTGCATAATCCATAGTTTTGAATTTGTAGATAGTACAGATAGCGAGGGAACGAACATACAAAGACTATGGCGAGATGTGTTTTATTATGGTGTGGTATACATACAAGAAATGGTTTTGTATATAAGCGTGGATAAGATAGGTCGTGCACTGGATTGGATATGAATTGTATCCACAAAAAATCTTTGAGATTTGAGGATAGTATGAATGTAAAGGGTTATAATGGAGAGGTTTAGAGCCAAAGAAGGTGAGGAAAAAAATTGCAGAGGCGTACATCGCGAAGGACAGGAACGGTCGCGAATGTGCGGAACGTCATGTGGGGTACTATAAATACGATTAGGGTGGGCGGACGGTTCTACTTTTTGAAAAATAAAAAAAGGGTGGAGTACTGATGTTGCTCATCGTTGAAGTGGTTAACTACGCTTGCGAGGAGGGATTAGTGTGTTGATCGAAACAGGACGACACAAGTGCGAGGCGAAAAAAGAAAGGGACATGCAAGCTCTTGTTCAGCGCGAACAAGGTTGGGTGTATTATGGGTTTATGGGTTGTGTGTGTGAACTGTAGCTGGTCTCCGATTTCAATGAACAAGTTAAGTCGGTTTAAAGGATTTGTAGGAGATTAAGCTTGGATATCAATAGAGTGTTAGGTTTAACAAGTAACAGTGTTAGGGTGTTGTGGTTATGGCATTTGTGGGCAGACTGTTAAGGCGGTTTGTGGGCCTCTGTTAAATGGCAACGATCTTCCCTTCACTGCTCCACCCGTTCGTGGTAGGAGAATGGAGTCGTTAGGAAGTTATAGCGAGAGAGAGGACGGGGGAGAACGGTTTTGGTTGGTTGCTGTTGTGGTTATGGCGACATTTGTTGCGGTAGTTGGGATTTGGCCCGATTTGTTCGTCGGACGAAGGACAAGAGAGAGTAACTTTGGAACGATGTTTGTGGGCTGGAGACATCCGGGCAAATAAGGCTCCTCGAGAAGTTCTAGTCTCCTGAACCGTCGCCCGAATTAAAACCACTCTAATAAGTTATCGATGCTTGATAAAAAAATATATCCAGAAATTTTAATAAGGTGAGCATAGTTTGTTAGAAATCGAAGATATATGTATATTATATGATTGTATTAGTAGATAGCGAGAACTATATGAAGAACATTATGTAGTGATAGTAGCAGATAGTACAATTATGATTGTTGGAGAGTTCCTCGACAACTTAGATTAGACGATATGAACCTCTAATATGTTTTAAATTGGATAGAAACTAACTGTGGATGAAACCTGGCCTCGGTTTGCACAGGTTTGTCTAAATGGCTGAACCAATCATATTGCGGATAAAGGGATATACGAGACTCTTGAATTGCAGGTTATGAAACTATTTGTGCTCAATAAATTGGGATGGTTTAGGTATAGAGTGTGCGAATCTAGTGTGTGGATGCCGCGTGGTCTGTGTGTGTAGTTTTTATGGGTGGACAGGGTTGTTGAAGTTGGGAGGTAAATGATAAGATTGTAGATCACGAGACACATCAATGCAAGTGATCGAGCAGGTAGCGGTGGTGGGGAGATGATGTTGAAGGGGGAGGATGTATGTTAGGTGCAGGACCAGAAGCAAAGGAAATTGTGAGGTTGAAGATAAAATACGGTTATTCCTGTGATATAGGTTCGAAGAGTATCACATATGACATGACGATCAGGGTATTACCCTTGGGGGCGTATTCTCGTACATCAAGAATAAATTAAGAAAGGGTTGAGGCTTCCCCTTCAGCTGACCAAAAAAAAGTTGATAACACTTTTTTGACGTGCTCCTGGTCAGTTCATCAGGATGGGTATGAGGTTTTTTAGAGTATGTAGGGATTAATGGTTGACTTGAGTCAGGGGGGAGGAGGAGAATAGTGTGATGATTGTGAGTGTATTACACAAAGATGAATTCCGACGAAGTTAGTTACGATACTGGCCGATGGTTTTTGAAATAAAACCGACCATTTTTAGATATGGTTCAACAGGATGACAATATAGTGAGAAGGGACTTGGGATGGTAATTAGGAGTTTTGATAAGAAAGATTCTGGGGCAGCCTTAAACGAGAAGACATTAATCTAGATGTGTGGTGACGAGATAATTTATAATTGTCGAGTTTGAGATGCGTATTGTGTCTATTTTGTTTGTATTTGTGTTGCTGAACTTTGGCAAAGGAGGTCGGCAGAAAATTGAAGTGAGAGAAGAACTTAAGGGTAAGGAATACGAGGGGTTTTTTTAGACAGGTTAACAATTTTTAGTTGGTCGACCAAAAGTTTGTAGGGTCAAGCTGTTCAGGAGGTGGGTTGAAAAGATCGAGGGCTAAGGGTTTGAAATCCAGGACTCGACGGGAAAATGTATGCTAAGGACCAGAAAGCTAAGCGAGCAGAGCCTTCTGTTGGAAAATCTCTTTGGCAGGTTATACTTATGATACAACAAAATGATATGCCATTCTCGGGGAAATCTTGGGTGCTAAGAGGAAATGTAGAGGTGGTAGTACGTGAGGATGCAGCATCTCTGCTGCACCAAGAGGGTCCAACATGCACTCGACAACAGGCGAGTGGCTAAACTGTGAAGCCAGTTGTGGTGTGGGCATGGGCTCTCCTCGCGGTTCGAGGAGTTGCTCGACACAAAAGGTGGGTTTGAGCGAGACGTGACAGCCCCAATTTATGGTGAAAATGGGTAAGTCCATGCAGTCCCTGATGCTTTATGTCGGGCCACACATTTGGAGGCCTGCGCTCGCTGCCTGCTGGTGGGGCTTAACGTTTGGTCGTTTCGTACCGAATGGCCGTGCGCTGCACCTGGTCTGTAACAGTCGCGGAGGATAAGTAACCCCCCACCTTTATCGGTTTTACCTACATACTTTTCGTGT